>JAIFZK010000022.1:2782500-2902500 GCA_027481765.1 Tenualosa thibaudeaui
TTTCTGTACAGGCACCCAGTAGAGCGCCCTTAGTGACCCTGCTGGGGGTCCTGGCACGACACCACCACAGATGTCCAAACTTGTCTTTGTCACCCCCCTGGTCAGGCTCTTTGTCATCCTCTGGCTCAGACCCTGTTAAGCATTGTGAGTCACCCCTCCACCCCACTCCCGCCATCACCTACTTCTCCCCTCCAGGTGGATTAAAAACACTGGACATGCATGTGTCAGGACCCATTGTGGGACTCTTTAGAATACAGTGACCCCCGCCCCAACCCCGCCTCAGTGCTCCAGGCTCAGCATGCATTGCGCTTCAGCCCGAGCTTTGTTTACTCTCAGCCTCAATCAGCGTCCCTTTCATATGGCCTTTTTTTCCCTCCCTCCTGCTACTGCCGTTAACTGCCTCTAACCAAAAATGAATTTTTAACCCCACAATGGCTAATTCACAGGCTAAATATGAAATGAAAAACTTACAAAGAGATTCTTTATCAAGTGTCACATATGTGCATAACTTGAAAGGTATTTCTGAGGCAGCTGTAAATTGCTCTTTTCTTGTCCGAGTGGGAGTAGGGGAGAAGTGGTGGGCTGGTGGTAGTGGGGCAAAAGTGGGTGGGTGGGGGGTGCTAGCTGGCAAGTGCCCCACCCCTGGGTCCTCTAATTCAGAATGTATCTCGCTGGCACAATACGGCGCTGCATTTTTAATTTCCCCCGTTGCTCTTTTCTGCCGGTGCCGCTGTTACACAGTTGGATGACGCGGAATAAAGCCTCTCATTAAAATGGTAAAGACTTCTCCGCTCTAATCCAGGACCTGGCCCCGGCGGTGCGCCTGCTGCATCCGTAAAGAGCTGCTGCGGCCCGCCTGGCCCCCTCCATGCGGCTCTTGCCTGGCACAGGGCCAGCCATTGGTCAGTGGCATGACGAGCAGGGGGAGAGGGGCGACGGGATTGGATCAGGTGCCCTGGGTGGGTGGGAATGCTTGAGGAAGTGAAGATGGGAGAAGCGCTCGTGTGCTCGTTAACAAGAGCCAGAGCTGACTTAGCAGAAACATGCGTACACGAGAGGAAGGTTAGCATGTGTAAGTGTCTGTGTGTGTGTGTGTGTGTGTGTGCATTTGAGACAGAGACAGGAAGAGTGCATTTGAATTTGTGTATGTGTGTATTTGAAGTTTAAGTGTGTGTTTAAGAGCACACGTAGTTAGAGAGGAGAGCAGGGCTGTGTATGTGTGTGAGACGGTTCAAACACAGGCTCCGTTTAATGACACTGGTGCCGGTAACATCAGGGAGATAAACAAAGGCTTGGAGGCCCCACAGCGCTGTGTCTGAGCTTAAAAGCCCAATGCAGGCAGCACTAATGATGTGAGAAGCCTTGGCACGTCTGTCAGACTTGGATGCTGTTTCACGACACAGCACAACATGCACACGCACACACATACGCACACACACACACACACACACACACACACACACACACACGCTACACACAGCACAAGCACTGCAGTCACAGAGACCATACAGCCACAGTCACATTGAGCTGCTCCCTCTGCTGTGTGGAGCTGAGTGTGAAAACAGGCTCTGCTTTCAAAGTCCCCTCACTAACAATAAACCACCTCAGTGATGACGTACTATTAAGGCTCCAGTCAATCACAATGGCTGGTGTATTAGCTGACACTAAAAATGCAAAAATGCAATCACTGGGAATAGTATAGTTGTAGTTTTATTTGTTAGCTTGAGCAGGCTACCAGAATGCCATAACTGATCAAATTGTAATAATAGACATTAGCAAGCTATTTAAGATGGTATTTTAAAGCATTTACAGTGTGCAGTTTTTGAATATCTGTTCACCTGCAATCTCTGCATGTGTATGATGACAGTTGGCGTTCTATAGGGTAGAGCCAGGAAGAGGAAGCATTTTGTGCTAGTGCAGGAAAGAGAGAGGGGGAGAGAGAGAGAGAGAGAGAGAGAGATGGTTGGTGAGGAAGCGGGAGGGCGGGAGCTGTGTAGCTGAGGTAACTTGCGTGGTCAGCAGAGCTAACCTGAAGCCTTCACAGATTGCGGCGCATCCGAGCGGGTGCCCCCGTGCACGAGCTAGAGCAAGGGAGAGGGATGAGCCATCTGTCTGTCTGGCGTTCAGCACCAGCCACCCATCCAGAACTTTCTCTCCCCTCTCACCTCCCACCTCTCCTGCCCACATCCATCACTCCGAACACAGGCACACACAGCCCACCCCACCCCCATCCCCCAACTACCCCTCTGCTGCCACCCTCTCTGCCATCTTTTCCTCTCACTGTCTCATATTGGTTTAAAGAGAACGTTCTGGAAAACCCAGCTGTTTATTGAATGTCTGTTTTTATAGGCAACAAGCATTTTTGAAGTCCAGAATGAATTTTTCATGGACGTTTGTGTTGTGTTGCCTTAAATATTGAATACTATCGGTTGTATACAGTGGCCCCCATGCTGCCGAGGAAGAGAAAACTGTGCATGTGTGTGCATGTGTGTGTGTGTGTGTGTGTGTGTGCCGCCTGTCTTGTGGGACATGCTGCCATGCGTCTGTTGTGTGCTTCACTGTGGGCCTTTTAGCAGAGCACGTTGCAGTGCTAACTGATTTGATCTGAGTGAACATATCCAGTTGGCCCTACTGAATGGCTGAGGGATAATTACTTGCACTAAGAAGCATGTTTTGTGTGTAAGTCAGCTGTTGGTTTTGTGGCACCATTAATGAAGGGAATGCTCCTGTTGTTTACAACTTAGTGTAAACAACTTTTTAAGCCTTTTTAGTTCTTTTAAAAAAAAATCTAAACTATAAAGTTGAATCCCTCTGGTGTTCAGACCATATGAAAGGAAATGGGGGAGTGGGGGTATTAATTAATCAGTTGTCGCTCATCATGGGGGATTTTGTCACTGAAGGGGTCATGTTGGCAGGGATGGCTGATCTAGGCAGTAGCACACAGAGTAATTAAAGCCGTAAGCCTACAGCTAGAAGAGACATCACGACCACCGCCTCTCCTTTGATCTCTTCGTGATTGTGTGGACCACAAGCCTCTGCTGCCCCTCACCACCAGACTGACAGGCTCACACACATGAATAGACACACACACACACACACACACACACACATACAACTGAAGTATATGAAACCACATGGAAGCCAGGTGAATGGACTCGCCCACTCCCTTGGCGTGTGTATATCCACTTGTTATCCGATGGCTCTGGCAGCCGAGCTGGCAAAGATGGCCTCCTGAAGAGATCTGCACATCTGCCAGAGCAGGGATGCTGCTCCGCTTGACAGTGATGCATTCTGGGTAGCGGCCTGCTGGCGTGTCGAGGCTGACCTTGGGTAACTTCTTGGCATGGGTGAGAGGGATCACATGACCCACACCGTCTGACAGATGTGCAGGTGTGTGTGTGTGTGTGTGTGTGTGTGTGTTTGTGTGTGGGACATAGAGAGTAAGAGTGAATGACTGAGAGGAGAAACTGAAAGAGAGCGAGGGAGAGATATCACCTTACCGTTTAACACACAGGATCATGTTACACCATTGCACTTGTACTGGCTGATGTCTCTGACCTTGTGTCAGCAGAAACGTTTTTCTCTACACCACACACACACACACACACACACACACACACACTCCTCTGCCTGTTCTCACACGCCCTATAGGCTACTATGACACTCTTTATTATTTATCGACAACATAGCCCTCAGCAATACATCAGCCTGCCCCACATATCACTGTTATCGTATGTTAGCGAGAGGTGATTGTATTTTATTAGCCTGGCCTTGGTCGGCTGCCAACATGTGAAGACTAATGCTAGCCTAGCCGCGACAAGATGTAGAGGTTTCAACAAGAGATGCGCACTGAGTAGTGAGGAGGAAGAGCTACGGGGTGAAGGCCCTGTGTCAGAGAAACAGGCGCTTGATTATACTGTAATTGATAAAGTAGCGGAGATGAGCCGGGTACAGCTTATCAGTCAAGTCTGAGAGACAGGGGAGCAGTCTCTCCCCATCAGGGAAGGAAGTGATGGGGAGCGACTGCTAGCTAGCACTGCTGTTTTGTGCCCCTACAGTCTAGCTGACTAGGGTTAGCATTAGCCTACTGTTAGCAGTTAGCAGTGGCTAAATCAGTTTGGAGAGGGATGGCAGAAGCCCTTCATGTCTCAGCAGGCCACTTTAATGCCTTTTTAGTCCACCATTCAGGCAGGGATAAGGCCATTCACGAGCCATTTGTGCTGGTCACGCTCGGCAGAGGTGAGAGAGACAGAGGAGCCGTGTGGCCTGTGCTTTTTGCGTAATTTGTGAGGTGTGTGTGTGTGTGTGTGATCATGCCTGGGGACAAGGTTCCAAAGAGCCCTGCCAAAGTGGTTTAAATTTGAAGTGCAAGCTCAGCTTTACACACACACACACACACACGTACACATACACACAAAGACACCACAGGCCCATGAAGCACGCTTCTGTCCAGGCTTGTTGCAGAGGCATGGTGGGAACTGGGTGTGAACTGCAGGCCTGTTTTCACAGCCTCCGAGCTCTGCTGTAGTAGGAACAGACCACAGAGCTTTGAGACAGTAGTCTACTACACACAAACATACATGCAAATACACACTCACACACACACAGAGGGAGAGAGAGAGAGAGAGAGAGAGCAGTCTCTGAGTTGAGGACATATTCACCTTAGCGTGGGCTAGCTTCATGACCCTGAGATTTCAGGTTATAGAGAAACAGATCTCTATATATATTTATATATTTATAGGTTGCTTATATTCAGGGACAAGCTTGCATGTGCTCATTCATTCTGTCTCACACCTCGCAAGCTCTCTCTAACTCTCTCTCTCTCTCTCTTTCTCTCTCTAACTCTCTCTCTCTCTCACACACACACACACACACACATTAAGGAGTAGACAGTATTGACAGTCAGAGAGAGTAGGCAGACTGAACCTGCCCTCTGATTAGTAACACTACCTACAGGCAGTCTCAGGTGGGGTATTAATATTTCAACATGCACACACACACACACACACACAAATACTCTCACATGCACACACATTTGCAGTCACACAAACTTACACACACTCCCTCACACACACACTCACTCACTGAATAACACACCTTCACACTCTCACACATTCATGCACACACACACACACACACACACACACACACACACACACACACACACACACACACACACACACACACACACACACACACACACAAGCCGAGAGCCTCTGTGCATACTGACAGGCTCTGAATAAGGCGACCCAAAGCAGTGCTGGGCTGAAGCTGCAAACAGCTGCAGGGCGGCTCTAATTAATTCTCCACTGCTGTTTGTAAGCTGTCAGCACACCAGCACTCACACACACACAGTCACACACACAAACACACTCACACACACACAAACACACCTGCACATATAAAAACTAACTGTCACTTTCTCACAGCACAAAGCTGTGTACAAGCTTACATAGACACGCTGACATGCACACACATGTATGCACACTTACACAGATAAGTACACGCACACAAACACACAGACGCAAACACACACACACACACACACACACACACACACACACACACACACACACACACACACACACACACATACACTAACTCACTTCATCATGTCAGCCAGACTTGTTTTAAACTGTCTTGATCTTTTGCTTTCTCATCACTCACACATATTTGCTAAAGCACAAACACACTGGTTTAGTTTTCCCATTAGTCCCCCCCCCACACACACACACACCACTTCTTAGTGTACCCCTCTACAACTCTCCGTCAAGAGGGGAGGACCTAATTCCTAACCTAACCTAATGCACCTAATTGAGCGATCAACCTCCAAGGCTTCACAAGAGCTTCAAGTCACGTTCACCGTATTTAGAACTTTCTGAACTCCTGTGTGCTGAGAAGCCCCTTTAGGAGTTTTCCATCGTCCTGCGGTCCTTGGTTAAGTGATTTAGTAGGGGCAGGTAGATCTGATCAGGTAGACATTTACTGTGGAGTTACTGGCAGCAGGTCTCAAGACATAAGAGTGGTGTTGGGTCGAGGAATGTACAGTTTGTGCAGACATGTAGAGTGCAGAGAGTGCACAGTGAGACTGTGTGCAGACATTTAGGGAAAAGGAGGGAGAGAGAGAGAGGGAGGGAGGGAGAGAGGGAGGGGATGAAGGAGAGAGTTGTGTTTTTTCCTCTCCAGTGTCTTGAGTTCAATGCAATTTTCTGTGATAAAGGGGAGAATGAGTAGGGGGAGATGGAGAGGATTTAAGGGTAGGAGAGAAGCAGTCTGGGGAGAGAGATGGGTATGTAGAGAGAGCACACCTTTGAAATGCTTTGAGCCCAAGAAACTAAATAAAAGTGTGTGTCTGTGTGTGTAAGGTGGGGGGGGGGACTGATAGATGATAGAGAAGGACAGGTTAACCTGCAAAGCTTTGAAATCAATGCTGAAAATAAAGTGGCACTGGAAGATTTTCCCCCCTTTCTTCCCTCTTTCTTCTCTCTCCATCTCTTTCTCCTCTACTTTTATTAAAGGCAAACAACAGCGATGATGAAACGCTTCCTGGAATGTTGGCAGACAGCCACGAGCTCACAGCCATCTAACCTGGAAAAAAGAGAGAGATGGAGAGGGAGCAAGAGAGAGAGAGAGGGAGAGGGAGGAAGAGAAAGAGAGGGAGAAAGAGAGAGAGGGAGCGAGAGAGAGAGAAAGAATGTTGTGGGTAGTGAAAACTGTCAGAAGAAGTCAAAGTGCTAAGTTGCATGCAACTGGACTTCTTTTGTGGATGTTTCACCTTTCATGCAAAAGGCTTCTTCAGTTCTGACCTGAGGGTAGAGAACCAGGAGGTATATCTCTGGACCACTGTGGGTGGAGCTGTGATCTGTAGACCACACCCTTCATCATATGGCAATGGGTCACATGGGTTTAACCCAGGTTAATGTGTGAATTAGAGTGAGAGTCATTATGATCACAGGATCCAGAGTGTGTGAACTGCTCTGATGGTGAAGAGCAGTTAAACTTCCTGGGATGGGAAGGCAGAATGTTATGAAGCAGACAGATGATGAGGCAACCCCCCTCCTCTGTTCAAAATTAACAGAAGCAGTAATGCAGGCTGATACACTCAAGTAATTCCTGCTTCCCCTACAGGGGATTGAAAGCTTACTGTCAACAAGAGGTGTGTTTGTGATTAGATTTATGGAGAGTAAATATCAAATATCACTTAAATACTTATCACAGAGAAAAAAGTGACAGTCAGAGGGATATGTAGTCAGTTATTGAAAGACTACATGCACGAGTAGGGATTTTCTTGCATTAAACACCTTGGAAGAGAAGCAAATTGGAGAACGAGAGATAGAAAAATGGAGGGGAGAGAGAGGGAGACAGAGAGAAAGACATGGAAGAGGGGGGATGCACCCCTACTGAAAAGCCTCCCCTCCCTAATTGAAATTTAGAGGCGTGCCTTAAGAGGATTGGAGCGGACCGGTGACAGCGCCCAATCTCAAGATCCTCTTTAGCTTTTTCCGTTCTTTTTTCCTTTCCAGCATCTACTGCACCTCTCCCCACGGAATTAAAGCAAAACAGGCACCTGCCTGCCACCCTCCCTCTCTCCCTCCCTTCCGGCAGAAAAGCCCCACCGTCTGGCTGTCAGAGATTCCTCGGCGCACCTCAGGTGTTCCCCCTGTAGCCGTCCCCAACGCCGGCTGCCTGCCATTGTCTGTCATTCAGGCTTACTGTACTCAGTCACAAAGGCCACCCGTACCCCTAGCTGCCTTTGATATGCCACGCACATGACGGAGGGTGACATGCTCACACACACACACGCACACACTCATACTCATACATGCTGTGTGCAGGCATGGAAAGTACAAAGCGACACACACTACACACACACACACACACACACGCACACGCTCATTTGCTTTGTTTTGCAAACACCTTTCCACAACTACCTTTCTGTCTGCCATGGGAGGGGAGTAAATGCCTAGGAGCTGTGCTATATTGTACTGTGTAAATGACACTGCTGTGTGTGACCACTGGCGTGTGAGTGCATGTGTGTGTGTGTGTGTGTGTGTGTGTGTATGTATGATTCAGAGCTCTAATCTAAAAATGAGAAAGACCTCCCTCTACCACCTCGCTGGTCCGCCACTGCACACTTTCATAGGCATTCAGAACGCAGACTCACACAGAGCGTGAGGTGCCTTATTATTGGTTTAGAGTGGCGCAGCATGAGTGTGTGTGTGTGTGTGTGTGTGTGTGTGTGTGTGTGTGTGTGTGTGTGTGTGTGTGTGTGTGTGTGACTCCTTTAAGTGGCATGTGTGTGTGTGTGAGTGTGAGAGACAGAGGGTGAGACTTCTGCTTGAAAACTTATTGGTGAGTGTGTGTGTGTCTGTGACTATTTGTGTGAGTGTGTCTAAGAGAGAGAGAGAGAGAGAGAGAGAGAGAGAGACTCCACTCAGGCCTAGATAAGTGAAGATGGAGAGTGACAGGACACCGCTGTTAGCTGCCAACACCTCTCTCCGCAAAGTGTGACTCTCTGTTTCAGAGTTAACAGGCCATATTACAGGCTGCTGAAGCCCAACCCGCCTCAGCTATTCTGGGTGCAAAAACACAGAGAGAGAGAGAGAGAGTGAGAGAGAGAGAGAGAGGGAAGAAAAGAGACAGATGCCAAAGATGGAAAAAAGAGAACAAAGGATTTGTGGAGGATTTCAGGCAAGAGAAAAGAATTAGCATCCTCTGTCCTATTGCTCTGACAGTGCGATATGAAGCTTAGTGCTGCATAAGAAAGTATCAATCTGACGCCGCCGTTTCAGGTGAAAAGCTACCACAATCCAAACAAACCTGTGCCAGAATCACACACACACACACACACACACACACACACACACATACATACACACACACATACTCACTCAGGCATACACACACGCACACACACACACACACACACAGTACCTTCCCTAATTCACAACATAAATGATTCATCCCTACATGCTCATCTTTTTATTTACATTCACAAATCCACCATTTCCAATGTAGGCATAGTCACTGCATGCACACGGATCTAATTTCCTTCTTTAGGGTGGAAAATCTCCCATCTGAGCTTAGCTCTGCCTCTGCCCTGTGGGATATCCTCCAAGGAAGCCAAAGGTGTGAGCAGGGATGTGACGCAGTGCTATACTTTGGAATCTATTGGTCCCATTGCCAGTGAGGTGCAGGGTGGGGATGTGTGCCCGTGGTCTCTAAAGAGAGGAGGTGCAATGGTAGCCATCTGGTACACACACACACACATTCACGCTCACACTCACACGTGTTACTTTAGGAAGAGAATTTCAGTGCAGCTGAGCAGGAGAGCAAATGAAAGTGTTACAATGATGAATTAGATGTATGAGGAGTAATGTGCGTATGTGTGTGCGTGTGTGTGTGCGTGTGTGTGAGTGTGCACGCGCACATGCAAACACGTATCACGTATGCTCGTGTCTGTGTCTGTGTCATATTCTGATATTTTTTCCCAGTCTTGTGTGTGTGTGTGTGTGAGAGAGAGAGAGAGAGAGAGAGAGCCTGGGGGTCTGGCGGCTCTGGCATCGGCTGTGGCTGCTACCCCCCCGTGCCCTCTCTCACGGCAGCATTTCATCTTTTCTCTTCCATTTTCTTTCCCCCTTTGTTTCCCGCACTTGCAGACGTGTCGGTTTGTGCGTTTGTGTTGGGAGTGTGTGTGTGTGTGTGTGTGTGTGTGTATATAGGGAGCAGGTAAATGGAATGAATTGCAACTTTGTTTAATAAAGGGCGCGAGAGTGCCGCAGGCAGTGCAACAGGGGTGCAGGCAATAGTTGTTTACACACACACACACACACACACACACACACACACACACACACACACACACACACACACAGACAGACATACACACACACACACAGACATACACACACACACAGACATACACACACACACACAGACACACAGACAAACACACACATACACACACAAACAGACATACACACACACACACACACACACACTGCAGCCGTTTGAGCATATAATGGCAATGCTTGTCACGTAGGCAGGCACAGCCACACCAGGCTCATTCTGAGGTGCAGAGCACAAACTCACACATCAGAGAGAAAGAGAGAGACAGAGAATGAGAGAGAAAGGGAGAGAGTGAGTGAGAGACACAGAGAGAGATTGAACAGGGCTGTTTGGAGATAGAGTCATGCTGCAGTGTTGTCAGTGAAAAGCGAGAGAGGCAGTCGCTCGGTCCTCTCACACATACTCTCTCTATCACGGACACACACACACACACACACACGCGCAGATAGTAGGAGAGACACGCACACACCTGCATTTTTATTTCTGTATATAGTTGTACCTTCCTGAGTGTGTTAGCACCAGTAAGTCTGCGTTTGTGCGTGTGTGTGTGTGTGTGTGTGTGTGTGTGTGTATGAGGGCTGGCATGCGGGTCTGTGGGGATTTGCCTTGGTAAATGGATCTGTGGTTGGGCTTTGGATGGGCACAGGCCAGCCTCTAGTCTCCAGCCTTCAGCCTCCAGTCTCCAGTCTTGTCTGGCCCAGACTCCCCATGCATTATTCACACCTGCAAAAAGCCCAGCTCTCCTCTCGCTTCTCCTCTTGTTTCATCCCTCTCTCCTCTCCTTCCATCCCTCTCTCATAGCTCCCTTTTTTCTTTTGGGGTGAAAAGGTGAGAAGGATGCCACTGCTTACAGGAGCAAGGCTCTAGTTACTCTCCTTTATTCTCTGGGCCTCTTTGCTTTTCAGTCCACATTGTGTGTGTGTGTGGTAGGGTGTGTGTGTAATGTATTGGGACACTTGTAAGAGGGCCAGTGAATAGCATATCTTTAAAAAACATTCATATTTGTAAACAGTAAACAGACTCTTTCTCTCTCTCTTTCTTTTTTTCTTTCTGTCTCTCTCTGCCTCTATTCTTCACTGCCCTACGCTCCTCTCTCTTCCTCTCTCTCATACACAGATTCTCTCCCTCTCACCCACACACACATACACACACACACACACACACACACACACACACACACACACAAGCACACACTTTGGTTCCCCTGCCCAGGCCATTGGCTGCAGTAGTGCCGGTCCCTCCCTCCTCCTGCGCCCAGGGCTGAGCTTGCTCTCATAATGGCCCTGAGTGCTGAAACGATGTGGCTGGACCCTCACATCTTTTACCAGCGCTATGATTGAGGGTTTTAGAGCCATGGCTGTGTGGTGCAGTCGGTGGGAGTGGTGGGGTGGGGTAGTGGAACCAGCCCTTGTTGTTTGGAGCTGCCCAGTCGTCTGTCATTTGGATGGGTATCAAGGTGGCGAAAATGATCAGGTATGGCAGTATGGCAGTGTCAAACAAAGAGCAGGGGAGAACCCTCTGGGAGCCAATCAGCACCATTGTGACATTTAATCAACCCCACAAACAGCAGCTACACACTGAGTGAATTGGGGAGACAGAGAGAGAGAGAAGGAGAGAGGAAAAGAGAGATTGAGAGAGAGGGAATGAGAGCAAAATGATAATAATAAACAACCTATTGAAGGATAAACAATACAAGTGAACAAATAACAACAAAGACTGATTACTAATGAATGTAATACAACTTTTGTTTTTTTTTCTTTGTGACATAAACAACTCCCTCCCTGGCCTGTTAATGTGAATGATGCTTTCTTGAATGAGCAGGCTTTTAATTGTTTAGATCTAAGTGGCTTCAAGTGAGATGGCTTTGTAGGGAGTAGGTTCCTAAGGAGGAGAGAGATGTAGGTTCCTTCCTAGTATCCTTCCTCCCTCCTGAGGGAACAAGGGCACACTGTTGTGGCCCAGCTGGCCCCATGGGAACCCTGGGAAAGGAATGTGGTGCTGCAGCTCCATGGCAGACGGATGCTGAGGGATGACAGCTTCTGTCCTCCCCCACAGATGAAGAGAGAGAGAGGCAGAGAAAGAGAGAGAGATAGATAAAGAGAGAGAGAGAGGGAGAGGGAAGTTGAGGACAGAAGGTGGGAGGACAAAGGATGGATGAATCTTGTCATTTGATACTCCTCTGTCTCATGATGTTGCCATCACTCAGAGTCCCACCCCCTGCAATATGTTTCCTCTTTACACACACACACACACACACACACATACACACACAAAAATACGCAAACGCTGGTTTTGAGTTTGGTCTTTAGCTTCTCTGGCCATTTCCTGGGCCAGCTTGATCTCTCTATGTGGTAGAGTGTCCCCTCCCCCTCCTCCTCTGTCTCCTCCCTATGTGCCTCCTCTTCCTCCTCCTCCTCTCTCTTCCTCTCTTCCTCTCTGCTCTTTCCCACTCGGACATCAAAGCCAGGCACATCTCCGTCCACCATATGTCCAGCAGCCGGTGCCCTGGAACTCTCACAGGTGTCGGAGCTGACAAACAGACACCCCTTTCTCTCTAGTTCACTCTTCTCTCTCTCTTGAACACACACACACACACACACACACACACTTTCCCTCTTTCTCATCATCATTTGTCTGTTGTTTTTCTCGACCTCTTGAAATACTCATCCCATGATCTTTTCATTCTTCTCTTACATCATCTATCCATTACTAAGCAGCATCTCTCTCTCTCTATCTCTCTCTGCTCAGGATCAAAGCAGATTTGTCTTCCTCAATCTCACTCAGGTTGTCACACAGGCCCACTGTTCTGAGAACTGAGTTTGTGTTTCTGAAGGGAAAAAATGGCGAACCATCAGCAGCGCATTTGTGGTTTTTGTCTGCTTTTCTGCCGTCTTGACAACAGCAGATCCGTAATTCTCCTTCCTGCTCATCCAATCCTTGAGAGAGCTGGTTTGATGTGACACATGTTCCCATCTTACCAACACGCGCGCACACACACACACACAGACACCACCAAACACACAGACAAACCCGCACAAGGCACACAGTTGCCAACGAAATGCTCCACACACTCCAAGCCAGCCGCACCGACACGTGACCTTTCAACCCACCAATGGTGCCAGGCCTTATCCCCTGGAGAGAGGAGAAAAGAAAGCAGAAATAATTGGTTTCTCTTCATGGACGTGGAGAGAGAGAGAGAGAGAGAGAGAGAGAAGAAGGGAGAGAGGGAGAAAGAGAGTGAAAAAGCAAAGTGAGGGGAAAATAGGTTTGTCTCATTTTTGCCCGTATTTGTCTCAGATAAATTACCTTCATTTGAGAATTCCAGCCATACCTCATCTGTTGCCTCTACCCTGCAGTGTCTATAATGAGAGAGGGAGTGAGAAAGATGGAGGGAAGGAGGTAGGGAGGGAGGTAGGGAGAGAGCAGAGACTTTGACCTCATCTCCGCATGATGGCGAGAACAGAGGAAGGAGAGGATAGTGTCTGAGAAAATGTAGCTTAAGTATATGTAGTGCAGAGAGAGAGAACGAAAGAAAGAAAGAAAGAGAGAGAGAGGGGAAAATGACTTATGGAATTACTGGAATTCAGACAGGGTGGAGGAAGGGAGGGTCTGCAGCAGCTACTCTAGGCACTCAGTCTGGAGAGGGCACATTATGTTGTTCTGGGGAGAAAGGGGAAAAAGAGAGAGAGCTCTTTGTGTGTGTGTATGTGTGTGTGTGTGTGTGTGTGTGTGTGAGTGAGAGAGAGAAAGCTGTGACTCTGTGTGTGATTACAGTTGTGTGGATGTGGATGTCTGTACATGGATGTGTCTGTCTAGGAGCATGTCGGGCTATGTGTGTAAGAGAGCGTAAATGGGTTTTGCGGGTGTGTGTGTATGTGAGTTTGAGTGTGTGTTAACTCATATAGCCAGTAAAGCACACACACACACACACACACGTCCATACTGGGGCGCGGGCGCACTGTGACGGCGATGTTTACTACAAGCTGCTGCCAGGCACTGAGCCCCCGCACTGGTAGGAAGCAAGATTGCTTTGGCCGTAAATAAGTAGAGATAGGGGGAAAGGAGAACATGAGAAAGAGAGTGAAAGAGAGGGGGGTGGGGTGGGGGGTTATCAAATCGCCAGCGACTTCCAATCTGTCCAGCAGGTGTGCTGTGTGCTGTGATATCAAATGCGCTGAGTGAGGCCTCTCAATCTAACAGCGGTGGGAAGTTCAGCCACCACCACCGGCAACAAAGGGAGAAAGAGAGAGAGAGAGATGGAGAGAGAGGTGGATGGAGAAAAAGATGGAGAGCCAGAGGAGAGAGAGACAGAGGTAGCGGTAGAGAGAGAGAGGTAGAACACAGTCCCCTGGAGCTGAAGAGATGGAGTCGGAGTGGTGTGTGTGGGGAAGGGGGGTGGGTTGCCAGCATGAGCGACATGAGGCCGTTAGGTCACAGTGAAAGCTCAGATTAAACCAGCCGAGCCCAGAGGCTCTGGTGCTACACACACACACACACACACACACACACACACACAGCACGGGGAGAGAGATGGAGGAAAGAAGAGAGAGAGGTGGGATTGAATGTGGCAAAGGAACTGAAAATGGACAGAATAGAAAGAAAGTGAGTGAGAAAGAAATGGAGAGAGAGAAGGAGAGAGAGAGGGTGGAAGGAAGGATAGCAATGTGTAAGTGTGGTGAAAGGTCACTGTTGGCCCCCCCGCCTGGTCACATGCCTGGCAGGAACTCCAACAGTGGAGAGAGCCGTAGGAGGGAGACCTGTCACTCACTCATTCCAGAGCCAGAGGTGGGCAGCTGAGGTGTGTGTGTGTGTGCATGTGTGTGTGTGTGTCTGCATGTGAAACAGACCCTCTGGACTCCTGTCCCCTTTTCCAGCTAGTACCCCCATGCCCAGAACACACAGGCTTTGCCACAGGAGAGGACAGCGGGCAGTAGACCCATGTGAGCTGTTTACACCCAACCCTGACCGAGGGTGCTGATCAAACAGCCAATCACATCGTGCTAGACTTAAATAACACATCCTCTGGTATAGCAACTAGGTAACAGCAGTCAGAGTTCCATACTGCTGTAACAACCTGTGCTTGAATTGGTCTCATCTATGTTAAAGTAGCCTATGTCTCAAGGTACTTTATAGAGCCCAGTTATATAATGTCTTGTCCAGTATATCTGCTAGGAGACAGATATTTTACTTTTCCTATTCAAACTTATGGTGGCTATAGAAGTGAGGGTTTCATTGGGGTGCAGTGCAATGAGGCCATTAGGTAAGAGGCTGTAAAATGGACATTTACCTGCCGGCGCTCCTCCCTCTGGGTTTATGTGCCCTCTCATGCCCGCCTGGCATCGGCCGTTCCATCTGCGCGAGCGTGATGGACATGCTGTGGCTGGCGGCGTGGTAGGTCCCCGGCGGGCTGTGCCAGGGTTGGGGGTGTTGCTGTGTGTGTGTGTGTGTGTGTGAGAGTGAGTGTGTGAATGTGTGGCGTGTGGCCTGTGGCCTGACTGACAGCTTCAGCAGGCTGGCGTGGTAGTATTGGCGGCTGGGGAGGGAGGTTATAGAGTGGTGTATGTGTGTGCGTGTGTGTGTGAGATGGAAGGATTGCAAATTGTGCTCAGGGTGTTAATGTCCATAGCTCTTTTCCCATGGCTTCCCCCCTTATTTTTCTCTCACACATACTCTCTCTCGCTCTCCCTCTCTCTCTCTGTCTCACACACACACACACACACACACACTGTGAGAGGAGTGTCGGAATAGCACACATAACTTTTAATAGGGAGAAGGGTTTTAAAAGTTTAAAGGCCTCACTTCAGCAGAAGACAAGAAAGAGAGAGAGAGGTAGATAAAGGCTCAGAGAGAGAGAGAGAGAAGAACGGGCTGTTGCAAACGGCTTGCTGATAACACCGACGTTAATGCCGTGTGGGGACCTGGGGAGGACTCTTATTTTCCTTTGGCCGCCTTGAAAGCGCGGGGCCGTGCTAATTTGGTTCAGGTTGACATTTTTACCCCCTCCAGAAGCATGGTGCTAGTCCCTGGCCTTAATTAAAATCCAGCTGGGCCATGGCTAGGCTAATTGTTGAGATGAAACAAATGGAAAGTGAATAGGGTTTTGGTAGGGGTTGAATGAAGGGGGGTTAGGAGCTCCCCAAAAATCTGATTATCCCTTCTCCCTCTCTGTGGGGTTTCGGCAGGATGGGGCTCAGGGCGGGGGAGAGAGGAGGGTAGAGCTAGCGAGTGAGCGAGCGAGCAAGCGAACGAACGAACAAGTGAGAGCGCAAAGGGCTTTTCACACACAGCAGACACAAACAACCCCCAACCAATGGCAGCCTGACAACAGAGCATGCCTATTAGCGGAGCCCTCTCGCTGGGTGTCAGTTGTTTACAAACTAATCAAGGTCATTCGACTTTGTTCAGGGATGCCCGGGAAGCGACATGAGCACAAATCATCACGCTGGCAAACCAAGCCAACAGCGAGGGTAGCAGACGGCTGCCTGAATGGCAGTGTTTGCTTTTGATAGTCCGTTTTTGCACAAATGTTGTGCAACCGTCCTCCGTCTTCTATACGTTGGCCCTAATTCTCGCCCCGAGTCATTTACTGGTTTTATGTGAGCGTTGGCACGAACCACTGCATCCGTTGCTGTGTTTTCCCTAATGCCATAGATTAACGTCAAATCATCGCAAAGCCACTCTGCGAAGGAGTTTGCCTTAAGCTAAATATTGACGTTCCAGTTGCAAGCTGGGAATACAACATTTATTCAGGCATTGATTGACATTAAGAGACTTCCCTGTCCTGCCTCTGCTGAACAGACGTGTGAAGTAATACTCGCCTCGTGTTGGAAAACAAAGACGTTTTCCCATGCAGTGTAATTATGGAACACCTTGTGCAAACACGTCCACATTGCTGATGTCTCACACCCATGATTCCAGGGCCCAGGGCCCGAAGCCAGGGTCTTAAACATTGACTGGATGAGTTGACACACAAATCCCTTATGGGGAGGGGGGGGGGGCAATGGATCAGGTTACGGGCCCTGGCACGCTCAGGTAGTGTCTGTTTTGGTATTGTTGGATTGTGTTTTAAATGTCATGAATCAATATCTTTCTCCCACCCCCACCTCCCAACACACAACCACAGACACACACACACACACACACACACTCACACACATACACACACCCTTCTAAGGAGTCACTGCTTTAGCAGGACTCTCCCTTGGGGACCGCTATGGTGAGTTGAGAGTATGACAGTGAAGTCGCCAAACACAATGGAGTGTTTGGCTTCTGCCCAGTCTCTCAAGTCCCTATGTGGCCAAGCTTACCTCAACACACTCCACCTCACACACTCACACACACACACACACACACACACACACATTCTCACTTACTGTATATGCAGTCTCTTCTATATCTAGGACAAAAGGGGGGATATTTGTCTTCTCTAATCTCTCTCTCTCTCCCAAGGACACCTTGTGTGGAGTGTGTTTTGCTATTGCTTTTGCTGTTGCAGTCTTATTGACTTTTAGTTTAGCGTCGAGCTGCATCCTCGTGACTTTGGACACCGGGGGGAGGTTGCATGGCAGTCCTCAACGACAGCAAGCCTTGTCGATCCCACTCACCCACCCACCCACTGACTCATTCACTCACTCACATGCCCATTCACATGTCTTTGGTCTCTGTGTTTTTGAGCTGGCTACAGGCTTAAGTGAGGGCCCTCGACTCCTCCTTGCCTGAGGAAAATTAGGCATTCTCTCGAGATTGAGGCGTTCGTAGAGATTATCCAAAATCAATGGCCACGGCTGGCTGGCGCGTGAGAATGCTGCAGTGATGTTGAAAAGGCCCTATTGTCACCTGAGGAAAGTTCTAGCACTGCAGTAGGACTGTTATGGATGGCTGAGGTACAAAAAGGATATCAGGGAAAATGGCGAATTTCATTTTTCCTTTGATTGATTTCATCGTACCATGTGCCATGAAATAATGAATGATTCAGTCGGCAGTAATACATTTGCAGCATATGGAATGACATTGCGAAGGTTCACAATCAAAACGAATCTCATTTTTTGGAGGGTATTATGACGGTCCTCCTTTGAGAGGCTGGTTCAATGAAAACGTGACACTGGGCACTGTGTAGGATGTGGAGATCGAAGCCAAAATGGAAGGCATTTGGAGCCAGTGGTTTCCATGGTGGCCAGGCAGATGCCTCCCAGCATGAGGAAACTGAATAAGCTCCTATGGTTTTGCCACCGGAACATTCTCTCTCTCTCTCTCTTTCTGTCTTTTTAGCCCCCTCCCCCCTCTTTCTCTCTTTTTCTCTTTCTCTCGTTCTCGCTTGCACCTTCTGTTTACCAAGGGCTTTTGCCGGGATCAAACACAATATCTAAACGCTGCGTCAGCGCCTTGCAGAGATATGCAATTTAACCGCAGACACACACAGGACCATGGAGTGGTAACACAATACCTGCTGTTCCGCAGGGGCACACTCCCTGCTTGGCACTTTAGTCATAACACTCACACACACATACACACACACACACACACACACACACACACACACACACACACACACACACACTTCCACTACACTGACATTTTTGTGAACCCATTTGAGAAGCTTTAAAATAAATATTTATCCCCACAAATAGGTCTTTCACGTTCAATAAGAACGCAACCATGAGTTGTTTTGTCAGAATCCTGTTAACATGCCTTTAAATAACGCAGTGGGTGGTTGAAGTGATCAGAGATTTGGACACATTTACCCAGTCAAGCTCTTCATAAAGGGAAGAGAGAGCGAACGAGAGGGAGAGAAAAATAATGTCTTCCTCAAGGAATTATACATTAGAGAAGGATGTGGGCTGGTGCCTGTTTTGTGCCAAGATCATACCGCTTTGATGAACGAGAGAGTGGGGAAGAGGGAGAGAGGGCAAGGAAGTGCAGCTATTTTAGGGACTGATCGCGTGCCTTCTCTCCATGATTCAGACCTTATGAAAGAGACAGTTGGTATTTTTTGGAGTAATATCCATTCAGAAGTGCCACGTTTCACCCTCATGTCACTTCCTTGGGAAATTGGGGAGCAGTGCTGGTCGAAGGGTTGCTATTACTGCCAGTTGCCACTAGGCGGACATGATTTGCGACCAAACCGTGGTGTCTTGTGGATCGAGCGTGTGTGTGTGTGATGGTGTGGGGATTTCACTCATAGTATACGCCCCCCTCCTCCTTCCCCTGCAACTGCTGGAGTGGAAAGTTGAAATCAGTGGTTTATGAAGGCTGGGAAATCCTGTGGGGATGCTTAAGCTGTATTGGTGCGACAGCACTGTAGGGTCAAAGCCATCTTAGAGGGGCAACTTAAGACATGAAAACAAAACAGTGTTTAATATCTCATCAATCAGAATCTTATTACACCCCAAGTAATTCTACAGGGCTGTTTGAAGTGACCTGGACCAGGCACAGTCTGTCTCTCAAAAAAAAGAGGAAAGAAAGCAAAAGATCAAAATTATGCCTGCTTGTGAGTGTGTGTGTGTGTGTGTGCGTGTGTGTGCATGTGTGTGAATGAGGGAACGCCTCAAATTTCATTCATCTGTAATAATGCGATAGAGGAGATTACCATTGTAATCCATTTAGGTTTGCAGGGATGTAATCCACTTTATTAATATTGAAATGAAACAGATTATATTATATAGTCTATGAAGGGTTTAACAACTCACCAGCTCAGGGACATGGGAGATGATTCACGAGAGTACAAACAAAAGTGACAAAGTAAACAAACAAACAACGAAAAAATGATAGAACCAAACAAACACCATGTGACTTGACTGATTAATGTGTGGACCGTGGTATTTAGTGGTGCGTGGATATGGAGACAGATCTGGTCTATGGTGGTGAATCAGGACCTGTCCCTCTACTGGGTCCTGAGATAGGCCATAATATCAGCACTGTATTTCGGCTGCAGAGGCTCAAGCCCCACACAGATTTGTCTCAGACACCACCACCCCCCATCACAGCCCCTCTTTCCAGCCCTTTCACTTCACCGTCTGGACACAGATAGCTGGGCTTTATGTTGGGTTGTAAGTACACACACCGACCCCAACCCACCCCCTTCATCTGCCACATCTTTGAGCAGTGCTAATCCTACTCTACAGACAGCTGACACCACCCAGGCTTGTAAGAAGGGGTTGGGTGTGTGTTTGTGCATGCGTGTGTGGTGTGTGTGTGTATGTGTGAGAGAGGATATCGAACATCATCCGATCCCTCTCTAAACACACACACACACACACACACACACACACACACATACTCAGTGTGGCACTGGCTGGGATTAGATAGCCCACCTGCTAAATAAGACCATGGTCTTGTGTACTGTTTTTTTCTCCATTCGTCTCTTTTTCCTTCATTACTTCATATTCTTTTCTTTCTTTTGTTTCATCTTGTTTGTCTTCCCCCCCCCCACCCGTCCTCTTCCCTTTCTGATCCTCTGTTCACAATGGCCCTCAGTGAAAGACCATCGGAGGGGGGAGTGGGGGGGAGTGGTGGATTTCATAGTTCTGCACTTCTTTGGCTTCTCATCGCCCAGGCAGACTGACAAACCAAGGGTCGAGGGGAAAAAAAATAACGAAAGACAAAGAAAGAGAGAGGGATTGAGAGAGAAAATACGGGTCAGAGAAAGAAGAAAAGAAAAAAAGCAGGAGACAAAAGGTTTGGAGGAGACAAGGGAGAAACTAAGACTTTGGGGAAGTCAGAGCAGAACAAGGGCCACTGTAAGGCCCATTAAAGGGCTCTTTTGTCTGCCATGGAAGTGATGGTGTTCGATATCCAAGCCCCATTGAGATGGCTGGCTGCATATGGGCACAGGGGGCATCTGTGGAGCGTGCTTTATCGGCCAATACGCATCGGTTTGATTTCGGCCCCGTCTGGTGCACCGAAAGCGCCAATGCGACAGATCTCGTCCTTCCCGAATGCTGCTTACTCCAGGCAATATTTTCATGACGAGAGAGAAGCGAGAGAGTAAGGTGTTTTTGTCATATTGGGTTTTGGTGTGCGCCGGTGTAATTCAAGGCGGCTGTCTGACCTAATTGTGCCCGGTGGACCACAGCCTGGTAAAACGAGACACTGTAAACATGCAGGTGCTCCTGTCTGATGTAGCGTGTCTGGCGTAAGCCCTTATGCAAGCTCCCACAAGCCTTTATTAATTTCTAGCTCTCTCTCTCTCTGTGTGTGTGTGTGTATGTGTGTGCTGTATGTGTCAATGGATTTACTTGCTAACACTTTATGGTGCATGTGTGAGATCCAGGTATTAAACAGCTAATAGCAGCCGAAAGGGCTTCTGTAGTTAACACTCTAGCGTGTGTGTGTGTGTGGGTGAGTGTGTGCGTGCGCCTGTGAGACTGATGTTCATGTAATTAGAGGCCCATTCAGGAGCAATCTTGCCTTACCTCCTCCCCAAAATCCTACTTTGTGAGGCCTCTGGTTTGATCCCCTGTTCCCAGACCTCACCCTGTTCAGTCTGTCTCCTGCAGCAGTGTTGCTCTACCTGCCCCAACAGCTCCTCAGTGCTCACCGTGTCTCTCTGTCTTTTTCCAGATCCGGGTGGAGGGGCCGTCCCATGGTGCCCTGCAGTATGAGACGCTGCAAGTGGTGGAAAAGGGCCCCATCCTGAGGGACATGGCCTTCTCCGCTGACCAGCACTACCTCTATGTCATGTCCGACACACAGGTCAGTCTGGGGTCTTACATCCCTACAAACCTTTTCTCCAATCAGTCTCTCTCCCTTCCTCTCTCTCTCTCTCTTTCTCTCTCTCTCATTCTGGCTGTAACCAGTGCAGAGTAGTGGTAATCACCTCCATTTCTCCCCACTGTGCCATGGAGAAGTGGTGGAGTGCAGATATCTGGGGCTTTCACCAGCCTGCCGGGATCACTTACTCTGATTACAGGTGTATGGGGGAGGATTGAGAGCTGTGTATTAACACATAGAAAGGCATAGGGAGGTGGGGGGTAGTCTGGGCATTGTTAGAAATACAGTAAATTATAAAGAGCGCATGGGTGAACAAGTCCATTAGACACAGAGAGAGAGAGAGAGAGAGAGAGAGAGAGACATTCACACAGATTTAAGTGCTTCAACACTTAAGTGCATGTTCACACGCAAGCTGACATAGAGCTCAACACCTTTTTACAGCATGGACCCAGTGTGCTTAAATTGGGGCAATCACTGTAATGGATATGTGTGTAGCGGGGTGTGGGTCGTTAGGGGACTTCCCTCTTTCTGGTGCAACCATTTACACATCATATATTGACCTCTTTTGCTTTTACAGATAAGCCATTGTAGCATGTTCTGGGAAAAAGGCAAATTTTAGAACAATAACAAAAATGAACCAGTTTTCCTCCTCTGTACAAAATGGACTTATCAACACAGCCATTACCAACATAAACAGTAGAAAGCATGTCTGCAGTCAAAGACATTCTTATCTCTTGCATTGTGTTTTTGCTACACATTCTATTTAATTATTGATTCCTGCACCACCGGCATCCCAACTTCAACTATGGTAGTGGCCAGTGAAGGTACGAGGGTGAAGATTATATGCGCCTTTTTCTGATCTCTGTCCTCTACTTTCCTCCCTTCTTTTCTTCCACTCCTCTTTTTCTATCTTTCAATCTCCTCTCCTCTCAGTCAGTAGTGATAACACTCAATGTAATACCCAAAGCTGCCAGCGGGGGCAGCCCTCTGTGTTGCTGAGTGAGTGAGTGGTGTGGCTGGTGCTGTGACCCCCTGGTTTCTGAGCGGGAGTGTGTGTGTGTGTGTGTGTGTGTGTGTGTGTGTGTGTGTCGCTGTGCAGTAAGAGGCCACTCCAGAGCATCAGTGGGCCAGCGGGCTTGATAAAGCCCCAGCTCACCCCTGATAACACTGGAGTAGCCTCTCAGAGAGGGGGATTGGAGCGGCAACCTGACCTGCGCTCATGAGCAGGGTCAAGCACAAGGACACACACACAGTCACACACACACACGCTCACACACACACATACACCAGAGCACACATCTAAAGGTTCAAACAAATCCTATGATAGTGGAGATATGGTGCAGATTTGAAATATCAAAGGTTCTTTCTTTCTTTCTTTGATTCATTCTCAAACAACTGCTATATCTTTCTTTCTCCTTCTAGCTTTCTGTGTCTCATCTCTCTTTCTCTCACTCTCTTTCACGCTCTCAGCCAGCAGCTGTAGTCTTTTCTGTCTTGACTAGATTAGAACTTTGGTGTATGCATCAGCAGTAGTCCTTAAATGAAACCTAATAATATGGGTCGTCGATTCTAGTTTTATGCACTCTCAGTCCTGTAGACATTAGCCAGTGCAGCTCACTCCCGCTATTTATTTATGAATGGGACTAAATTATTGATTTGCCAGACGGTGTGCCCAGGAGTTTGCAAAATCCTATGAATTAGATCAATGGCACTCATAAAGCACACAACTTGTTGCTGGCAGGGAGTCTTATTTCAAACTTCATTCCTAGTGGGACACAGACACACACACACACACACACACACACACACAATCCTACACAAACATACAGTGTACTCACATCCCTACATTATTAACCCTACACACTCACACACCCACACACTCTCTCTCTCTCTCTCTCTCTCTCTCTCACACACACACACACACACACACACACACATGCCCAAAGGCATGCAAGGTTGATTTGAAGTCCTTGACTGAAAAACACCCTGCCGCCTCCAATAAGTTTTAAAATATAGTGTGAGTGGCCCAGGCAGAGTGATATTTCATCACTGCCAAACCTATTAGAGGACCGCCTCACATTACACAAATAACAACAAAGCCAAACAAAACAGAAACAAACAAACAAAAGGAAAGAAAAAAATATAGAACAATTGTTAATTAGTATTATTATTATTTATTTTCTTATTATGCTTGTGATTATTATTAGTAGTAAAAGTAGTAGTATTAGCTTTCAAACTGCCACCGACCGCAGCAGGTGTTGTCACTTCTTCTAAGCCACTTGATTCAATTGGCGTTGTCTTTGTGGTGACCCCTGAATCTCCTACTTTAAAACCGGTGACCCACATCCACTGTGACCTACAACAGAGACAACACCATGTGACTGTTGTCCGCTCTCACAGCGCTGAGATGACATAGTGTCTGTCTCTCCAACAAAGCACCAATTCTCGTTCTTAATTAGCCCAATGCCCCAGTTACAGTGTGTGTGTGTGTGTGTGTGTGTGTGTGTGTGTGTGTGCATATGTGCACATGTGTGTTTGTGTGTTTGTGTGTGTGTGTAGGTAAGTGGGAAGATGCCACACGGGTGTGTTGTCCAAACATCTTGGGAGTGGGTTTCTACTGGGGCCTCGTAAATAAATTTAGCAGCCTCTAATTGAACAATTCCCCCGTCTGTGGCGACACACTCCGCTCACCCATGACACGTTAGAGAGACAGGTCTGTCTGTCTGTCTGCACTCCTCGACGGGCCTCGATTCAGTGTGACATTGATTTGGAGAAGATAAGGGCTGGGCTGCATACAAGTTGGTGTGGTGGAGTGGAGAAAAGCTCTCTGTCTCTCTCTCTCTCCTTCTTTGTTTTGTTCACTGACGAGGGGCTTCGTTTGCTCTTGTCTTGAGTTATTGCTGTAGTGGAGAGACACATTTGAATGTCACGCATCATCTCTGTGTCTTTGCTTTTCTAGGGGCATTTTTTAATTTGAATGCGCCTGACAATAATGAGATGTGTCATTGTGTGTGTGTGTGTGTGTGTGTGTGTGTGTGTGTGTTGATTGTAGAAAATCACTCGGGGAGCTTTTTTATGTATACCATCATTTCCTCTCCTCTTTTTTCCCCTTGTTTCTCTCCCTCTATTTCTCTCTCTCTCTTTCTCCCTCTCTCTCTCTCTCTCTCTCTGCTGCTGGTAGTAAGGTTGCTGTGTGGCCAAGGACTTGGCATTAATATTTATGACAGATAAGCGACAAAACGACAAAATTCTCCAGGCTATTTTTAGTTGTGGTTAGTGCTGGCACATCGAGTCCACTCAAACATACAAGTGTGCTCTCTGTCTTTTCTATCCCTCTTTCTTACTCTTTTCTCCCCCTCTTTCTGTTTCTCTGATGCTCTTTTCATCTTTTCTTATAACACTGACAAGAAGATACATGCCAACAACACAACCTCAGAAACACTCATACTCAAGTACTTTGCCACAGGATGAAGTAACACATTCTATGTAGCACACACACACACACACACAGACACACGCACGCATGCATATACATATACACACACACTGATATATGTAGACACACACACACACACACACACATATGCACACACCCACACACACACACATTGAGTGAGTCAGTGAACAGTTAAAGGTGCCTTCAGGGAGTGCATATGCTTAAGCCTGCTCTCCCTGACCTTGAGATCTCTTCCACTGTCTCTCTCTCTCTCACCTTCGCTCTCTCTCTCTTTCTCTCCACCTCTATCCATTCTATTTATGAGAGGGCAGGTGTTATTCTAATTATCTGCTGGGCGTGTCACACTGGGTTGCTGCCACTCTGTCAGATACTGTGTTGTTCAGTTGTTTGATGAAGGTCAAAGGTCATTCAGTTCAAACGCAACAGATTATGTTTTCAGTAGCAGCTAGCAGGACTTTCAGGATCTCACAATCAATTTTTACTGGACTGTATATCTACTCTGCAACACAGACAGACACACAAACACAAACACACAAACACACACACACACACACACACACACACAGAAGGAGGCTGCACAGGAGAAGAACAGGGACAGGCTGGGATCGATAGTGGAGCGGGATCCCCTGCTGTTGCCTGTTCTGAAACCCAGCCAATCAGAGAGTGGGGAGAAGTAAAGACAAGTGACTTGTGGGCAAGAAAAGAAAAGAAATGAGAAATGCACTCCTCTCACTCCTCTTCCTCCGCTCACTCGTCTTCCCTTCTCTACCCTGAGGAAGTCCTCACACCTGAGGGTCGATGCAGCTGAAACTCCCTGCTGTTAGCTTTCACTTTGCATTAGCCTAGCACCCAGGCAGCTCTTCCAGCGAGGTGAAGCCACCCTCAGGTGTGCGGAGCCTGGGGAAGGTGCTGACCGCTGGGGGCGGCCTGTGGCCTGTGGTGGTCAACACACACGGCTGGGTGGCCTGAAGGGGTCCGAGGATCCATGGTAGGATAAAGAGGTTAGGGTCTGTTCATACCGGCTTAGCATTCCAGCTAAAGAAAGAATGGATGGACTCAGACACACACACACACACGCGCGTGCGCAGACATTCACACATTCAGAGACACACCAAACATATGTAGAGACGTGTGTGTATGTCAAGTTTATGTTGTACTTGTGACAGTTGTATGTAGGTATAGTGTGCATGGCTACAGTGTTGGTCACACATGTATGTGTGAAATGAAACTGAAATACCTGCCCTGCTGTTTCTTCTGAGTCACTGACAGAAAACACACAGACACACGCAAACACAGTGGCAGAAAGATGTTATCTCCTTCCATCAAGCCAACCCTTTTTTCCACACAAATACACACTGAGGGAGGGAGGGAGTAAGGGAGGAAGGGATGACTCATCTCTGAGAGACAGGGAGAAGAAAGACAGAGGATGACAGACAGAGGACTGGAGGTACATTACAAGCCAAGGAACAGCTGCAAACAGCTGGCTCAGACCCTGCCAACATTCAGCACACACACATACACACATACAAACACAGAGAGAGAGAGAGAGAATACTATAATTACTATATTTTCTTTAAGAAAAAAAGAGAGATTTGTGAGTAAATAGTGGCTATTACTTGGTGAAGAAAAAGATAAATCCCCACAAACAAAACACAAATGCCATGGCTTTAGACCGGGGCTATGTCTGCCCATGCTTATATGTATTTTGGGTTGTGTTGGGGGTGGGGTGGGTATGGTTGACAGTCACATCCATTCCCCCTTGTGCTGCTGTGGGGAGGTGTGTGTGTGTGTGTGTGGGGGGGGGGGGGGTAAATTCATCAGACAGCTGAATGAGTGATCTGTCATCTCCCCTCAGATTAATCCCCCTGATTAGGCCACTTAATTGAATCTGGCCTCTCTCTCCTCTCTCTCTATTTCATTTAAGAGCCAAGATAAATACAGCTTTTTTGCAGCAAAGAAGCCAGTCTGCCTAGTAAGAGATTATTGATGGTGGCACAGGAGGGACTGGTGTGTGTGTGTTGGGGGTCTTTAATGTGCTGGGCCTCTCAGTGCTCTCATGTGTGTGTTGTGCTCTCCAGCTCACACTCTCATTTACATTCACACACACACACACACACACACAAGCAGTAGGCTCTCAGTAGGCTTTAATGTAGGCAAAAGTATACAACAAGTATACAAACAGAGACAAACACACACAGACACAAACACAGTAACACATACAAAAACACAAACACAAACACACATGCACACACACACACACACACACACACACACACACACACACACACACACACACACGCACACACACACGGGAAAGAGCTGGCCTGAGGGAGTGTGTATAGTGAAGTAATGACTTAGACCTCAGCTCTGCTCATTGGCCCATCTTGACTGAATGATGACCGGGGTTAGAGTTGCAGCTCGTAGAGAAATGACCCAGCCATGGCTGCAGTCCATTCTTTTGTTCTTAAGAAACTCACTCCTAAGCCCTCCTCAGCCACATTGCCCCACCGCACACAGCTGAACTCAGTCCCATTGACTACTGCTATTGGTTGCTTCTGGAGATGAAATTGTCATTAGAGGCTCAGTTGGGAAGCACAGGTCTGTGGAAATGTGCTCCATCCTCACTGAGCAACGCTAGGATGAGCTGCAACGTCAGCACTTCTCTCTCTCTCTCTCTCTCTCTCTCTCTTATCCCTCCTTCCTGCTTTAATTGGCGCTGCAAGAGAGAGTCATTTGCATCTTTGAGATCAATGGCTTTGAACCTCACCATCCATGCTTTTTCTTTGAATGAGCCATATGTGTGTGTGTGTGTGTGTGTGTGTGTGTGTGTCCCATACAGTATATTGCTTTGGGGATCATCCGTATGTTGTGTGGTCTTGCACGTGATGGAGAGTGTAGAAGTGCAGTGACTAAGGCCACCGCTTAGGTGCTTTAATTATTCAGGCCCGATGTGAGAAACTCCAGGTAAAAAAGGGTGTGAATTATTAAAGTGTGCACAATGCATGTGTGTGTGTGTGTGTGTGCCTACAAAATACTGCTCAAAGTCAAATGTTTTTCATTTCATGTTTGGCCTCTGGGGAAATTCAGTGGTTACTTTAGTTCTCAGGATGTGTGTGTGTGTGTGTGTGTGTGTGTGTGTGTGTGTGTGTGTGTGTGTGTGTGATAGTGGGGGTTGCATCTGCCATCTCATCAAAAATGTGACGACCTCTAATTTCAATTAGAGCCATGCATTTAATGACAATCGTTGGGCCGAGTCTAGACTAAAATCCCTTGGCGCGGTGTGGTGAGTTTATGAAGCTTTTTCTAATGGGTTATTACTGTGGCCCACTTCTCTGCATGCTGTTGTCTCTTCAGCAGAGAAAAGCATGGAGAGATGGAAACAGGGAGAAAGAGAAGGATAGACAGAGACAGAGAGAGAGGGAGGGATGGAAGGAAGAAGGGAGGGAGAGAGAAGGCGATGACTTTCGGAGCCCCTTTGGCACTATTTGTCAACGAAAAAAAAAAAACGGGAGCGACGGGCGAAAGTCGGGGAAGGAAATGAGTACGCTTCAGCTCACACACAGAGCCACTGGCACTCTCATGTGTGTAAGCAGATTCGGTGTGCTCCTAAAACCCACAGCAATGCGCCAGAATGCAAGTAAAGCATGAAATCCAAGTCTTGATGAATGTCGCCTCTTCTGGCAAAGGACTGAGAGCGAGAGGGTTCCTTTGCAAGACTCTGCATGTGTGTGTTTTTGTGTGTGTGTGTGTGAGACTGTGTATGTGTATGTGTGTGTGTGTGTGTGTTTGTGCGTGTTTGATGTCTGTCTGCTCTGGTAGTTCATTCACCATGCTTAACGCTTCCCCTCACCCCCCCCACCCCCCACTGTTGCTGGCTGATCCAGCTCGGACACAATTAGTTCAGATGTATTTGTGCTGCAGTGGGAGCTTGTGGAGCCCAAGACTGAATGCAAATCCTGTTAGTAAAGTGACCGGGTTCACAGGAGACATAATTGCATTTTCCATCTGTGTCCCCCGAGGGCCTGGCAACACCTAGCAGGGGCCCAGCGGGGCCAAAGCATACACACACAAACACACACACACACACACACACATATCACAGAGATGTACACTTGCACACACCAAAGAAAAACACACACACACACACACACACACACACACACACATCCCAGAGATGTACACTTGCACAGACCAAAGAAAAACATACACACATGCATCACATCTCTCTCTCTCTCTCTCCCCCTCTCCCTGTCTCTCTCTCACACATAGATGCACATTGAGGTCCCATAAGCACAGTGTATATAGTGCACCCGTATTAGAAATGACACTCATACAAATGTGTGAATGCATACAAATATACATACCCGTAGGCAAAGCACACTCACACACACACACACACACACACACACACACACACACACACACACACGCACAACACACACAAACAACGATGAACAACGAATGTAGTTGCTTGGAGAGGCCTCTCTCTATGAGCGAGACTGCTACACTAATTCATATCTGTCCTTAACGAAGAACATGCCGTCAGACCTGCCATCATGCGTCTCATCATTGTATCCAAACAGGCCAGGAAAGTCCCATGTCTCCACCCTCATACTGCCTAGTAAGCATCATCACCCTTTGACCGGCTCGGAATGCTTGGCACTTCCAGTTAGCCACTTCCCTGTAACAGCCTTTGAAACTTCTGTGTTTGGACTGCTATGATGCTATGATGCTAAGCTAACCACCTCAGCTAGATCTAATGTGACACTGACAACAGCCACCAGCTGCCTCCCTCCCTCCCTCATGTGCTGGATGGCTGATCAGTCATCCGGGAGGACAGAGACGAGATGCTTCTGTCAGTCAGGTACCACCCCAGCCATTGAATGGCAGAACCGGACTGTATGAGAAAGATGGAGCGAAATGATAGGCGCTTTAATAACCCAAGCAGTCTTTGCACATGGCACTCATTCCCCCTTCCTTGTTTTTTTTTTGTCATTTAACAATGGAAAAAGTAAAAGAGAGAGAAAGAGTGAGATATATATATATACAGAGAGAGATAACCGCTAACTAATGGGACGTGTTGGGCTCGTCCGTCATCCGTTGACACCGCTGACAGAGACAATAGATGTGTGTTTTATGTGCTGTGTAATGTGGAGTGAAGGCAAGAGCTGTCCGGCACATTTGGCAGGTGAGTTGCGGCGGCGGCAGCTGCAGTGGTGGCAGTTCGCTGGCCGAGGAGGTGAGAGAGAGAGAGAGAGAGAGAGAGATAAATAATTCAGGGCAGTGATGGATTAAATGATGGGAGGAGGTGATGATGAGGGTGTGAGTGGTCAGCTGAGACCCTGTGTTACTGCTGCTGCTGCTGCTGATGTTATTGCTGCTGGTGGTGATGCTGCTGCTGTTGGGTCAAACAGAGGCATGACAGGCCTCATAAAGCTAGTGAGGTGTGTGTGTGTGTGTTTGTGTGTGTGCTTGTGTACACATTATATGTGTGTAAATGTGTATGTGCGTGTGTGTGTGTGTGTGTGTGTTTTATTGTGGAATTGGATTGCTGGCTTCAGGGTACAGGCTATGTCATACAGGCTATGTCAGGAGATAAAGAGTGATGGAGAGGAGAGCTGTGATTGGTCAGGGAGCGGGCTGATGTTTGCCGTGGTTACGGTCGGCCACTGGTCCGCAGCCGTGTGGCGATGTCACCACGTCCCTGCCTCACAGCTTTTCACGCACAACACAACACCAGGCTACAGATAAGAGGCTTTGGCATTTTAAATGTCTGAATAAATGAACACACACACACACACACACAAAGTTTTTGTCTCTTTACCTCATCACAAGGGCTTTTCTTTCCTCAGGTCTGTTTTAATGACGATCTTCTGTCAAGTCCCACATCAGACAATAGCAAGGGTACTGATTAAAGTGCAAATGAACAAACACATCACACACTGAAATTAAAAGCAGAAAGAGGGGGACAGAGAAAAACACAACAAACAAGTGAAGCGCACAGATAAAGCAATAGGACACGCGCCCGGCAGCAGAGCAGCGGCGGTGGGCGACTTTAATTCGACTGGCCGAGATTGGAGAGGTGTTTGGCTGCAGGTGAAAAACTCTGACTCTCCCACTCGCTCTCTTAATTACGGCCAGGGCCCAGGCTGCGGAATAGAGATGAGCTGGGCGGATTAGACTCCATAATAAAACTCCATCCAGGTTTAATAAATGATAAATCGGCAGGGCAGGGTTATTGCAGAGGCCCCGGGGGCTGTAAGCTGGAGGGATTTGGAGAGAGAGAGAGAGAGAGAGAAAGACAGAGAGATGGAGAGAGAGATGGAGAGAGGCTGAGTTAGTTAGAGAAGACCTGTGTGACAGATTCTTACGGTCTGGTGCTGAACTTGAGCATGCTCCTTTTTATGAGGACAAATTGTGGGGGTGATGAACGGTTGGAGGAAGGGGGTGTTGCGTGGTTTGTGTCTATATCTATGTCTGTCTATGTCTGTTTGTGTCTGTCTATGTCTGTGTCTGTCTGTGTCTGTGTGTGTGTGTGCTAATGGATATCCACAGGCTAATAGACATGATGCATACCCTCTGGTTCCAGGTTCACATACAACAGCCTTTCACACACAACAGCTTTTATTTAGCATGAATGTATGCTAAGTAAAGCATGTATGAGCCTTCTCAGGCTCACACACACACGGACGCGCGCGCACACACACACACACACACATACACAGAGTTCAAACCAAACTGCTTTTAGCAGGTGCATTCATCAGTGTGCCCCTGTCGTTCATCAAGCTCCTTCATTAGCATGCCTTGTTATCCCCCTCGACCAGAGCGAAGGGGGCCTGGAAATGAGTAATAATCTAATGGATTTACTGTGGTAATGGGAGTCCTGTCTGCCCCGCTCCTCCCTCAACAGCTCAGGAGGGCCAGCAGCACAGGGGGAGAGAGCTGCCCCATAGCCCATCCATCTTACACCTCCTACTCTTCCCACCCCAAACATCCATCTCACCCCTCAAATACACCCCACCCTTCTCTCCGACTCCCCTCCCTTCTTTTTCAGACTGGTGTTAATGTACTCTCTCTCTCTCTCTCTCTCTAAATGGGCCTGGACACTTTAAGCAGCATCGGCATGCATTTGAAGCATGCAACTAAGCTCATCAGCTGCTAGCCGCAGACGTACTAAATATGCTCATATGACAGAGGGAGAGACAGAGAGATAGAATGAAAGAGGGAGAGAAACAGGGTGTGTTAGAGGGTGGGAACTAAATAAAAAAGATAAAACTATTCAAATCAGACAAATGTACTCATGGACAGCCAATCACATGTAAGGTGAATAGCCAGATTTAAAAAAAAAAAAAGACTTTTTATGTCTGCAATCTCTTTTCTTAGCATAGAGAGAGTTCCTCTTTAGCTCCTGTAGAGAGAAAATAGAGTCTGTCCATCAGTGTTGTATCACCACAGCCTGAGCGTTTGTTTGTTTGTTGAGTTGAACAGCACTCTGTTTGGGTTGCTATGCATTATCCATGCACTCCTCGGCGCCCAGGACTGCCTTTGTCGCTGAGGTTATACAAGACACTTCTGTTGTGACAACCAAACACCAGCAGCACTGTATCCAAACACTGGGCTGCCTTGGTTCTGTCTTCCCCCCTCCCTCTTTTAATCTCTCTTTCATTCTCTCTTTTCATCTCTTTCCCTCTCTCTGTCTTTCTGTTTCTGTCTCTCTTTCTAGGATTGCAAGAGGCTCTTATAGCATGGGCATACTGAGAGGCACAGATCCACATATCACTAGGCATGCTCTGGAGACTAGCACTGAACGCATCGCTCACTCACTCCTGCGCGCACACACACACACACACACACATTCACACATGTGGAAGAATGCATGCACATCCACATACATTTGCTCGCTCACTCACTCCTGCGCGCGCACACACACACACACACACACACAGAGAGAGAGAGAGAGAAAGAGGTACATATGCACCTCACACACACTACACAAGTGCAGAATGTGACTAGTGGATGTATAGAGAGGAGTGCAGATGCAGATGCTGTGTGTTGAAACAGGCAGGCACTATAAATAGAGCTGGGGCTTTGCTGTGTGCTGTGTGTGCCATGTGGTTAGGCTCATGTCTGGATGAATGGTGCAGGGGCCGCCGATCAAGAGCTGGGCTGGGCTGGGCTGGGCTGGGCTGGGCTGGGCTGGGCTGGGCTGGGCTGGGCGGCTGCCTGGGGAGAGCCAGCAGACGGGGACACTCGCTTGCTCGCTGCCTCCAGTGGGTGGGGGAGTGTCAAAGACCTGAAATGCTTATTCTCTCTCTGTCTCTCTCGCCATTCTCTGTCTTTGCTCTGCTTCTCCATTTCTTGTTTCCATCTGCTTGGCTCTCTCTCTCTCTCTCTCTTCTCTCTATCTCTGTTTTTCTCCCTTTCGCTCTCTCTCGCTCTCTACATTTGGCTCACGTCTCTGTGTGAGAAGCCTGTCTGTGTATGATAGATCGGGGCTGAGATTGAGTTAGATGTGTTGTGTGTGTGTGTGTGTGCGTGTGTGTGCACACGTTTGTGGCATGTGTGTAGATTGGGGACTGTACCCGACACATACGCACACACACACCCTTTTCAGGTGGCCTCTGATTGATTTCCCTGTGTTGTTGCTGTGTGATGGCTTTCCCCTTTGAACCCCTGATTTCATGGCAGTTTATTCCGTCAGTGATAAAGCGATGACATGCCATTGGCCCAAAGCAACCGAGCAGCCGGGAAAGGGAGGGAAAAACACACACACACACAAACAAACAAACCACAAATCCAAACACAGCAGCAACAACCTCATGTCATGACTGCTGAAAGGTCAGGTACCTCTGAGGAAGCTTTCACTTGGAGACCCCCGCTCCTTATCTAAAGAAGAGGAATGGCAAAAGGATATTACCATAGGGCATGCAACTTCTGTTAGGGAGAATTATTTATTATTTATTTTATTTATTTATTTATTATTTGTCAAAGCTTAATGTATGTTATATGTTCTCCTGTATGATTTTTGTATATGCTTTAAAGTTGTTGTGAAGCAATTTGGATACTATGAATGGGGTCTTGATGGAAGCATGGTTGCTGTAAAGTTTTTTATAATTTAATGCTTAATCAGTGTGAAATAGCCTGACGAAGGTACATGTTTGCCTCTGTGCTCCTACAAATGAACTCATACACACAGACACATACTGCACTGGAATTGAGAGCTTTGATGCACAGAGCCCCTGATATCAATCAAGCCCTCGATCTCTAGCTCTGGGGTAATGGGTTTTCTCCCTCTCTGTCTCTACACTCTTGTGAAGAGAGGTTCAGCTGTCACCCTTATCCCATCTCTCTTTCTGGGCACCCTCTCTCTAACCCACCCATCTAAAAATATCACTAGCTGCGGAATGTGTATGTGTGTGTGTGTTTGTGTGTGTGTGTGTGTGTGTGCGCGCGTGTGTGTGTGTGTGCGCGTGTGTGTGATGCTCCTGCTCACTGCTTCTTCATAGAGCATCCACCCTTTACTCAGCCCAGACACTGTCATCTATATTTCCTTCCTCTCTTAAAGTCAGCTAAGATTGGAAGGCCATTACATCTTTTGAGTGTGGGTTTTCTTCCGATGATACTGAAGCGACTCATTCATAGTTCTTGCTTAGACTTTTCATGGAAACTCACGGAAGAGTACAGACCTGTCTACTTAGCCTCAAGAGAAGAAAAAAAGTGGGCTTTATATTTGACACAGAGCTGTATCCTGGTCTTGGGAAATTGCATATCCTTGAGCTGCACTCCTTAAGGTCAGACAGTTACAACCATTATAAGGCACTTCTCTCATCACCGAGCACCAGACAAACACATCCCTTTAAAGATGTGTAATAGCTGCTTGAAATAACAGGTTATATAAAATTCACTTCAGAGCAAGGTGTGACACCCTACGAGAATCAATGAGATAATGGATCAAAAGTGACACTGTTGCAGCAATGATGGTATCACCTCTTCTGTCTATAGCCGTAGTCGCTTATTTTTGTAACAGAGGTGAAATCGGATGCTAATGCACATATGCTAACTCGGAACTCTCATTACGTTCTATGTATAGGACGGTAGTAGCGATGAATTATTGTTAGCGACAGGTTTAGAGCAGGCTTTTGAAAGCCATAGGGGAGAAGAATGATGTGTGAATGATGGATTATTATGTCCTTCATATCTCCGCTTAGACTAGCGGATCTAAACGTATGTTTTTGGTGAAACAATACATGTATCATCACCAGAATTCAGCATTGAGTCATTTGTGTCGATGGCAGTGGATGTTTTCAAGATGTCGAAAAGTTTGAAGAAAAATGCCCTGCGTCTTGGCAGAGTGGTAAATGTCTGCAGCGCGGCTGATGAATGTGAAGTGTCACCCAAACAAGATTGAACTTTTTAAAATATCAGGACTTCAGGCCTCTACAGGGGCCGAGAGCGGGATCAGATGGCTCTTATTTAGTAGTAGGAGGAAGGCAGCGCCGTTCATCCCCCCGCCAGCCCATCAAAACCTCGCTCGTCTGACAGCCCAGCGCAACAGAATCCAAATAGAAGAGCTTGGGCATCGTCCCCAGCCCCGTCAGTCCGAACCAACGCCCAGCCCTGGCACAGCCGACTCCATAACAACCTCATTCGTCTCTAACCCACCCCAACCCCACTTCGTCTCCCCTCTCCTCCCTTCCCCTGCCCTTCCCCTCTCCTCCTATTCAGCCGCCTCCTCTCCTCCCAATCCGGCCACCCTCTTGACTGAGCCTCCCCGCCGCCGCCGCTGCCAATCGACTGTGATTGACAGCAGTCATCCACCAGTGAAGGGTCATTAATCAAAAAGTGGCGGATATAAAAAAGAAGGCAGAGGGGGGCAGCGCTGGCCGGCGGTCTCCATGGAGACAGCGCAGGGCAGGAGTTCGGTTCCCGGTGGGGATTATTATATCTATATTTGGGCCTGTCCACCAGGGGCCTCCAGCAGACAGATGGGCCTGTCAGGGAGAGGTGGCTGGGGTGCTGCGTTCACACTGAGAGGTACAGATGGACGTGGCACTCAGACTTCCAACGGCTTTTCGGTGAGCCACCATGTCTCTCAGCAAAAGCTCAGCAAAGTTTTGCCAGTAAAACTTCAAGTCGAGCTTCAGAACTTCAGACAGAATTCTTAAGATCAAGGCGTGTGGTGAACGTTTAGCAAACCTGTTGCTTATTTCTTAGATTTCCCTCTGTAAAGGTAGTGATGAAAGTGATGGTTTGGCCTGAATCAAGTGCTATAGCAAGCAAAGGGTGAATTTCATTTTCTATCACCACTTCCCATTCAAACTCTCAATCTCCAAAACCCAGAGCTGGATAAAGTCCAGTCATTTCTAGCCTACAGTGACTGTCATTCTCTCAGCCTTTCTGTAGCTCTGTCTTTCTCTCTCTCTCTCTCTCTCTCTCTCTCTCTCTCTCTCTCTCACTCACTCACTCTCTGTCTCTTTTTCTCTCAGTCCCTCTTTCTTTCATCTCTCCCCTTCATTAGTTCAATTCATTTGACAGACTAGCATGCTAACCGGTTCCAGCTCTTTTGATTGGAGGCTGTGGGAGGCTGGAAGCCCTGCTCTGAGCTCCTCTCTAGTCTATGGCTCTGGCAGCTCCTCTGTCACAGCTCTGCAAGGGCTGCCAAGCTATTATCTCAGGCTGGCCATGGGTTTGTTCACTGTAATGGGTGCAGGGCTTCTCCAGGTTCACTCATTCATTAAAAAAAAAAGATCATTTAGTTAAAGCCGCTCACTGTTCACATTGAACTACAACTCCCAGAATGCCTTTCACTGACGACTCTTTCATTTCCTTCCTCAGCTGACGCGGGTGCCAGTGGAGACGTGTGAGCAGTACTCATCCTGCAGCGAGTGCCTGGGCTCCGGAGACCCCCACTGTGGCTGGTGTGTCCTTCACAGCATGTAAGTACCCCTGGAGTTTAAAACAACCATACAGGCTGCTGGCCACATACACACACAACCATGATGCCATGCAAGCACGTCAAGCATCAATGCAACTCAAAGATTCCATCAGAACTATCTAATCCACTTGGGTGGTTGTTTGAAATATCAAACGCTTAGGTGTCCACATGCACTGATGATTGCTTAGACATCCTACAGAATCAAAATTGGGTCATAAAGCACCACGTGAACTGAGAGGTTCACCTGAAGCAGATACAGACAGAGAAGAGAAGAAGTGATAGATTGGGCGGGACAGTGAGGTCCACACAGCTGGTCCCAGCAGAGCGGATTGATCAGTGGAGTGTGTGTTCTGCTCCAGGTGGGGAGCGACTCTCTGTCCCCGACATGGCTGCTTCTCTTGGAAACACTCCCACAGCTTCCCCAGCTTGGGTGGACAGACTGGGTGCCAGGGGGCCTGTAGAACTTTGTTTTAGACACTTACTCACATACACACACACACACACACACACGGTTCACTAAAAGTTTTTAGCTGACAGCTGAAAGACTCTGAGATGAAAATATGTGACGCAATTCTAACCATTCTTACCTGTTGTTCACACTTGTCCTGCTCATGTCTGATAATGAGTCTAAGTGTGCCAGGTGCTCTCTCACACACACACACACCCATGCACACATGCACAGAGCCTCTCAAATCTCCTACCTTCCCTGAAATTGGAATTGCAGGTAGCAGCGGCCACAGCACTGCCACCCCCCTTCCACACACACACGCACACACACACACACCTCCCACACACATACACACCCAGAGGCCCCTGGCAAATCTCACCACTTGCCTGTAAATTGGAAATTGGATTCTCGTCCTCCTCCCTGCTCCCCTCGAGGATCAAGGTTCCCATTAGATACCTTCCCTCCCGAGTCTTTTTTTTCACTCTTTCTCTCTCTTTCTTTCTTCCTCTCTCACTCTCACTCCCTTCATTCTCCATATAGTCTATTCTCTGGCTTAGAGCGCCTGCTGCAGGCCCTCCACTTCACCTCTCGTTCTCTTCTGCCCTTTTCCAACAACTCCTTCTTTTTCTCCCTTACTCTCTCTCTCTTTCTCACACACACACACACTCTCTTTTTACCTCACACTCCACCTTCCTTTGACCTCTGAGAGCCACCGTGGGGCCCAGTGAAGGTCAGAGCTCTCCAGGCAACATTTCCACCCCTGACATGCCAAAACCCAAGTGCTAAAACCCACTTAAGTGCAGCTGAGAATAAAAAGTGAAGGGAAGGAGAGAAAGAAAGAGAAATAGCGGAGATAGTGAGGGGTTGGAAGGGCAGTGAGAGAGAGAGAGAGAAAGAGAGAGAGATGCGTTTGTGATAGTGGTAAATATGGGTCTCCCAGGACTGGGGAGGAGTGCATTAGTGGAGTGAGAGCGACATGAGTTTGGTGTTTTCACTTCTATTGCTTCAGGTCACTGACCAGACTAGTGTCCTTCCTGGGCTACCATGGCTGCCCTGTGTGGCATCTGCCTGCAAGTCGTGTAAGAGGGATGGAAGAAAACGTAGGAGAGAGAGAGAAGAGAGAGAGGGTTGATAGTATGTATCAGACCTCCAGGGCACAATGTGCAGCATCCTCAGGGCTCAAACTTGCCCCATCTCCGGTTGCCCCTGATGTCTTGATGCCAAGCCTTTGCCTCCTCTCTTCAGATAGATGCCAGTCCTAACGCAGCATTTTGCCATCGTCCTCTTCCATGCATAATTGAATGTTTCCTGCCGTCACTGTTATATATGTATCAGCAGTTGTCGTCCCTCAGTGAGATGTTTTTGTCTCTCACTCTTCCTGCCGCCCCAGGTTGTGAGATGCGCTGGTTAATTATGTAAATAGCAGCAGGTGGTTATAGTGTTGGAAGCCTCAGTGGCTGCACCCCCTCCCCACCCCCAGACCCTCTCCACCCCTCTGCTCTACCAGAGGTGGGAGCCAGGCAGCCAGGGAGCTAATGACCTGGACGTCCTTAAAGGAAGAGCTCATTTGTGACTGCAGATTGTGCTGTCAGAGCCAGGCCAGATAAAATCAGCTCTCACTCTCTCTCCGTTCCCTCTATCTCTTCCTTGTTCTGCTCTCTCTCTCTCACTCACACTCTCTCTCTGCCTCCATCTCTCACTCCCTCCTGCGTCTTGGCCCCTGCTGCCAACTTCCTGTCTTGCTCTGCTGGAGAATTAGTGTCAAGGGTACATGAGGAGAGGGAGAGAGAGAGAGAGAAGATGGAGAAAAGAAGGGAGACAAAGAGAGTGAAATAACAAAACTAGCAACCATTTTCCACTTAGCCTCAGGTGGCAGAGCAGGCTTTTGCGCTGCACTGCAGGTTGGGCAGGGGATTATGAGCCAGGAAGAGCATTCTCTGGAAAGCACACAGCCGGCACTGGGCTCCACTTCAGAACGCCTTCCAGCATTGACACTAGCTGTGCAAACTATTCTATTCCAATCAAATTCCATTTAGTATTTATAACCACAATAGTATTTGAAACCACAAAGACTTTTGAAACTTTGTGAGAATATTCATTTATTGATTGATTATTTAATCACTGGTCATTTTCATAACTAGTGCCCTCGCTTTCTATGTCATCATGTCATTGCTTCTGGTCAGTTGGCTTGTTGCCTTTATTTTGATCAGAAATAGATCCATTATGTGTCAGAATTACATTTGTTATCTTTTTCCTTTTTCCTGTCTGCTAGAGTCATATTTCATCCCACTCTGTCTCTGTGCTGTTCACTCCATTCTCTGTCTTGCTTCCCCTGTCTCTTAGAATGTTTCTCTTCATTTTTTTACTCTGTCGTTCTCTTTCTCTTTGGCATTTTCGTCTCTTTTATTCTCCCCCTCTTTTCTCATGGCCCCCTGCCCAGCCCAGCCGAGTGCCGGCAACCCGATCTGGCCCCCTCTGCCCCTGCTCTGATTGATCGCCCCACAGTTTACCTTTCCCACTGAAAGTCCCCTGAATGCTGGGGAGTGAGAGAGGGAGAGAAAGAGAGAGAGAGAGAGCACGGTGTAATCCAATGCCATGCCAGGGTAGGAGCTCCCTCTCTTGGGCACATCTCCTGCCCGCACCCCTACCACCCCTCTTCCATTTCCAGAAGCTCACTTGTTTGTCTGCTGTAATCCACCCGTTCACGGCTTAAAGCGGATTAAAAGCACAGTGCTGATAACCTCCACACTCTCTCTTTGCAACCCTCTTTCTTCGGCCAGCTGCGGTGGCACCCCAACTTCTCGTTTTCTCCTCTTGTTGTCGTTGTTGCTGCTGTTGTTGTTATTTTGATTGTCTGTCTCTGTGTGTGTGTGTGTGTGTGTGTGCACGTATGTGTGTATGTGTGTGTGTGTGTGTGTGTGTGTTTTTTCTGCAAAGATGGGCGGAAACGTACTGTGCGAGAGATCAATATGGCCGAGTCTGTAGAGGAGGAGATATATGCCGCTGTCACAGCAATCGTTTACTTCAAGCTCCCAGGACCTCGCCGAGAGGTTTCACACATTAAAGGATGCCAATAAAAGCCAGCGAAAGTGTCTAGTTGGACGTGCCGGGCATTTTCAATTTAAGGCTATCTACTTGTGCGCAAGTGGACGTGTGTGTGTGTGTGTGTGTGTGTGAGGAGGGAGATGGAGAGCAAGTCAGATGGAGTGAGAGGGCCAAGCTTAAAATGTGATGCTTTTCTTATGGTGTCTGGCTTAAGTTAATGCTATGAAATTTCCTGGCGTACTTAAAATGCCTTTGTCCCAGCTACGCGCTGCAAAGACAGGCGATAAACTGTCCAAGACAACCTCTCCCCAATATCTCCCCACCCCCTAAGCTCAGTGGCTGAAATAATGCCACCCGCTGAAATGACCGGCCCCAAACAGCTCGGACCCCAATCTGGCCCTTCCTATTAAACAATCCAATACCAATCCCCTGCATCGGCTCTCCTCCCGGTGCATTTGCTCCCTTTCCCACTCTGCCGCAGGCGCTCTGCACGATCCAACCGCGCCGCTCCGCCTGGTTTTACATGGAGATTGAGATGTAAGCCTCCGTCGGCCATCTTGTCCATCTGCCTATCGATCAGCCCTGCCGAGGTGAAAGTGGTGGATAGGAGAGAAGAGGAGGAAGAGAGGAGAGGAAGACTCTCCCAGGCTACAAGCTCATCCTCCGAGACCCCTGCCACCACAGGGAACAACTGGGAGGCTATTGAGTGCTTCAGTTAATACACTATTGATTTCTCCCAAGAGTTTTTTGGACCTATAGAATGCACATTACAGCCTCCATATCCCAGAACCCCCCCCCTACACACACACACACACACACACACACTCCTCAACTGCCTTCAGCCTCTGGTCAAAATCCTCATAATGCACCAGATTATCCAAGGTTGTGACCTTGAGTGTCTGAGAAAGGGAATTGTGGCTGAGTGATAATTGTTGGTTGAATGCGGTAATAGTGTGTGTGTTGCAGTTTTAATGAGCACACACAGCTCCTGTGGCAGTGACTAGAGGGCCTTCTTTTGGCTCAGTGTGGGGAAGGTTCAGGTTGCATCAAACAAAGCGGCAGACGAAAACAATGAAGGGTGGATGTTGTTTGGGGAGCCGCAAAGGTCTGTTGTGTGTGTATGTCTGTGTATGTGTGTGTGTGTGTGTGTGTGTGTGTGTGTGTCATCATCATCATCATCATCATCTTTATTTGACAGACTGTGTGTGTGTGTGTGTGCGTGGGTGTGTTTGAAAGTGTCTATCTATGTGTGTATTTGATAGTGTGTGTGTGTGTGTGTATGGGTGTGTGAACGTGCGCATGTGCGCATGTGCGCATGTGTGTGTGTTTGAAAGTGTCTGTAAATATATTGATGTGTGTGTATTTGATAGTGTGTTTGTGAGTGTGTGAGTGTGTGTGTGTGTGTGTGTGTGAGAGTGAAGGAGGAGGCTGCTGTTGTTGCTCTCTGTGTGAAAAGAGCTGTGTGATCCCTTTTGAAGGTGACGTCTCTGAGGGAAGATCCTGCAGCACGACCAGCTGCTTCTCTATCTATTGATAACACATGCTCACACACATACACCCCCATGAAGACACACACAGACACACACACACACACACACACACACAAACACAATCTTTCTTACTCTTTCCTGCTCTTTCTCTCTTTCTCCCTCTTTCTCCCTTTTTCTCTGTCTCTGTCTCTCTGCTACTTTCTTTCTGTCTCTCTCTCTCACTCTCTCGCTCTCTCTCTCTCTCTCTCACACACACACACACACACACACACACACACACACACCCTTGCCTCTCCAGGGATATGTGTTTCTCACCCACAGCAGCACACTGCCACCTCACTCTGGCGGATGGCTTTGATGGCTTGTGTGAAGTGGAGGGTGTTTAACACAGGTCTCTCCCTCAGCACGGCTACTCAGGAAGCACAACACGCTGTTTTGACAATTAAAGGCCCGACTAGTAAACTCCTATTTATATGAGCTCCACTTTTTAGCCCAGTGTTGTGTAACTGCAACCCAAAAACAATAACCTTCTTCAGGTCACTTTGTATCCACCTTGAGGGTGACTCACCGCTAACCGCATGTTAGCGCTAGTGTTTGATTAGTTTGCCTTTGAATCGGCATGGGCAGGTGCTGATGAACTTGGTTGTGTCTACAGGCAGAGAAGCCAGGAGAGGACTTAGTGGGTAGCTTGATCGCTAGGCTAATCAGTGCTAGAAATCATTATAGTAGTAATCATCATTTCTTATCCCCTGTCGACACCTCTACCTATCTCTGCCTCTTCCCTTCATCCCTCCCTCCTCATTCTCTTTCCTCATATCTTTCACTTCCTCGCGCACTCAACATCGCCGTCTTGCTATCGGACTCTCTCTACCCCCTATATCTCATCTCGCTCACTCTCCCTCTTGCTTTATCTCTCCCTCTATCTTTCTCTTTCTCTTTCTCCCCCTGTATCTTTCTCTATCTGTATATCTTTCTAACTCACTAGTTCTTCGTTTGTCTTCCAGCACACACACCCACCCACACACCCCCGCTTTTGTCTCCCTCACAGTAATAGCATGCAGTACTGGAGCTGAGAGTGTGTGTGTGTGTGTGTGTGTGTTTGGTGCGTCTGATGGGTCTGGAGGCATAGGGACATGGGCACTGATTGGTGAGGAGGGATGCAACACACGTGAGTTGACATGGACCCCCTCACTCCATCCCCCAGTCCCACTGCCCTCCTGTGCACAGCAAGCAGCTCATTGCCTCGAACAGAACAACACCAACATGCACACACACACATACACACACACCGACACACATACACACACAAAAACACAAACAAAACAAATCTCCAACACAGTCTACATAAATCAGACTCACATCCAACACACATCACTGTTGTTCAGTCTCCTGAGATGTGACTTTGCAGGGAGAACTGATGCATCTCTTTCTTTTTTTCCTCTTTCTTTCAATCAAACAACACATGTATAATGGAACAGACAGAACAATAGGCAGGTGTGTGTGTGTGTTTGTCAGAGAGATAGACAAAGACAGAGAGTGCTAGATAGAAACAGAGAGCGGAGGGCAGGCAGCAGGTAGATACCATCAGTGCTCCCGAGGGGAGTCTGCAGGGGCAACGTTTACGCAACGCATTCGCAACGCAAGCCTCCTGCTCTGTTGCCATCAATCCCTCACTTTTGTTAAGCCCCCATCTCTCTCCACCTCCTGCTCCCTGTGTGCTTTATTTGTGAGTCAAGTGAGGTCAATACTATTGGCAGTGGAGCATGAATATACTAATCCAGGCGGTAGTAGAACAGGTTGCGGGGATGTGGCAGAGACCCCCGAGGGCCCCGGGGTGGGGGTGGGTGGGGGGCAGAGAAGAATAAACACAGTTCCACACAATGGGCCGTGCTGGGGAGGGGAGGGCCACGGGGCTCAGGAGTCAGACCACAGTTGATTAAGACAGGGGAGGAGGTTCTGTGTGTGTGTGTGTGCGTGTGTGTGTGTGTCCTGTGGTTGGGTGAGGTCGTATACTATGACACACTGAATTAACAATGCATTATCTGTGCCTCATTTTCCAGTCACTTATCTTTGACCTTCAGACTATAGGGCCTGTATTCACAATGTACTCCCCTACAGACCCATGATGGTGGGGAACTGGCATTTTAATGTAACACAATGGTCCCACTTGGAACAATATGGACCACCTCGCCCCAATCAATGTCATCAAAAATTGAGCAGCGAGTGCAGTTTCATTAAGGTACCCCACATTGATTGGGAAGCCTACATTCAGAGCGTGCGCTTGCTCACATCAAAGGCAGCACATCTTCGACAGCCCCAGATAATGCTGAGGATGCAAGTTCATTATGTGTGTGTGTGTGTGTGTGTGTGGGTGAGAGAGAGAGAGAGAGAGGGAAAGAGAGACCGGACAAATGAGAAAAGCGGAGGATAAAGGTCATCTTTTACCCACATGTCGTTTCCAATATCTCCAGATGTCTCATTTTGTGAGACCCCCTAAAAAAGATGGAAAAATAGCCACACAGCTGTCATTTTAAAGCCAAGTATCCCATCTCGAGTAGATCCAAAATAAAGCCACTAAGAGCCACACAGCAATACCAAGTAAATATAATAGCAATAATATAACTAGAAGTAAAACACAAACACAGGTAAAGATATATTGGCGATAAAACAAACCCATGCCAATACATTGCTCCAGTTTCCAGTGTGATTGCAGCTAATGGCTCTTTAAGTGATGACAAGCTGACTTGTGAAAGTTCATCTAGTCCTCCGTAGACTAATCACCGGTTTGCTACTTTGTTGTTCCCAGTCAACCTTGAAATAACCTCCCTGCTTCAGCCCGTGCAAGGACATGGGCCCCTGCCTGGAGGCTCTTATTTACTTTATAGATCTCCAAGAGGAGCCGTTAGCTTGCAGAGAGGGAGAGGAGGAAGGCTAAAAATCGATAGTGCGGAGAGAAAGAGAAAGAGAGGGAAAGAGAGAGAGGATGGGAGAAAGGAGATAGATTAGATGAGCTAAGGGGTTTGGGGCTGCTAACTTTGCCTGCTCACATTCAAAATCACCCCATTAGCTTGCTAACTGTGCTCAGTGTTTAATTCCTGGCAGGAGGAAACAACAGGGGTCTCCGTTTTAATTTCAAAACTGATTCTGTTCTGTTTTTTTCTTCTCTCTCTCTCTCTCTCTATCTGCCACCCTTTCACTTGGCCCCTGCCTGACAATGCAATAAACAATAAACATAAAAGAACGTAGGCATACATCAATGAGTGTGTGTGTGTCTATGTCGTGTGTGTATGAAAAAGAGAAGGAGAGACAGAGTTTGTGTGACAGCACCTTTGTTTGCCAGAGCCACTTTTGCATGTATTATTTATGGGCCCTAAAATAACATTGACAGAGGGGCCGATCCCTCAGAGAGAGACGTACCTCCATCAGGCTTCCTGGTGACTCGGGCTTGTCACTCACCTGACACCCCTGTCTGTCAAACCTCCATAACACTGCCACTGCCACCTCCATCTCTCCACTGCTGTGTGTGTGTGTGTGTGTGTGTGTGTGTGTGTGTGTGTGTGTGTGTGTGTGTGTGTGCGTGCGTGTGGGTGTGCGTGTGCGTGTGTGTGTGTACACACCTGTAGCTGCTTTTATCTCCAGATAAGCTGTATGCCTCCCTCTCACTCCTATCCCTATGTGAAATAACACAGCACACATGCCAGTAATATTATTCCTGCTAATAGTCGATAACTCCCTGTAAAACTCACCCTTCACCCCTCCTCCCTCACATAAATGGGTGATCAGAGAGCTACGTGATCACACATTTCCCCCAGGATCCCACCAGGATAAAATCAAACAGTGTTTATGTCAGGTTGTGTGCTGCAGCTTCTGTGATGTAGTGCATGTGTGTGTTTGCATGTGTGTGTGTGTGTGTGTGTGTAATCCGCAGGCATGTTCAGAGCGTACTTACAGCATGTTTTTAAGCGCCTCGTCCCCCTTCCCACGTTCATAACTAGAGCTGGTCTCTTGGGTGTGCCTTGACTTCCACTTTCCCACTGTGAGGTGTTTTCTGCTGAGCACGTTTGAAATGTTAGAGGAATGCTGCCGAAATGTTGCCAGGATCTCCTGTTGTGTCAACCGTCATTTTCCGGGAGCGTAAATAAACCGTCATACTTCCTGTTAAGAGTGACACAAAGACAGATAGGCTTATAAAACCGCGGCTCGTCATTCAGGTGGAAAAAAATGCCGACATGCATTCACAGTCTTGTCAAATGGATGATTTAGACAAGAAAATTGTTGGCAAAGAGGAAAAAAAGGTTTAATGAAATTGTGAGGTTTGATGGTAATTAGCGATTAATTGTGCATACATTATATCATTATATCTTTCTCTGAGCAACCTCAAACTGCAAAAAGAAAAAATAATAATTATAGAAACGAAATGAACAACCCCTAATCACACATGCCCCCCTCGTCCTTGTCCATCACACACACACACACACACACACACACTGACACAGCACCCATTAAAATCAATCAGAGTAATCAGGGTTGAGTGGAGGACAGGTCGGTAGTCAGCTCAGCTCAGGCGGTTGGGTGGTGTGGTGGTGGGACTAGGGTGGGGTTGGAGGCAGTGGCGTGATTGTAATTGCCTGTTGTGTGTTGGAGGGTAATCTGTCTTGGGGCGCCCATAAAGCACTGCCCTCCTCCTCTCCTTCTGTAAACACAAATAAACATTGATCTGATCAGGCCTCTCTCTCCACCTCCTCCTCTCTCCCTCCTCTTCCTCCTCCTCCTCCTCTCCCTGCCCAAACCGTTAAAAGCCCTGTGGATGGAGATGATAGCCAGATGTCCATCGCATGTGGCAGAGGAGGGAGAATTGGGGAGGGGGTGGGAGTGACAGCCACTTTCCTGGACTCATTACGTCAGTGCCTATGATACCACTATCAGTGAGGCGGACTTGCAGGAAATGCACTTTACTCACAAGTTGAATCAGTTTATTCTGAATTTTAGAGCTGGGCTATCACAGACTGATGGAATAAATCCAGTCCTGTTCATCATCAGTACATAATACAATGACCGTTCTATCGTAGCTGTTTTAGAATGGTGCTTTTTTTTTAGAGAAGCAAGGCTCAGAAATCAAATGAAAAGCCCAAAGAAACTGGCAGATAGAATAAAAGGGTTTTCTGGCACGCCAGCAGGGACGGATCCATTCATACTGATTTTGCACCGCACTCACCTGCCCGTACTCTGCTCTCCATCCCACGGCCACCCCATCACTGCACTAATGCGGTTCTTCAGATTAGCATTCCTGTCCAACACCATTCTATGCATAGTGAGAGAGAGATAGAGAGAGGCACAGGGTTTAACTCAGGTGGCTTTGATGCGCCGTTGCATATCGTTGGCTGGAAAGGCATTGTTTACTCTGTCAAAGCTCATTCCCCCCGAGGAGTGCACTGCAGCGAGCGCTCTGTTCAGCTGCCAGGGATGAGCAGGTTATCACAGGCCTTTAGCTTGCCTCTCCCATGCCTCATTATTCCCATCACCGCAACCACTCGCACCCACTGCTGGCCAACAATTGCAGTTTCCCGGCATGCACTGCAGGTTGAAGGCCATATCAGAGGTCACCGTTTGGATAGGTGACGCAAAATTGAATCAAAAATTTACGTGGAATTGAAGTGTTGCAGTATGTTTGTGGCACAACATATTTTTTGTGACACAGGTGTTTGAAACGGCATCCAAGAATGGCTGTTTGGCTCCATAAAAATCCCCCCACTATGGTGTAATCACAGGGGTGGTGTTGTCGCTTCAAGTGGGTGGAAAGAATGAAAAGTCAGTTCTGGGGGGTTTGGGGTTTGTTTTTTACACCTGTGAGGCTGCTTTAGAGCCCAAGGCACGCACAACAGCATCACCGCCCGGCTCCAAACTGTGCTCCCCTGGGGTGAGACTCTGGCTTTGTCACCCCCCCTCCACAAACACACACACACACAATCACGATGTGCTCTCCCCCCGCCTCTCCACAATGTTGAGCTTGTGGTGGCTGGTGCTGCTGCAGGTAGGACTCTTGAGGGAAAGGAACAAGCTCCTAAAGTGACGGGGGCGTCAGGACGGAACGCGCTGCTCGATGCGGCAGGCTGCCAGGAGCCTCTCAGAACTGTCAGCTCCGAGCGAGGCGAGCACAAGAGCCGCTACACGACTCTGGCTATCCCTCACTGTCGCGCCCGTCTGTCACTCACTCCACATCTACCTCCATGCCGCCAAGGGAGAGAGAGGGAGGGAAAGAGAGAGATGGAGGGAAAGAGAGGGAGGGAGGGAGGGAGGGAAAGAGACGGTGGCCTGTCGCAACCTGACGGAGCGTGAACTAGACACAGAGACTGACACTGCAGAGAGAGAGGAGAGAAAAGAGATGAGAGGAGAGAGAGAGAAAAGAAAAGAGATGGGAGGAGAGAGTGGGAGAGAGAGACAAAGAGAGAGAAAGAAGGTGACGAGGAGGGATTCCAAACAAAAGGAGTAAAAGAAATTCATAGGTAATGGTGACAGCAAAAGGAGGAGCCATTGAAAAGAGTGGCACAAAGAATATGGTGTGATCCAGCAAGAGAGAGAGAGAGAGAGACAGACAGACAGAGTGAGACATGGGGAGGGGGCGATGAAGAGAGTGAGTGGGCAAAAAAATGAAAGCTGCAATGGAGTGTGAGAAATGCAAAAAAAAAGGCTTTCTTCAAACAGGGCAGAGATGGTGGTGGGAGGGTAGGATTAGTTGTGTGAGGCTGGTAGGCTTTCATTGTGTTATTCAGTAAAGAAACCAACCTGTGCGTTTAAGGAAATGAAAAAGCGCCATCAGATGAAGACAATCCCTTTGCACTAACAGAACACATGTAGAATTATGTAAGACGGATGTAATGCCATGTCATGTAATGAACATGTAATGCTATTTGACAGTTGTCCATTAATCCTTTAATATTTGTTTCTCATTCTCATTTGTAAAACATAGTAATGCGCTTGTCTCTATGTTATTGTGTGTTGTTCAAAAATGTAATCCCCTGAAAGGTCTTTTGCTGGCAGAAACCAAGTGAGCAAAAGCTTCTCAAGCTTAAAGTTATTAAACCAAACCAAGCAACATCATATTTACTTATTATCATTTATTTATATAATTTCCATGGTGACCCAAAATAGGTTCTATATCTTAGATATTAGTCAATGATGTTTTTGTTTATTGACGTCCTTGAAAAGCAAAGGCGTAGTAGTGTCTCAGTGATGAAAATAGACATTTTCTCACATAAGTAAATTCAGTTGATCAACAACAAGAATTAGTTTTCTTCACATTGGTCAGGTTTAACTTCTCTGAAGAAATGCAAGTTCTTCTTTAGGTGCCAACAGAGACTGCTTGTGTGCTCAGACTTTTTCTCTCTGTGTGTAAGAAACCTCCCATGTTTTCATTCAACAAGTATATTGTTGTCCTGGAAGACTGGAGGTCAGTTGTGCTGCCCATGGCTGTAACAAACCGCAGATATATCTCCTCAGATGTTGATATTGAACTAGCCGGATCAATAGCAGCGTGAATTACAGACTGGGCTGCACGTTTACAACAAGCACAGCATGCAGTTGAGAATGTCGCTCCAGGAGGAATCAAAGCCCTGGCGTGTTTATCTTCATGGAAGCTTAATTTAAAACCGCTTGCAAGTGTCTGCTTACTGCCTAACCTGCAGAGACAACGTTCAGGCACAAAAAAGAAGGACGTCTTTCGTCTGGCGGAACAGTCTATAAAAGTTATCCAAACCTTCAAACAAAGAGGACTTTGATGTGGAAAGTTTTTGATATGTTTTCTTCCAGTTTTGGATCGGCTTACTGGCTGTTGTTGTTGCATAAATTGCTCTGGTAACTCGATAGCGCTGATGTTTGTGTTGTGATGCCTAATTTTAAACCCAGCCATTGATTTTTCCTCTCTCTGCTTATCTAGCCTTTTCCCCTCTTCTGTTGTCTTGGCTTCTCTCTCCTCATTAAAATCAGAGGTGGTGACCTTAGCCATACCTGTGGTCAGCTGGGACCTAAGAGGGGAAGCAAACAAGCAAAACAAAAAAAAAAACAAAAACAAATAAAAAAAAAAACAAGCAAAGCTTGCAAGGTCAGTGTGTTTTTTCTTTCGTGCAACCTCAAGTTTTCTCCCATGACTACAGACTCTTCCACTCTACCCGTTGGAGTCTAAACAGACACCTCACCACCAACAGGCATCAAAGTTGAGGCGAGACCCCGCTTGATGTCAGCACTCCTGACAGCTTCGTCATCTCCCATGTCCGCAGGGGTTCAGTGGCCTCTCCCGAGGAAGTCGATTAGCCCCCGCATACCCCGAGAAACCATTGGACCCCAGTATCTCCCCTTAACATCTTCGGTGCTACGCGCCAGGACTGGCAGTGCATGCTCAGATAACCAGAGGTGTAATATATGCAGTGCCCGGATAGCATCCTCAGCCGTCTCAGCGGAGCAGACAGCAGAGATCTGTTCGGAGGGACTCGGGTGTTGGAGGGGCGGAAAGGAGATAAACTGTTTATTATACGCTTCTGTTAAATGGGTCCTGAGGTGATTTGGGCTCAGAGATACTGGAAAGGGGTGGGGGTGCGTTGCTATGGGGTTGAAAAACTGGAAGGCAAGGGAAGGGGTGGGACTGGGGTTAGGAGATGAAAGTTCTCTTTTTGACACTTTGTGAAATTGCATGCAAGTTGGAGGCAATGTCAGCCTTTTTTTTTTCCTAGTGTCAGAATAGAAGCTTCACTGGGGACGGTTGCCTATAGGGACTACACCCATGTCTGTATCTGAAACCAGAAATGGACTGTGCTGAAATGAGGTGGGAATGCTAAAGTCTGAGATGCTGACACTATCCCCTGTCATATGACTGACCAGTGCAATGATGCCTCAAGGTGATTGGTGGCTTTTTCTTGTCTTGGTCCATTAGACTGTCCCTCTGTGTGACTTATGGTGACTGTGGAGAGCTGGGACTATGTGTGGACTCCAGTCATCCTGCCACCTCAACCAGCCAGTCAGCAGTTGCACGAGGCTGTGAAATTGAGTGGCTTGGGACTTCCCAAGTTCATAGAAGAAGAAGAAAAAAAATCTGTCCCGGCACTGACTCCCCCTTTAACCTCGCTCCAGTAAAGCACAACTAATACATTTAACCTCTGAGCTATAACTAAGGTCAGTCTGCATTAATGGTCTCCCCAGTCCCTTGTCCGCCAAAGTCCAATTGCCATACGATAAGGTGTGCAAAAAAAAAAAAAGGACACCTGGAAAGAAAAGGTGTGTGTGTGGGGGGGGGGGTTTGACTCCTGACGGTCTTCACTAATTTTCCGCTCAGTCGGGGTTCCATGAACTGGTTGGTGTTTGTAGCAGTGAATGGGTGGGGTGGGGTGGTGGGATTCTGTTTAGAGGGTTGGTGTCGGGTGGGGGGTGGCTGCTGGCCCTGAAGGCAGACCCGATATGCTGCTGCTCTCATGGGGATAATGGGACCAGGGTCACTGGGCTGGGTAATAACTCCATCCCAGTCTCCAGCTCCTACCCCAGCCATAATGACACCAGCTGCCATGCCCCTGTGAGCACAAGGAGGTGGGGGCATATGGGATGGAGTGGGGTGGGGGGTGGGGCACAATGGAGTGCTGACAAAGCTCACTGGCCACTTTTGGGTCTGAAGTGATCACTCAGCAGGGCCTTATAGTGCTCCCGAGGGTCAGTCGTCAACACAGGGGGTGACCACTTACGTCATTTGCCATCTCTGGTCTTTTGACTCTGCTTAACAATTAGCAAATCAAGATGGAGCTTCCTCTAGCTTGTTGTTGATAATCATTTGGCCTGCATTACCTGTTTTTGTTATCTATTTTTATTTTTTAGTGAATACTGTAAATAGCGAATTCATCTAAACAAAATAAGTAGATAATAGATTCTAAAGGTTGATTTGCAGTTGAGCACAATTAGGTTCAACCTTTGATCTCAACTTACTCCCTGCATACGTGAGAATGACACAAATTATTGCCTCAGACCTAATAGCGTAGCAAGACTGGACCACTTACCAGAACTAAGCCTTTTGTTTAGGGCTGAGATGAACAGGTTCACAGGTGGATGTGTTTGCACAGCTGTTGGCCTGTTTATTATGTACGTGGTTGCCCTGAGCATTACTGTTTATTCTGTGTGCCTGTCACCTCTTATTTTGTTTGGGTCAAGCACATGGAGACACTGTGGGGTGTACCTGGAATGACAGCAGAGAAAGAGGCAGCAAGGAAGAACGAGAGGGCAAGAAAGTGATAGAGAGGGAGAGAGAGAGAGAGAGAGAGAGAGAGAGAGAGAGAAAGGCTCTACTTGTGTAGCTCTGCATCTTGCTGATGGCATGGTGCATGTCTCACTGCTCGCCGCTGGAGGAAGTTAATAGCTTTCACCCCCCCACACACCCCCACCCAGCTTGACCTTTCCCTCCTGCAAGCATTAAATATGCATTACACCTCAAGTCCCAGCGCGTGCCGCTACATCCACACCAGAATCTTCTAGAACATCTCTCTGCTGCACACAACCTTTTTTCCATTTGCATATTATTGACTTTTTTCCCTCAGACTTTTTTTCTCCTGATTTGATTCCAGTGAGAGCTGTGCTAATGCTAACATCTAGTCAGGTCTCATGCTGAGGAGAAGGACGAACCCCCAAATGTCCCTGTTGCTTGAAATGAGAAAAGATGAGGCTAAAATCCAAAGCTAATTGTGTTCCCAAATCAAAGGGCTGCAAGAAACAAGAATGAAGATTATTCCTAGTCAAGGCTAATCTTATCCCTCCAGAGGGGTTTCAAAAATGTGTCACCAGCATTTAGTAGCTTAATGTTTTTTCTCGGCTGTTTATGTAAGTTCAAATAGATGTTTGATGTATAATTGCCTCTCAGGAAAAAAAGAGAACATTCCAATCAAGGGTTTATTACAGTGCTTGCTGAATTGTGGGTGCTTTAAATAGCAACTATTTCTGTTCTTAACCACAGGCTAGCATTAATCATTCATAAATATAACATTACCAGAGTGTGATGTGTGTTTGTGTGGCAGGGATACGGTCTTGACCCCAGGGTCACCTTGTGGACACGTCAGTCACGTCTGGCCCTTCACTATTTTCACTAGAGCTTATTTACCAAGCACATTTTCTCTTCAGAACATTTCGCTGCTCAAGTGGCTTGTTATTCATGGAGGAGCATTTGATGATGTCCAAATGTTCCATTAGAATTGTATTGATGTGTCGCTCCATCATTGCTCTGGCTCAAATGAAGATAAATTGCTCTTCAAATAATGCTGATGACAGATGATGCCGCTTGACGCCAGCTGTTTGTGTTATCAATATCAATAGTTCCACAGGGACTCTAACAAATGTTTCATAAAGTACAGAAAGAGAGAGTGAGTCAGAGGTGATATTTAAGAGTATATGCTCTACTATTCCATGATGCCAAGCACTATAGTAGCTTTTCCGATAGTGAATGCATAGCAGCAGCCATTTGCCAATGGAGTGAATGACCGAAAGGGAGAGAGAGATTGAGTTGAAGCCCTTCTGTCACTGTGTATGTGGCAGCCCACAATCTGCCTTCTTCATATGAAACATATTGGTTCAGTTATCCCCCACTAACCTCTTATTAGAGCTCTCTGTTAGCCTCCTGTGGTCAATGGCCCTGTCTGAATTGCTGCCAGCCAGCTCCTCAGTGCAGGCTGGATCTGTCACACCCAGAGGCCTGCAAAACACTGCTCCAGACCACCCTCAAGGCCAATCACATTAGCCCAGGAGCAAAGCCATTCTGTCCTTATTAGCTTTAAACTTGTCAGTCAGGTGGACTGCAGCAGCACTGTTGCTAATCTTAGCATTGGACAGTTAGCGTGCTAGCAGCATAGATTCAGGAGTTCAGGTTGAATTTTTCAAGTACGCTATCATATCAGTTTAGACAGTGAAAAATGTGTGAACATGTAAATCTTGTGAGAGATTATGTTCTGCCTTGCTTCATCAGCATTCAGCCAGTGGCTACATTTGGACATGCTGTGGTAGTTAATTAGATTCTGAGTGATTTTATTCACTGGAGCTGATTCTGATTTGTTTACTACAAGCTCTTAGGGTGGTAGCTTTTTAACTCTCGAATTAAAGTCTGCTAAATATGAAACGGGCCAAAATATTTACATTTGATGATGTAAATGAGGCTTTTTTTCTGCCTTCTGCTTTTGGCTTCCATGGTTGTACGGAATATGGGTTAGTATGCCACAGAGAGATGGGGGAATGGAAAGGGGGGGTCACTGTGAGGGGACGAGTGTAGATGAGAGGAAGAGAAACTGAAGAATGGAGCGAGGGATAGAGGGAGGGATAGGAATAGAGAAATACAGAGTGAGCGAGAGAGACACCATGGGGCTTGTCTGAGGCGCAATCTCTGCCCACTCCCCCTCTGATTGATCCCTTTGATGTGATTTCAGCGTGTTCATTATTCATCAAAACAACACATTCCTTCATGTTCTGGGCACATTTGCATAACGAGGGAAACAAATTGGCCCCTGGTCATCTAATGGAACGGTTTACTCTACTAATGACAGTGCATTAAAGAGCCTGACAGGTGTGCTTAGAAACACTTATCATTGAGATATTCACCATTTTATCAGATATTAGGGAGATTGATTGTTGCAAAGGACAAGAAAGGATTGCACAGCCATTGCCATGAAACACACTGATGGAGATCTTTGCATACAGCTGCACCTTCTACACACCTGTACTCACAATCTATGTATGCTGTATGTATCTACTCATGCCCTTGTATCAGTAACAGCTTTAACAAACAAATAAATCACATTTACTGTCTGTACAGTTAATGTTTCAAAATGGTATGACTACAACAAATGCCCCTCAAACAGATGGAATAGACTCTGTCTTTCTTGCCCTTCCTCCCTACCTCTCTTCATCCCTCATTCTCTTTCCACTTCTCCCCTTCCTCTGTTTATAAGTCTTTCTGTCGATCTCCATCCCCCGATTTACAGGGGCGCCTCTCACCGAGATTGGCATCATAAACTCAGTTTTACAGTGCTCTCTGGGCATTGCCAGGGCCCTTGTTTATCGCCCCTAAAAGCATCCCTATTAAATAAAAATGCACTCCCCACCTCCCTCCCAACTCACAAGTGTCGCAGTGCTTCATGTCACAATCATATCAATGCCCTGTATCTCGTCAGCATAGTGTGACTCCGACAGCCGATAGCGGTCACGCCCCCTAATGGTAGAGCTAAGGATTAACGCTGAGAGTTGGGAAAGAATGCAGTGACAGTGTGCAGGTATACCTGTATGTTGAGCTGCTTCAACACCTGGCACTGTTTTGTACTGTTTACTGAATAAACTGTGGTGTGGGAAGTTCTTTGTAATCATGGGGTTTTAGAGTGAGAAGAGAGCTCAGAGGGAAGTGGAGGGAGTTGCTGGTTATGACATTCAGGATATTTTATTCAGGCCTTTTTGACAAGTGAGCAAACAGCATGCTATCAAGCTGTTGTCACTTTACAGTAAACAACAGAGACGCTCTCCCCACTGTTAGCTCTGCATAGCAAACACAGAATATCTTTCTCTCTCCACTGTGTCTGTCTTTCAGTCTTCATTCCCCTCTCTCTCTCTCTCTCTCCATCTCCATCTTTCTCTCTCTCAATTTTTTTCGTCTCCTCAGTGGTATATCAATTTTTTTTTTTGCATGTTGCAGGCACATGCACACACACACACACACACACACACACACACACACACACACACACATACACACACACACACACACAGAGAGACAGAAAGATAGAGAGAGGACACTAATACATGACATGTACAATGACAAACCATAAAGCACAGGTATGGTTGTGTGTGTGTGTGTGGTATTCTGCAAGGAGTCTTATTAAACGGGTGCAGAATGTGCAGACAGACTGACGGATGGTGCTACAAAGGCAGCCGCTTTGATTAAAGTCCTCCAAGACCTGCTTAACGGAGGAGCGCAGAGAAAGAGGATGATTGTTGCCTCTTCAATCTCCACGTTCCCTTTCTTCACGCACAGGCAGATTATTTCCCCTTCCTTTCTGCCAGCAGAGTTCTTTACGCTAGGCTGCTTAACTTCACAATGCACACCCAGGCTCTCATTTTTTTCCCCTCCATCCCCCTCTCTCTCTCTCTTTCTCATTCTCATTCTCTCTTTCCTCCTCTGTTTGGTGGAAAAGGCTTGGCGCTGGTATTACTGTGTCACGACTGTCACTGGTTACAAACTCCCGTCAGTCCTCCACGGGCTGTGCTCACTGTAGGTTTGTGGTTAATTGCTGTGGAAGTTTGGTTGAGCCAATGAGGATTTGTGTGGGATTGTGGCAGCTGGTGGCATGAGGGGGGGGAAGTAAGTTATGAGGCGGAATTGCTGTCAGCAGCACAATGGCGAATCCAGTAAGAGCAGTTTTGCTACAATTCAAGGATCTTGAGCAAGGCCTTTGAGGGCTTTTTTTTTGCTTCCTTTCTTTCTGTGGGAAAATCAAAAAGGGCTTCTGAGAAGCTAAGCGCACTGGTGCAGTAGACACTGAAGTAGTTGTAGTAGCAGGGAAAACCTCACAGGGGCTGAAGAAAAATATTTTGAGACAAATAATGTCTTTCTTACGTCTGGAGATCAAGATATTTCCCAACATGTTTTTATCATCTCTTTTCACCCCAAGACAGCCAAAATGTTCCCACCTGAATTCAGTCACTTCACAAGGAACTTGGTGTTATGTTCTGGGCAGATACAGTATCTTAACAGCGGCCAAAGGTTAATCAAGGAACACTCTGTTTGCATAATGGACCTGTCTATTAAACCAAGCTCTGGTAAGCCTCATCAGAGACAGCGCATGGGGAGAAACCTAAGCCAAGAAAGCCTCCCTTTGGTTGATGAGGGGTTTTGGGAAAGGTCCAGTCACCAGGCGCATAATGCAGTGTAATGTAACAGATTAGGCCAGCTGGCCCAGGATTAAGCCCGGCTCCTCCGTCTTCCCCACCTGGGCCGGGGCGGTGCACTGAATGGGCCTCATTAAGGCCTCCGCACAAAGCAACAGCCTTGTTCCAAGTCCCTGCGGAGCAGTTTCGGCTTCTCGCTTTAATAGTGTACCCATTGTTTTTTTGAAACACGGCCCAGGGAACGAGCACCCCAAAAGGCCGCCTTCAGAGGGCCGTAGGGTGCGTAAAGGATAGTGCTGTACAGAGAAATGTGATACGGTTGCAGGGTAGTCTTTCGTATATCTTCACTGTACCCTTTTGTGTCATACTTATTGTGTTTTTTCATCTGAATATTTTAAACCACTTTGAATCACCAGTTTGCATGGATTGTACTGTATAATAAAACAGACTATATTTTTTGTCCTGGAAGTTCAACTGGAATGAGAACAGTGTGGGTTTTTAACATGTTCTTTCATGTTCTCTCTCTCTATGCAGGTGCACCAGGAAGGAGAAGTGCGAGCGCTCATCAGAACCCCGCCGCTTCGCCTCGGACATCAAGCAGTGCGTGCGACTCAGTGTCCACCCCAACAACATCTCTGTGTCTCAATACAACGTAATGGTGAGTGCCACTCTACCTTTATTGATGAGGCCACAACTGCCACGCTGAGACAGGTCACACTTCAGCAACTTGAAAAAAAACTGATTTGCTAGCTGATCAGAGATCAGCTCAGAGGCTCATCTGTCATAGTGTGAGTACATTCTGTGATTTAACTACAAGATGCTCATAGCCCATGTGAATGTTCCACCACTTCAGTGGAATGACAAACAATAGAGGGACTGCAGAAATTCAATTGCAGGTCAAGAATAAACACGCTCTGCCCTTTGTCCCTGTGCTTTCCAGAGTAGAAAGCAAACCGATCCCATTCTTAAGTGCTTTTGAGAAGCATGCCTAAAGGCACAGGTATTGATAATGTGTCTTACTAATGCAGTTATACAGGCCATTCATTCTCTGCACAGGGAATTAATGCAATCATTGGGGCCACTATCCACAGCCTATATGGATCTATCCATGAAGGCTTGAATTACGTCATGGGGTTTGTAGGGTGAACCAATAGAAGTGTCTGTGACTCACAGTCTTAGTCAAATGCACTGACTTAATTTATGCCATCTAATTTATTTACTCTTTCAAACAACAGTTTAAGTAAATAATGGACAATCCAGGCAGTTTTTCCCAAAAGCACTAATATTATTAGTTTAGAGCAAGAGTTTTTGCAGTACTCCTTTCTCGCTGTGGTTAAAGCGACAGCATATCTGAAAAACGTGCTCAGTGAAATGGTCAAATCGCATAATCCAGAGGATGGCATCCTTGCATCGAAACATTAGGGGACGGGTCCCCAGTTAGGCCGAGTGTGGCTGTGTTTTTCAGAGGCAATCACAGAGGACATGGGCTTGGTCCACCCCCTCAACTCCGCCCCCCACCTTGAATCCTCACCCCCACCACCCCTCCCCATCCCCTTGATGTGCCCGGCCCTCTGCAACCCTGCAGTGTTGCACCACGGATGCTGTTCTTTTTAATGTGCAGTGGCTGTAGACACAGGGCTGTGTGGACCACCTCTCTCCAGTGTCCTGCTGCTCCAAAGCCCATCAAAGCAGGCCACGGTACTTCTTTTTATCCTCAGTGTAATCCGCTGGCTCCCCCCACGCTGGCAATCAGATTACTGTACCTCACCGGGCTCGACAAGGCTTCAGACAAGTCAATTTTGATGGGGAGGGCGGGGGTTAGGTTGTAGGAATATAATCACATTTTGCCGTTGTGCGCTGAGATCTACTTTTCGGCAGCGCTTGTAGTAATTTGAGTTATTTGATGTTTTTTTTTCATTATTGTGATCTCTTTTTCACCTCCCACTCGTGTTCTTGTTTGATTCAAGCATGGGTTTCTGTGAACGAATGTAAGTCGGGGGAAGGGTTTGATCTCGCCTTTTATTGTTTTCCTGAATTCCATTACCCGCCGATGGTGCATTCCCCTTCCCAGTATCCATGAACCATGCGAAAAGAATTCTGCATATGGGAATTTCCAACCAATCTAATTGGCAAACTATACAAATGCTTCAGGAGGACTGGGGCACCTTCTCTCTGATCTGCTGTTTGGCAGACGGAGACAGACATAAAGTTCGACCCTGATCCCATATGCTGGGCCTTAAACTCCTGTGCCAGGGGATGGTGGTGAGAGGGCATGTTTAACCTTTCCAACAGACTAGCAAACACCCAAGGCAGCGCAGCACAGCACATTTCACTGCCAAAGTCAAATCAGCAGACAGACAGCATGCTCCCTGACCTTTTTGTTATTAAATGTTTGTTTGAGAAGATAAACCTAAAGCCTCTCACCAGAAGCCAAGTCCCAATGAAAATTTTTAATTTTCTCAAAACCGAGAAGCTTCATTTAAAAAAGAGAAGAATGTGAGACTTCTCTTTTGTATGCTCTTCATCAGCTCTGATTATTTTTTCATTTCTAATGATAATATTACTAATACATATTTTCTCTATTATTTTTTTTTCTCTGACTGCCGAGCCTTCAATCAATACGCGGCGAGCAGTAATGGAGCCGGGGGAGCCTCTGCTTAGACAAGTGAAGCCACAGCGCCGCCACGGCGTGCCCAGGGTCATAAAACCTGCCAGCGTTACTGGCAGGTGCGATCAATGTCAATGGGCAGCTCTCACCAGCCAGCGTGGAGAGGCCGCCCTGAGTGTTGGGTCCAGGTTGTGGCGTATAGTGGCTGGTGGTCAAGTGGAGTGTGGAGTAGGCGGCTCCTGGGTTGTTACTAAAGAAAAATAGGCAACAAAAAAAATCCATAAATGAAATAAGCATTTTTTGCTGTCAGTTAACTGAAAACACGTGCGTCTCAGAAAATAGCAGCACATCTAACGGAGGTCACGAATGCAGAGTTGTTTATCTGGCGTCGGCTTTCATTTAAATATATATTGATTTCATTTGCTGCCTGTGAAAACCTTTTTCATTCAAGCAGTGATGGGATGACAATAGGGTGTGAATCAGTACTATCAGTCCCTGGAGGCAAAAGATGTCACACTGTACGTGTGTGTCTGTGTGTGTGTTATGTGTTTGTGTGTGTGTACATGATGTGTTTCATTTTGATTCCAATCCACCCCTTGGGGCATAATGAAGCCGTTGATACATCTCCATTTAGATGAGCCTGGACCATCTGATCAGATTTGATGCACTGCCTCCTGCTCTTCTCACCATGGCAACCTGCAGGGGGAAAAAAACACAAACTAACTAACTGACAGGGACAACATACTCTCTCTCTCTCTCTCTCTCTCTCTCGTTTATTTGCCTATGTTGATTGGTCCGGCATGCGAGAGGCGATTCTCCATTGATAGAGCATGCTTGCAAATGTAATTGAAGAAAATTCCCCTCTTGTGGCCCCTCTCCTCCTCCAAAAAAGAGGAGAGCGGGAAAGAGAGAGAGAAAGAAAGAAAGAGAGAGAGAGAGAGAAGAAATATAAATGAAATCCCAGACTCAGACAAGCAGTCGCTTGTGCATTGGCGGGCTTTAATGGGAAAGGCTGCATCTGCGGCTGAGGCCTTGTCCTTTTCATTAAATAGCAATATAAAAACAGCTCGGGTTAGCCATTTGGTACCGCGCTACTTGTTTCGGCCCACATCACAAATGGAATGCAGCCGGCACCAGAATCAATGCCGGACCACAGCATTCCATCAATATGTATATTTGGACTTGACCCCTCTTCACCTGTGTTCCCTCGCTCACACGTACACACTTCCTGAGCCTCTCACTCTCCGCTCTTCACTATAGGTTTCTCTCCCTCTGTTTTCTGTCTGTTCTCTCTTCACAGATGAGGGGTTTGTGTCCTCTGCTGTGTTCACAGGAAACACATTTTTCACCTTCCCACATAAACTCTCTCTGTCATTGTCTCTCTCCCTCCATCACTAATTCCTGTGTATATTGCTACTTTTACTGTTTCATTGTCTCTTTCTATTCACTACCTGTGTGTGCTTACTAATAGTCCTCAGAGAGGCTGGTTATCACAGGGCATCATGGGTCTTGCTGGCTAGGTGTTTCTGGTCAGGAGATGAGAGCCAGAAAGAAGCAGAGCCAAAGCTCCGTCAGGGGGAACACATCCCTCACCATACAGGGTCATGCACACACACACACACACACACACACACACACACATACACACACACACACACACACACACACACACAGAAAGACATTCACACACACACACACACATTCACATGTACACACATATGTGAACATATATACGCGCACAAGTATACATGCTAACAGAAGCCCATGGCTACACACACACACACACACACACACACATTCAGATGGCCATTTGAAGGCAGCATTAGTGTCAGAGGCCCGTGAGTGATGGCACTGCGGGAGCTCCTTGATGGGCTCAGACGTGGTCCTCCCGCACGGCCGCTGCCACCTCCACCGCCCCCGTGACTTTGATGTCAGACTGCAGATGGCCTTATTTCTCCTAAGAGGTCATTAGCCCGCTACGCCACCCGAGAAACCAGAGCACCAGGGCTCTGCATTAAGGAGCCCTCACAAAGACCCTCACACACCTTGAAGGTTTTTTTTCTGTCCTTCGCTCTCAGCACTCGCTCTTTTTCTCATCTCTCACATTTCTTTTCGCACTTTCATACCTGTGTCTGTCTCACCCTCTCGCTGCTCTAAAGGTTATCTTGACCTTTGTTGACCCTCTCTTCCTATTCTTTCTCTCTCTTTTCACCGCAGCTAGTACTGGAGGCCCACAACGTGCCCGAACTGTCTGCAGGGGTGAACTGCACTTTTGAGGACCTGGCAGAGATGGATGGCCTGGTTGAGGGCAACCGAATCAGGTGCTCCTCACCCACCGAGAAAGACGTCCCCCGCATCGTCATTGACCAAGGTAAAAGATACCCACCCCCCACCCCCCTCCCAACACACACTCATCGCTTAAAAAAAAAAAAAGGTTGCATTTCATTGAAGACTTTAATGCGGTAACTCTAACTCTGAAAGAAATCTGCTTTTAAATAAGTTATAGCAAGAGAGATGCTGAAGCCAATATTTTTGTTTTGGGAGCTTTTCCCCCCACGAGAAGACAGTCACCAGGTTTGTTCTAGCAAAATCCCTCAACTGCCACCCCACCAGTCAGTCAGTCCGCCCGTCAGTCAGTGAGCTAGAGATGAGGGGCTGGGTGCTCTTGCAGACTGGCAGGCCCCTGCCGTCGCCTCTCCAGCGCTGCTCTCCCTGAGCCCATTGGCAGGGGGGGATTTGAGGGAATTTGAGGGTGAGACGAGCGATAGAATCCCTCTGGCTGATGGTGCTCTCCACAAGTGGCAGCCGCCGAGCCTGAAAACCTGAAAAAGCTTTTGACAGCATTCATTCTCTCCTGCGATAAGGTCCAGACAGACAGAGAGAGAGCAAAAGAGTGAGGCAGAGGGAGAGGTGCAGAGGGGGATAACAGTTGGGGAGGGGTTTGGGGTGGGCTGTGGAGAAATGGCTCCTTTCTGCAGAGTGCCTCTTTTGCTCTGCTTTCTTCTCTCTTCACTCTGCAATCCATGTCTGCTCTCCTCCTCCTCTTTTTCTTATTCCTTCACTCCCCACCTCCATCCTTCGCTGTTTTCTCGCTTACTCACTCCCTGCCTCTCTCCATTCATGCCCTGGCTGCTTATGTATTCACTTCACCTCTTTCTCTCTCTCTTCTTTATTTTGCCTTATTCTCTCTCTCTCTCTCTCTCTCTCTCTCATCCCTCCTCCTCTTTCCTCGCAGCTCCTCATCTTCCTCTCCTTCATTTCCTCCTCTTCTCCTCCATGGTTGGTTAACCCCGGCATAATTGAAAAGTGCTCACATCTGGGTTGCTGTCTGGAGGCAGGTAATTTTTCATAACGCAGAGGCGTCGCTCCCCACGGCAGATAATGAAGACACGGCCGCGCACCGGTACGGCATGCCACAAGGTGGGGAATACTGTTTTTTCCCCCCACCAAATCCCAGTGCTCCCGGTTCCCTGCACACCACCGAGAGGAGCGCTATGCAACACTTTGCCCCTTCTTCACCGCAATGGCAGAAGAACAGGTGTTCATTTTGTTCCCGGTGTTCGATACCCAAAGCGGTTGTTTCAGTTCATTTATTACACCATAACATTAAGTAAATGTAGGTTATTGTCGGCACAGGGGGGAATTCTGAAATGTCTGTAGGTGTTGAGGAATGGTGAGAGAAAAAGATTGGAAAAATTGGCCTTGGCAGAAAGGCCCTTTTCCTCTCCCCGATACGCCACAAGGCCTCTTGTTGGTAGTGAAAGTGCAAACCGTCCATTATGTGAATTAGCAGATGACTGGCTGTGACAGGGCCGCACATGAACCCAGCTGTGCGCTTTCTGAAGGCGCCGCATGAATAATAATACCAATAAGGTTGGATAAGATGAACTGGAGGCAGCCAGGCCACCATGAAATTACAGGTCTTAAGTACCTGCTAGGGCCGAGTCGCACCATCCGGTACGGCACAACTCATTGATGCCTGATACACACTTACACACACACACACACACACACACATACACATACAGTAGACATGCACACACACACAAACACATGCACACAGATATATTCTTATACACACACCAATAAACTTGAGTATACACACACACACAAGCACACAAATATATTCTTATACACACACCGATAAACTTGAGTACACACACTCACACTCACAAACACACACACACAGATGTATTCTTATACACACACCAATAAACTTGAGTACACACACGTGCACACACACACACACACACACACACACACACACACACACACACACAGATGTGAAGTTAATGGAGAGTGCTAGCCCGAGGGTGAAGAGCGGTATTCGGGACATTTGTTCTGCAGCTCCCTCCATATGAAAGTCGTAAAAAACTGTTGATGCGGTGGATATAAGCTCACATTGCAGAGGGGGGTGCAGATATACCCTCCCCCTATCCCCTCTCTCATCATACACACGCAACCAGAGGAAGGTCATTTATTAGCCTTAGCACCCCCCCCCCCCAACCCCCGCCTTTGCTGTCCCTCTCCCTCACCCTCTCCATTTCTCCCTCTGTGGTGTGTCATAGTCGAGGGGAAGTGTGTATCCCTTCTTCTTGAGTCTCTCATTAAGGCTTCTGGGCCTGTTTCTCTGGCCTCTTTTGGCTCCAGACAGAAAGCAGAGACTCCAGACATCAAGGTAACATTTAGGTGCACTAATTAGGACAGATTTGTTGTCAGGGCACCTTTTACAATGATTGATGAATGTTTCTCCCTTTGGTGGAGCCAGAAAGAAAGAAAGAAAGAGAAAGAGAAAGAAAGATAGAGGGAGGGGGGAGGGAAGAGGGAGACTGAGTGCAGCAGAAAGTTGGGGATAGAGAAAGAGAGAGAGAGAGGAGTGTGCTGTTCTTTTGAGCGGCGTGTTATCCAAGCCTCCCTGATGAATTAAACATGAGTTCCTTCATTAGCCCAGACAAAGAGACACTGAAGATGGCTCCTCTGTGCAGCGCTTCGATTAACTTGTACAGGTTCCTCTTTTCTTCTCTCTCTCTCTCTCTCTCACTCTTGCCATCCCTCTCTTTTTTCTAATCTATCCATTTCAAAGGGACTTTGAAAGCCCTGTGCTGAAGACATTTCCATCCACACCGATTCACTCAGATAGCCTGTATTGTTTGGCACTTGGAGATACAAGGATGGAGAGAGACAGACCCTTTCAAGAGAGCAACCATCACCCCCCCACAGCCTCACTGCCCCCACCACCAGCACCTCCCCCACTATGCCTTTACCTCAGGTCTTTGTAGTGACAGAGTCAAATGCTCACTCTGAAAGAAAAACGTTGACCTTTCACCTCTTTCGAGTGCCTTGAACACGTGTAATGGGATCCCTTAAGAGCGAAGCTTGGTTGCGATTTACTCAACACGTTTGTGCGGCATCTGTGGGAAAGCGAGATGATAGCTGTGTCTGTTTCACGTGGCGCAGTGTGTCCTAGAGCGCTGGCGCGGCCATGTGTTGGCAGCACCTGATAAAGAAGCGTGTCGTCCCGCTGGGCGCTCGGTTGGCATGGCTACCGCATCCCTGCTGCAGCGTTCAGTGGATGTGTGTGAAATCGGCAGCTTCTCGCTCTCACGTTTTTTTTTCTCTCTCTCTCGTCCTTGTGTGTGTGTATGTGTGTGTGTGTTTTCTCCCTCTCAGGTGACCACCAGATTGTGCAGCTCTACCTCAAGTCTAAGGAGACAGGTCTGGCCTTCGCCAACACCAGTTTTGTCTTCTACAACTGCAGCGTTCACAAGTCGTGAGTCTCCATCTTTTTCGGCTTCACTGTGTGAAAATGTCTTTCAGACTTTTCCAGACATTTTCTTTGCAACCCATTTTTACATTACATCACCTATGCTGATACTCTGCTTGGAGTGAAACTCCACTTATTCCCTTATTTCTCTTCCTTTCTCTCTCCCTCTTTCTTTTTCTCTCTCTCTCTCTCTCACACACACACACTCACCCACACACACCTCTCTTTTTTGCTGTGTCCAGGTGCCTGTCTTGTGTGGGGAGCCCGTACCAGTGCCACTGGTGCAAGTACCGCCACGTCTGCACCCATGACCCCCGCACCTGCTCCTTCCAGGAGGGCCACGTCAAGGAGCCTGAGGTGAGTCCTGTTCAGCCAGTCACAAGGCTAGCATTCCAGATATCAGCTGTCCTGATTGGCAGGCAAAAAAAAAACATCACGTTCAGTTGAGGTGAAGGCAACACGACAGGCCTCTCGTTCCTTGACGAGTTCACTTTCAGAAATGGCCTGCAGCCACACATTTGGCAGACGGAGTGCTTGAAAAAAAAGAAAGAAAAAGCAAGTGGAGCGTTTTCCGGCGAATTCCCAGAGGCAACTTATTCCATCTAAGTTATCTATCGGTGATGTTGGCGACCATGTCTGTATGTGTGTGTGTGTGTGTGCGTGTGTGTGTGTGCCTGTGTGCGGGTGGCCTGCCTTTAGGGAGGACCAACAGATTTATCAAACGGCTGCATGGAGTCCTGGGCATCCAACCAAGCCGAGAGAGAAGCTGCTTCAGTGTCTCTGCATGCCTGGGTGGAGGAATGAATCCGTTTTTGTTAATGTAATCCCATTTCTGCCTGGAGGAGAAACACTCTGTGCAGCTACCTAAGGAGACGGCACTGAAAATTATGGTGGTTTTTTGGCTGACTGTGATGAGCTCCATAGATGCCAGGCCAAAGAGTCTTGTAGCGTAGGTGCAGCATTCCTGGAGTTTTGTAGTGACGGGCCTAGTGTGTGCATTGAGAATCACTCACAGAAAGACTCACTACACGGCTACACGGCACTGCACTCACACACACACACACACACACACATAGACACTCACATACACACACAGACCCATATATAAGCACAGACACGTTCTCCATCTTTTGTTTCGAGTCCATTACCAATGCCTTAAATCTCCCTGGGAGCCCTCCTCTAATGCCATGCACATTTGCTTTTCCAATTATCATAGCTTGGTGGTGGTCAATATTGACTGGGGTTAATCAATGGGATTTCCTATTGTGTGTCCAACAAGCAGCCAAACAAAAGACTGGCCCGAATATTAGCACATGTTAATGACATTTCCAGGCCTGTTTTTTGTTTGACTGTTTTGTTAAAAAGGCAGGTGTCTTGGCTGCTTAATGAGTTTAATTTGGATTTAATTAACCCCTGGATTCACAGGGTCCACGTCTGTCCTCACATGCTGCCAGTGGGCGAATTAATGATTTGTTTACCTGCACCAAAAATCCTTGTAAGGGAGAAATGAGGAAATATCAACTTTGCTCAGAGAAAATGAAGTGACCTTTCATGGCACCCCTAGTCCCTCCATACCCACCCCAAACCCTCTTCAGACGTATTTCTGATTTTTGATTCCAATCATGGGATTTTATTTGGACTGAAGGGCTCAAGATAATCCACACACTGACAATGAAAGCCCTCCTGCTAACAGCGACATCCTCTGCATTCAGAATGGACGTCTGAGCACCGGAGAGTACAGATGCTCCTCAACAGAACTCTCTGTTTCTCTCTCTCCCTCTCTCTCTTAGCACCCACAGAGTCACTTTTGCTGCTAAAGCAGCCATTTTGTTTTTCAGTGCCATATTTGTTAGGGAAATCAAGTTCTGTTTTGGTTAACTACAGCCAGTCTTGTATGGTAATAGTATTCATTAGTTGTAGTGTATTAGTAGTGTATAACTGCAGTAATAATATAGTAATATCATAGTATTAAGCATTAATTCCTTTTACATTATTAGTCAGTATTAACAGTGTTCAATAATTGAAAGTTGTGCCAGCAGCAAAAGGTCATATAGAGTATTTTTGGCGGATGAATCTTTCCTATTCCTTCTAGTCTTCACCCTAATCCCTGGCAAAGGTATGTGTAAACAGGTGCCCTCAGGCAGTGCCTCCGCCCTGCGGCGGCGCGTTACGCAGCAGCATTGAACCAGTTCCCAGGATGGCTCTGGCCTCCCTCACGTCTTCCCCCGGTTGCCTCTGGCACCAGCTAAGCATGACCGCGCCTCGCTCTCGGTCGTGCCGACGCCCCACCCTCCCCTTCGCCTCAGACTCACTGGAGACCCAGAGAGAGCAGAGGTCTTCACTTATGACTTTCCCCAGGCATCAGCATCAGCATCAGCACCAGACACAACTCAGGCTCGGCTCACGCCAATGCCAAGAGCCATCAACAGGTATATGGCAGGATAGCTGTCATGATTGTGTGCAGAGGAGAGAGAATGGGAGGGAGGGAGAGGGAAAGAGGGGGAGACAGAGGGAAAAGAAATAATCAGAGAGAGAGAGAGAGAGAGTGATTGATTGTTGGATTGATCCAGAGAACTTGCTCCTATGTTATTAAGACAGCAATTAATGGTGAATTGACAGAAAGAGGGTGAATGGGGGGCAGTCATGAGGGGGCTTGAGATTGTGATGATGAAGAGAGTGAGAGCATCCTGAATGACATTTGGTGAGCATTCCTCCTCTCTTACAGATGAGAGGAAGAAAAACAACTCAGAGAAAGAAAAGGTCAGAGGAAAAAAAAGAGACAGACAAAAAAAAAAAACCACAACGATGGACGTCAGTGACAGGAAATGAAAACGGTCAAATACAGATGAGCCCCATGCAAGAGGGAGAGTGAGCTAGAGCCCTCCAAATGGGCTGAGTAAATGCTTTGTGCTGAAAGGAGAGGAACGCAATGCAAGGACAGGTTGGGGAGAGGAGAGGCAGACAGGAAGGAGGGATATAAATGAAAGAGAGAGAGAAAGATGACAGAATAGAGATAGATAGGGAGAGTTGAGTCTTTGCCCACAGGCTCGGTTGGAACATGAAACAGAGGCTGGTTGGAGGGAGGCCTCTGATTATCGCCCACCAGCTCTGCGAGCCACTAACTCTCTCTGTCTCTATCGCACTGAAAATGAGAAGATTCTCCTCGCCTTCACACACGGATGTTAGGCGACTAATTATGGCCCATGCCTGTGTGTTCCCATTCTCTCTGACACACTCTCTCTCTCTCACACTCCCTGTCTCTCTCTCTCTCTCTCTCTTCCCTTTTCTTCCCTCTGTATTTGCATCATGATTTACACGTTCACAATTTTCTCCCTGTATCGCTTCATCTTCTTCACTCTCTCTGTCCAATTCTTACAAACTCTGTTTTCCTCATCATTCCTATTCAATTATTATCCCTCATCGGCATGTTTGCCTCACTTTTTCTTTCCCTCTCGGGCTCTTTGTTTCCCCCTTTTCCATTTTTCCTCTCTAATTAGTCCTCCCTCCTTTTTAGATGAATTGCACAGATAATGGCAAGTCGGTTGAGATGTACAAATCTGTAATTATTAGAATCGAATGACTTCATCATCATCATCATCATCATCATTATCACCATCACCACCATCATCACTTTAGTGTCTGCAAACACATAATCATCACCATAAAAGCTACTAAATTTGTTTTTTTTTATTATTATTGAGAGAGAGAGGGAGAAAGAGACAGATTTAGTCAGTGGCGTGATTTTATCTTTCACTCTGCTCTCTATATTGGTTGCCATGTGCTTTTGCATACTGCAGTTTTGTTTTGTCCTCCAGCTCTCCTGCTTCTGCTCTGTTGTGACACATGGGCTGTGCGTTGGTCATGGTGTCGACACGTTCAGTGGAGCAGCAAACATGGCACTGCGCCCCAGATAGTTTACTTCATTACCCAATGCTCCTCCAGCTAGTGTCCCTGTCTGACAGAGAAACACGTGTGTGTGTGTGTGTGTGTGTGTGTGTGTGTGTGTGTGTGTGTGTCTGGTACTGGTGGTGGATGAGGACTCCCCACTGTCACACGTCTCTTCTGTCCCAGTTTGTGTTCTCTGGGCAGCATCTCGCCGTCAGCAGCCCATGGTCCAGCCGAGCCTCAAGGCTCCAAAGAGGATGTGTAAATGGCTCTGTGTACCGCATCCTTTGATGTGCAACATTGTCTAGGGTTCAGGCAAGTTCACGCCGCTCGGCAATGACTGCTCGCTGGTGACTCATGGAAGTGCTTTGTCAGTGGTGGACTGTGATGTTTAATTAATGACTCAGGAAAGCAGATTTGTGGTTGTGCTCCATCTGTAAGCAGACATCCCTCACTTTTATTTAGCTATGAATGGGAGAGCAATGTGTTATTCCCTCCTGTTATTTTCTCTAACAAGAAGAGAATGGAATTCTCCTCTCCATCCTCCCTTTTTATTCCTGTTTTCTTTCATTTAATTTCATTGCTTCATTCCCTCCCTCTCTCCCTCCTACTCCTTTCTTATTGTTCAATCTGTTTTCCATTTATTGTTTTTTTTTCCTCTCATCATCCACCTTTTGCTCACTCCCCCCTGCCCCCCCCCCCCACACACACACACAGTTTCTACCTCTCTGTCTTTCTCTCTCCCTCCCCCTCCTTCCCCAGTCTCTCACTCTTTCTTTCTGTCTCTCTCTCCATCCCTGGCTGTAAAGACTTAATAACCTGGACTGACAAAACAGCTCTAGCAGAACACTGTCTCTGAAGACTCCATATTAGAGCCTTCCAGGCTTCAATTATTGTGTAGTAATGCTGGAAGTCAATCACTCTCCACATAAAGCTGCCATGGCGGTCGTCTGCGTCCATCAGAGAGGGGAAGGAGAGGGGAGTGAAGCCGAGGGGGAGCCACAATAACTGGGACGGGGGGTGGTGGTGGGTGTGGGTTGGTGCTGGTGGTGACAGTGGGTGCTGTAAGATGCTACTCTTGCAAATAGAGCGCTATGAGGGATGTAATGGTTGGATGTCGGGGCCTGGGGGCGGGGGTGGGTGATGATCATGGTGATGGGTAATGGTGGTGGATTATGTTTTTTTTTTATACCTCTGCATTATTTGCTTTTTACTTGGGGGACTGTATTTGTGTGTTTGTGTGTGTGTGTGTGTGTGTGTTGGGGTGGGGGGGGGGGGGGGTTAAATAAACACATACACATTACATCAGTGTAACAGGGGCATAAATTTGCAGAGATACAAGGCATCCCTCCGTAGATGCCCCAGTCCCCTAGACACCCAGGCCCCCAGCTGTATGAGACAGAAGCCTTGGCCTGAACACCTTGAGCGGTTCATGGGCCTCTCATAGAGCTGTTAGTGTCTGCCTACCAGATGGGCTTTATGGGAATAAAAGAGAGGGATGGAAGATGGGAGGAATGGGGGAAAGAGAGAGAGGGGGGGGGGGGAGAGCTAGGGTCTCAGGGGATCCTCCACTGGGGTTTATTCCTCAGTAGAAGATGACTATTGTTCTGACAACATGTCTTTTAGGTGATTTACCCAGACAGGTATTCCTGTAAGCAGGTCTTGTAATTTATCTGGCTATGAAAACTCAGGCAGCCGGTTATGTTTTGGTGTTGTTTTGGTGTTGTGTATTTTATAGGTTTTGTTCTTAAGCCCAAGCTGCCCACCCGGGACTAAACACTAATGTGATTGCTGTCTTACCATGTAACTGGCTGATTTGTCTGCTCTTCAGAATATAAACCCCTGTGGATTATCAAAACATCATTTCATCTATTGCAGTGTTAGGTCTTCTTAATGTCCAAAATGAATGGTCTTGTGTGACCTGTCAATGAGAAGAGCATCAATTTAGAAAGGCTTCCCAAACATAATTGTCTCCATTGATTAGAACCTACCTATTCCCACGAATGATCTAATGTTAAAAGCACTCGTTGCATAAATAGGAGAGCTTTCAACAGCATCAATATGCAGGCAGTATATTGCCATTTATGCTCCTCATTCCTCCATATTGAATTTGTTTTATCTTTATTCATTAAATTAATATTAAATTGGTTCATGTTGTGACTCGCCTAAACATAACGCTAAATGGGATCATCACATTTCCAAAGTGTTTGAAGTGATCAGTTAAGTTTTCATTTGTTTACATAGTATGTATGATATTAAGTCTATGTGCAATTACAGGGCATTTTGAATGGCACCTCCTTGGAGAAGGATTGCCTGCTGGCCTGAGCCAGAGTCAGGAGCTGTAATTGGGGCTTGCAGCACCAGAACCAGGCAAGGATAGATATGACCCTCTGCAACCTGAAGGCCAGACTTCAGTGCAAGTCTTCCTACTGTTCATTAACAGACAGACGAATGTTACTTACCATCAGCAATAACTTTAACTCCAATGGACACACATTGACGTCAGTGAATAATGACTTCTTCTGTTTCCCAACTTGTGTTAATACTTATGGTTTAATGAAAGATGTAGTACACAATTGTACAATTACCAGGGCTAGTGAGAGTAATGGGAATAATTGGCAAAGTAAAATACAATGTGTGTGCATTTAGGGCCAGAGAGGTGCCAGTATTAACCAAACAACAGTGTGTGTGTGTGTGTGTGTTTGTTACTACTGCTACTTTATGTGTGTCTTGTTTTTTTTTTGAGTGTTCACGGTATGTAGCAAGTGTGTGAATTATGGTGGATCCATTGCAAGGAGAAATCTATGTGAAAAATGATTGAAATGGGGGTGGAGGTGTGTACGGTTGGGGGGGCTGCCGCTACAAGTGAAATTTGAAATTCAAAGTTCTCTGCATTCGCCCTGTTCTTGTCAAAATGAAAGATGATGAAAGTGATTCTGTGTGCGGTGTGACTAGCACTGTTTATCACTTCAAGTCGTTTCGACACTGACAGTGGTTATTCAGCGGGTGTGTATATACGTAAAAATGTGTGTGTGTGTGTCTCTCTCCAAAGGAACCACTTTCAGCCCCTCAAATATTGTCTGCTGTCAGCTGCAGCATTGCAGTATGTCACACAAGAAATATATTGCATCTTCACTGTCCTCTACGGCTGTGTATTTCATCACCTGGTGGCACCTATAGTATAAGCACTCACAGCATAGCTATAGTCTGCTAGCATTCAACCCCATAACCTCGCCTTCCCAAGAGCCCCCGACCAATCAAAAACCTGCTCAGCGGAACATCAGTGTGTGAGATTAGACCACCCAGGGTATGCCTTCACTACTCCACATGCACCTGCTGACCCCCGCCACCAACGACCCGTCTCTTCATCTCCTCTTCAGAATAACTTTCTTCTCACTTTGATAACACATTTTTTTCTTTTTTTTCTTTTCTTCTTTCACCCTTCTTCCCTTTTGTCCCTCCCGTCGATGGCCCTGGCAATTATCTATAATGACTTCTTTTTTTTTTTCTTGTTCGGTTAATGGTGTCATCAAGAGATTTTTATTTTCATATGTAAAGCAGTCCGCCAGTCAGTCAGTCAAGTCATTCCACAGGAGTTCCATGCAGCCGGAGTAATGAACTTCAAGTGTGTGTTATCGCATTGTGACCTCTGTTACTGCTGGGGGAGGAAGAGGACAGGGGGATGGGGAGGAGGCTGCTGCTGTCTCGGGCCCCTGACTTGAGGAAAGGGGCCACTGGGGTGCTGATGGTGGTGGGGGTGATGGCGGTTAGGCGGGGCGCTTATCGGCGCCCCCTCTGCGGACCTTATCAGAGCCGGCAGCTCAGTGGAGTAGAACAGGGCTGGGAGAGCGATTCCTTGTTTTTACCCAATGAGAAACTCAAGTTCATGGAAGACTGGAGACTTGATGCCTATATGCTCTTTATTTATCTAAGAACATAAATAAATTAATTAGGTTCTTCCTGTGGAATATAAAACTTAGTTTTTAGCTGTAAAGCTGAATAGCTTTAAAGGTGTGCACTTTCGCTATGATCTATTTAGTAAAGTGGCTGTCAAACTGGGATAGGAGCACACCTCAGGGTACTTGGATCAGTTCTAGGGGGTAGACAAAATAAATCTGTGAATGGGTCCTCAGCAGCATAAAGATAACTTGGATAAAGATCTTACACTCACACTATCCGCAATACAACCCAATTGCTTCTACATTGTTGCGTATCATATAATGTGCATTCATATGTTGTGTAGGATTTTGTTTATCTGTGCAAAAATATTGATTGGTATAAGCGATCTGTGATGCAGGGGGTAGTCTACTCGGTACTGGGTAGGATTCGAAGTATCAGGGGGTATGCAACAGCTGGTCGTTTGGGTACCAGAAAGGTACAAACATGTTTACGTGTTTATCAATGCCATATGTGTTTTGTTTTGTTTTGTTGTTTTTTTTTTTGGTTTAACCATATTGAAGCAGTAATGACAAGCCTGTGCTGAAAATCGATGACTAAGACCTGCATAGGCACGATGTAAATACTTTCAAACCAGCACACCGTATGGCACACTCCATACCATACCCATGGGAATACAAATCAAATGAACATCAACACAAAAGCTATGGCCAGGTGGCAGGATGAGTCAGGCAGCGTGTCTTAAGCTGTGTGTGTGTGTGTGTGTGTGTGTGTGTGTGTGTGTGTGTGTGTGTGTGTGTGTGTGTGTGTGTGAATTTGCAATCCTAGACATGCGTATAAATACAGCTGCAAAGAGAAAACAAAGTTATTTTATTGTCCTAAATGGTTGGCCTTTAAAAGTGAAATTTCTACCTTCAAATAGTTCATTACAGGACGAAAAAGTAACTTTAAAAGAGTAGCCACAAGAAACAAACTGACGAGGAGTCTATGGAAAACACTTGAAAGGCTGAGTGTAATGCAGCAGAGACTTCAAAGTGAATTATTGATTAGAACATTTTGTAGAAGAACTTTATGGGATTCATCCTTTTTCTTGTGCCAAGGTAAAATTACACAAACCCATGGATGGATGTTATGACTACATGAGGATCTATGAAGATATCACTGACTACTGTGGTGTGTGTGTGTGTGTGTGTGTGTGTGTGTGTGATAACAGGAGTGTCCTCAGCTGCTCCCGGCGGACCGGATCCTGGTGCCGGTGGGCGTTGTGAAGCCCATCACCCTGCGAGCCAAAAACCTGCCCCAGCCACAGTCAGGTCAGCGGGGCTACGAGTGTGTTCTCACCATCCAGGGCGTGGAACAGAGGGTCCCCGCACTCCGCTTCAACAGCTCCAGTGTGCAGTGTCAGAACACCTCAGTAAGTGTGTGTGTGTGTACACACACACTATGGCCGTTTCTACAGCAGGGTTAATTTGGCTGGACCTTGGGCTGCATGCTAACCTCCTCTTTGCCAAACTCCTTGTTCCTGTCCGTGTGTTTGCCTGCCCTTTTCACTTTGGATTTCACTGACATCCCCACCGTGGACTCACCCACAATCAGAAGAGCTCCACTCCCACAGTGTGAGATTGCTAAATGAGTGCTTCTCTCCATCCCTCCCCTCTCTCTCTCTTTCTCTCTCTTTTTCTCTCTCTCTCTCTCTCTCTCTGACTCCCTCTTTCCTAATTTCCATGGTTACAGTATTTGTACGATGGCATGGATGTGAGTAGTCTCCCGGTGGACCTGACGGTCATCTGGAACGGTGATTTCAGCATCGATAACCCTGCCGAAAACAAAGGTGAGGCTCCCGCATCCCGCCGCGACGTTGCCCTCGGTGCTGGTCTCCATGGCAACAGGCCGGCAGTATCTCCCACTTTCCCCCGCCCCCCCGAAGCTTCACCAGCTTCCTTCTGCTTAACTTTGTCACCTTTCTCACCTCGTCTCTTCATCTCTCTCTTCCTCTCTTTCTTTTTTCCTCTCTCTCATCCTTTTTTCCTCGACTCACTTGTCCTTGAGATGTATTTTTCTCATCTTGTCTTCCTCATTGCTCTCTCTCTCTCTCCTCCTCCTCCCTAGCCCTCATCCTCCATTCAGCTCATTAGCTTCACACACCTCTCATCTCTCTCTCTCTTTGTCTCACACACACACACATCTCTCTGTCTTTGCACCCCAACTCTCTCTCTCTCTCTTTCTCTCTCACTCTCTATCTCTCTATCTCTCTCCCCTCCCCTGTCTCTCTCCCCTCATCCTTGTTTGTGGTGCACCCCGGGGTGCTCTGTGACTGAGAATCCCCTAGCGGCTCCTGGCTGGACTCCTTTCCTGCTCCCACTGCTTTTTGAGGACGGGAGCCTGCTACTGTGTAACACACACACACACACACACACACACACACACACACATGCATGCACACACCACCACAGCCATAGTAGAAACTGTTGCCACACAGCTGACTGGAGACTCACACCCACACACACACACATACACAAACACACACTGATATGCACAGATACAGTTCCAAACAGACAGTTCCATCAGAATATGCTTTACATCTTTTAAAAAAATTAGCTCCACTTCAGTAAGTTGAGATGAATAAGTCAAAATAACAAAATGACTCTGACTGCTAATAGTGATTGAACTCGACATGCTTTTCAAGCAAAGCCAAGAGGGACTCTCAGACATAAGAGACTATGTTGGAACATCTTGCCCTCTCTCTCCATCTGTCTCTGTCTGTGTGTGTGTGTGTGTGTGTGTGTGTGTGTGGAATAGAGAGTGAGTGTGTGTGTATATGTGTGTGTGTGTGGGTGTTTCTGTGTGCATGTTTTTTTTTTGTGTGTGTGTGTGTGAGAGAGAGAGAGGGAGAGAGATTCCTCCATCCACTCCTCTCTGTGGCTGAGTGCTGTGGGAGAGCAGTGTGTAGCTCAGGGGCATCGTTTGATGGAGGGATCACAGGGGCATCTAATGGCAATTAAAAAGCAAATGCCTGCTCCTCACCGTTGCCATGGCGATGCGTTGTTAAACCAGCCTTGTGGATGAACAGAGAGGAAAAGTGTATGTCTGTCTTTTTGTCTGTCTTTCCATCTCTCTCTCTTTTTCTCTCTCTCCATCTACCTATCTATCTGTGTGTGTGTGTTTGTGTGTGCGTGTGTGTGAGTGTGAGTGTGTGAGTGAGGGTGTTTTAAGCTACAAGTGAGAGATAGGGAAGTCTGTGTGGGAAGTGAAACCGGTCTCTAAACATAATACAGTTCTCTCTCTCTCTCTCTCTCTCTCTCTCTTTCTCTTTCTTTCTCTCTCTCTCTCTCACTAATTCCAAAAACAGGAAAAGAAGAATATGCACTGCTGATGCACACATACACTCAGACAAACACAGAAATATACAAAACCATCTCCACTATTAGTGAACCCACGCCTCTAACTGGTGTCTGTCGTGTGTATTTGTGTGTTTTACAGTTCACCTGTATAAGTGTGATGCACGGCGTGAGAGCTGCGGCCTGTGCCTGAAGGCTGACCCACTGTTTGGCTGCGTTTGGTGCCGGCAGCAGGCCGGGTCAGGCCGAGAGGGCCGCTGCACCCTTAAGCAGCACTGTCCCTACCCCGAGAGCCAGTGGTTGGAGCACAACGGCCTCAACAGCAAGTGCACCCACCCCAAGATCACCAAGGTGAGGCCTGACTCTTGACCCTTGTGCACATTCATGTATGTGTGCGTGCATGCATGAGTTAGTTAGATACTTAGTTAGTTTGTTATCTAGTTTGTTCATTTGTTCGTTAGTTAGTTAGTTAGTCCACCTTCCTCGTCTGCTCTGCTACTAGATGTCCTATATTTAGGACATCTAGAGAGCAGCAGTTTAGGACATGCATGTTATAGGCACATTAGGGGAAACAGACCTGTGCATGTAGGTGTTTCTGTGTCTGTGTGAGTGTCAATAGGACAAAGAAATCTCCAGTATGAAATAGCACATAGCACATAGCAGTGTGTGAGAGAGACAGGTTCAACTAAAGTGAGTGTGAAAGAGACAGATTCAGCTTAAGCCTCCCTCAGAAGCAGATGTGAAGGGATCTGTACTGTTTGATGTGTTAAACCGTAGACATGCACATATGTTTAACCTTACATATGACTGTGTGTGTGTATGTGTATGTGTGTGTGAGAGAGAATTTGTGATGCAGAGCTGTCTGTGAGTGGCTCCTGGGACTCCTGGGGTGGGGATGTTGGTGGAGGAATGACAGATTGGTTGATTAAGAGACAAGAGCAACGCTGTATTTGGTCTCCCCCTCTCCTCTCCTCTCCTTTCCTCTTTTCTCCTTCTCTCCTCTCCTCTACTCTCCTCTCCACACCTCTGCTCTCCTCTTTTCTCTTTTCCTCTCCTCTCCTTTCCTCTCCTCTGCTCTTCTCTCTTCTCTCCGCTTCCCTCCCCCTCCCCTCTCCTCCTCTTTTCTCCTTTTCTCCTCTCCTCTGCTCTCCTTTCCTCTCCGCTCATCTGCTCTCCTCTCTTCTCTCCTCTTCCTTCCCCCTCTCCTCTCCTCTCTTCCTCTCCTCTCCTCTCCTTTCCTCTCCACTCCTCTCTTCTCTCCTCTCCTCTCCTCTCCACTCATCTGCTCTCCTCACACCTTTAGAGTGATGATAGAAAATGGAGAGGCAATTCTCTCTGGACCTTGGCATAGATGGCAGATGGTGAGATGTTTTGAGACAGATAAAGAGAGAGAAAGATAGGATGGATGGATGATGAGAAAGTGTTTCTCTCTCTATCTCTCTCTCTCTCTTACCCTGGAGTCCAGGGAGAGGTGATAGATGGAGAGGCACGCAGGGAGAGCCCCACTCTCCCCCACGCTCCCCAGAGAGGGGTGATGGATGGCAGCAGGCAGGCCCCCAGTAGCCCATCCTGGAGCCCAGCAGGGCTCTGATACTCCAAGTCTGGGCTCAAGCCTGGGCATTTCTCATTCACCACCCTTCCCCCTGTCAGGCCAACGAGGGCAGCCAAGGCTCCAGCACAATTACAAAACAGAATCTCCAGGAAACTCCAAAAGTTCAGAGCCACAGACCACAACAGAACACTGAAAAACTTCTGCACTTCTGCAGTTGAACCAAACTTTTTGTGTGAAATTGTGTCATGATCGACAGTGAAGGACTTTATATGCCGTCTTTGTACAGAGACTCGACTCAGAAGAAAGGCATACTCCTGTAGTCTGTTCACGCCTGTACTGACTGACAGACAACCATATTGAAGCTTTCGTATGTCCTCATAAACGCGATCAAACCCTTGGCTTGTAATGCATTCTAATGCACTTCATTACAGTGGCATCTCAGCTGAAGAATCCTTTTTTGAAGGAGAAGTGGATAGTGATTAAGTGTTTGCCTCCAACAAGCGTCAATTAGCTTGTCAAAGTCACAAATCTAATCAAGTGTTCAATCCCTAATGAAAGGAGACTCACCCTCATCCTCTTTTCTTTCCCGCGCTCACTCTTTCTTTCTCCCTCTTTCTCTCTCTGTTTGTGTCTCTTTCTCCCTCTCCCATTATTATCTCATTCCTTCCTTTACTTGTTCTTTCTCTCTGGATAGAAAAATGAATTGTAGATTCAGGTGCACCCTGCTCGTGTTAGCTATTGATGTTATACTTCCTATTTGTGTGTTAGCTCCAATTACTCAAAATCCACACATTCAACAGGCTACAAGATCTTCACCCCCCCATCCAGGAGAGTATATCACTCTCCTACTTAAGTCATTTTAATTGCCCCTACCTGGGGTATTAGGAGGGCCAATAGAGAGCCAAATTGGTATGGATTATCCCAGGGAGCAGATGTCTCTCTGGCTGAGCTCTCGGCAGGCTCCCCTAGTGCTTTCTCCCTGTAGTGGGGATGGATGCATCAGCCAAGCCTGACCTTCCAGCGAGGCGCTAATGAGACCCCTGACCTCACAGGGGAATAACTATTTGGCAGCGCACAATGACACGGCAGAATAGGGTGTCTATTGACAACCCCCACACCCCTCCAGTCTCAACATTGCCACCACCACAAAACTACCACCACCCCCTGATGTGAAGATGTTAAAATGGGCAAAGATTGAAAGGATTTGTCCTGAAATTTTTTTGGCCACATGAGTGGACTGCCAATAGATTGGCCGTAATCGTCCCCTGGGACCACCCAGGCCACACACAATCATCAGGCCGTAGACAAATGGGCCTATTGGACAGGAGTGTGTGAGGTTGCTGCTACTGACAGATGATTGGCTCTTGTAATGTGGAGGATCATCAACAGATTTATCTAACATAGTTTCGTAGCCCACCTTTGTGTGTGTGTGTGTGTCTGTAAGTCATTTGTCACTCACTGAAGGCCATGAGTTGTTCATTTGAGGAATGACTTCGGTGTCTACCCCTGACCCTCCTGGCTGACCCTAAATCATTCACTCTCAAATTGTTCCTGTGAGAGTATTGAAAAAGTGTGTGTCTGTGTCTGTGTCTGTGTCTGTGTCTGTGTGTGTGTGTGTGTGTGTGTGTGTGTGTGTATGTGTGTACTCATGTGTTTGCCGGAGTTTTGCGTGGTTTGTGTCCCTTCCCCAGGTAGACACCCTTTCTTGCCACAGCTATCGTTTTCATCCTTCTCTCTCATTCTTCTTCTCATCCCACCCTCTCACCCCTCTCTCTCTCTCCCTCCCCCTCTCTCTTTCTCTCTTTCTCTCTCTGAGCACCGATTTACTCCAGCATTGTCCGACTGGCAGCTTGGCTGTGATGACCTCACTAGCCAAAGAATGAGAGAGTACATGGGGGAACAGGCTAATCTGATTGGCTGGCTGCAAACTCCATATCACTCACCACCATTTAGGGGCCTTGTTATGGATCATGGTAGTGTCGTGCCATTGGCCATAATCAGTGTGGTTAACAAGCAGTGTAACTAAGCTCAAACACACTGGCAGATAATAGCGCTCTCTCTCATCTGCATATGACTGGATTCAATTTTATGGAGCTAAGTCATATCAAATTATGAATTAAGCTATCAAGCAGAGTCTCTTTTTTAAACAAAAAAAAAAAGAGAAAAGAAAAGAATTGTGGATGAATGTAGAGATTTTTGGCACAGAGCAGTATGTGCAATCTTACTAATTGGGATTCGGTTGAGCGGAGACTGCCTCAGCCGTTGATGGAGATATCAGACGGATTGGATGATTTAAATGTCATAGATAGAGCCGCATCTGTGCAATAGCAAGTGATGAGTCCTTTTGTATTAGCTTTTAAATCCCTAAAATGCTGATTTAGTTGGGTTTTTTTTCTTGTTTAGCTTAGTTGGCACAGACATCCTGCTGTTGTTAAGTAGAATTTAACTTATTATTTCTGGTGGCTTGCTACACTGGGGCTGGTTTGATGGGTGACTATCACAGAGGGGTGTTGGCACAAGGTTTTGAGGGAGTTTAGAGAGAGAAAAAAGGGAGAGAGAGAGAAAAGAGGAAGAGAAGCCCAATTATCCCAGCAGTCTCTGTTAGTGCTGCAGCCCCTGAGCTTATCTCTGCGTCCCAGCACCACAGGGAGGGTGTTGACACTGAGTCATCCCATTTTCCCCCGACTCCGCCCCAACTGTACCCCATCCTCCCCACACACCCCTGCTAATCTGAAGGATTGGTGTCATGTGGGGACATCTGGCGATCAGCGTTCACACTTTGAAAAAAAGTGAAGAGTTTCAAAGTTTTCCTGGAAAAATCTGTGATGGAGAAAAAAGAAAACAATCCCCAAGAAATCCCCTCTCAGCAAGAGAGCACTGTGGTTCATTCCACAATGCCCTTCTCCTCACAATGTCTTTCACACTTTCTTTTTTTTTTTTGCACAGTTCTCACCGCTGAAAGGACCTCGGGAGGGTGGAACGCTGGTCACGATCCGTGGTGAGAACCTGGGCCTGGAGTTCGAGGAGATCGAGGGGAACGTGAAGGTGGCGGATGTGGAGTGTCGACCTGTCCGGGAGGGATACATCCCTGCAGAGCAGTAAGTTTGGAAAGACATGTCAACAAGTCTCAGTAAAAAGTGGTTCTGTTGAGAGCATAACTAAGAGAAAGCTGTCTACTTCAGGACTACTACTACTGAAATACACAATATAGCATTGTCAGTGAATAGAAGCATGGACAGTGTTAGTGAGGTGCAAATAGTCTAGAAAATGCACTGCTGAACTTTCAAAAACTCACTCAGACTGTTTTCAAAGGAGTTCCTCTGTGTGATATTGAAGCAACCATTCGCTTAATATTGTATTACAGTGAGAGGTACATAACTGAATTTTGAGCTGAATAGTTGGATCAGAGGTGTTTTCTGTGCTCAATGAAGAGCTTAGGCTTGTTCCCATCCAGATCAAACTCTCTTACTCCTCCCTCAGTTTAGCTGTCAACACTGACACTGGGTCTCTTAACTGTCAACCACAAATCCTTTTAGAGAAACTTCCCCATTTTTAATCTTCCGAAAAGGACTGGTGCTGTTAGGATGTGTGTTTAGCCCAGATTTCAGGGGAGACCATTACGCTTATTCAGGAAGTGAACACTTGCCATCATCAGTCATGCAACCTTAGAAAGCCTCCTGCTTCTCCTCGCCACTCAGAAAAATATTGCTGGTACATTTCTTCTCTCTTCCATGTTTTTCCCTCCTGAGCTCCTAGTCTTTGTGATAAGCCTCTTAAAATATAGCCAGATAATTTGTATTTGACACCCGTCAGGAAATAAAGGGGGGGATTAGAATTTGTCTTAACCTGTCAGGCTCCTCCTGCCCTCAGTTATGCAGGTGTAATCACAGCGCACAGAGCAGTCAGAAAGGAGGAGGAAAATAATGATCAGAGTTCTGTTCGTACACCCACTTTTAGGTCTGTGTATGTTCTGTACGAATGTGTTTGTGTGCGTGTGTGTTTTTGAACTCAAGTTGGATACGCGCTGAAGAGCTTTTTTGTGTCAGTTTCCATGTTAGACATGTGAGGTTTTGTTTTCCAAGACCATGTAAAAGGAGCCGCACTGACATCCACACAGTCTTTCGTCGAAACATAACAACATGAGAAATGACAGCAAATGAGAAAAACAACTCGATAGATGGTGTAACATAACACCTGACATGAGCTAATCTAATATCATCAACAGTGATGCATTAGTGCATGGAAATGAGTTTTCAATACATTGATCCAGTACAGTTAAAATGAGGATGCCTGCATGCCGATTTGGACTTTCTTGTTGCCCTCTATCTGATTGAGAGTGGATGTCCTAAAGGTCTGAAGTGTGTTCTTACAGGATTGTGTGTGAGATGGGCAAAGCCGAGAGGAGCCAGTTCGCCGGAGGGGTGCAGGTGTGCGTGGGCGAGTGCCGACCAGAGTTCATGACCAAGACCTCCAAGTACTACTACTTCGTGGTGAGTTACTCCAGAATATTCTAGAAGGTTCTCTGGTTGACCGCTAGAGCACTGCTGCTCTTCGTTCACTTCTGCCCACACCCACTGTCTGCGAGGGGTCATCACAGAGGGGATTTACCACCGTCTTGCTCGTAAACACAGCACCTTACCACCCCTCCCCATCCCGCCAAACCCTGTACACCCATTCACCTGACCTCCACTCAACCCAGCCTCGTTTGTCAGCGACATCCCATAATATACCTCCTCTCTGTGGTCATAAAAAGGCAGCTTTTAACACCCGTCCACAGTCATGTTTATATATGAGATCCCAGCATGTATGCATGTATATGGCTCATTTAATCACCAGCCCTTGGCAGCTTTGTGCCACACTGGCTGAAAATGCTGTAATCATTTTCCAATCATGCACTCATTTTATGCCCCGTTATCAATTTTATACATACATTAATGGCTTTTATGTCCACCGCATGGAGGATAGTAATTGGATTATGTGATCTGCCGTGAGTGGCCATGGAGAGAGAGGGGAGGGAAAAAAAATGGTTACATGGTGGGGAATTGGTTGGCGAAGAAATTCAGAAATGATTGTGAATGGCTGTGAATGGTGTGAGTTGTGATTTTACCATTGTGTTGGATTGATGATTTCACTATGAACTCCCACAGATCCCTCGAGTGATCAGCCTCTCGCCCAGTCGAGGCCCTGTTTCTGGGGGAACTATTGTAAACATCACTGGGAGCAACCTGGACGCCGGGAGCAACGTGTCCATCACATTTAAGGACCAGAAGTGCACCCTGCATAGGTACTGTATCATTGTGGTTGTTACCTCAGCCGTGTTCCTTTAAGATGACATCACATCAGACAGACCCTGACAAACCTGACATGTCATTGATAGTGTCATCACATACTGACCAGGCCCAGAGAAATCAATATGGACATTACGACTTAAAACAGTTTCTGATCCTTAATCGATAATGTCAATAGCAATCGCCAGTGCATTCCAGCGAGGGTCACAACCATGACAGGCCCCAATAAAAATGAAAGATGAATTGAGCCCAGTGCTGTTGAAGGGTTGTCAAGTGAAGCCTCCACTCCTGCTGGGATGCCGTTAACACCTCCACCTCCTGTCTACAGTTGAAATGGAACTCAGATAGATGAAAGCAGGCACACGTATACTGCTCACTTGTCCTTTATAGAAATATGTGTCCTCTATACGAATAGGATTCAAATGCCTCTATAGGACACATTTACGTTTATCTATTTGGCAGCCACTTATATCCAAAGAGCTGTGCAGTACAGATAAGCTATTTGCTATAGGCTGCTTTTATCCCTGTATGCCAAGGAGTGAATCTGATGACCTTGATGCTGCAGGCATTGTTCTCCATTGCTTGAGTGGTATGGATATGATGAGAATAATGTTGTGAGAGGGTCATACTGAATTAATCATTAATTACCTATTGCTGCTAGCTTGCCCATAGAAAGAAAAAGAGCCCCTGTGTGTTGCCTAATGAATTAATCCCGCTGTGGTTGGTGGTTTTCCCGCAGGAGGGACGGGCTGTCGATCTACTGTAAGTCAAATGGTTCATCCGATGGCATAGGGAACGTGACGGTGTCCGTGAGCGTGGATAAGGCCCACCTCCAAAAGAACCTGTTCTTTGAGTATGTGGATGACCCTACCATCACCAAACTGGAGCCTGAATGGAGCATCTTCAGGTACACTGTGGATGCGAGAGGCCTGGAGCTCACAAGAGGGTGTTATTCAGGGTGTAACATCTCTCTTGGCTCTTACAATGTGCATATTATAATTTATTTGTAAGGTTCTGTAAACATCTCTTGCCTTCAGAGTTTGAATAGAGTATGCTAGGGGCATGATTCTGTGGCACTTTTCACAGCAATATTTAAAAAAGAACTGCTTTGAGAATAACTGCTGGTATCTTCCTGACTTCCCCAATGCTTGTGCTCCATGACAGTGGGAACACACAGGTGACAGTAACAGGAACCAACCTGGACATTATTCAGACTCCCCTCATCAGAGCCAAGTACAAGAACCTAGAGACTGTTAATGTAAGAAAAAAACCCTCACACACACACACACACACACACACTCACACACACACCTTACACAGCCATTCAGCGGTCAATCAGACTTCAGTGAAGCCCTTCATTTTCCCAGGGGCTTTGGCTGCAGTGTGCACAGAGAGTCCCTAGTAAATTACCCAGACTGAAGAAGACAGGACCCTCCACAATGAGCAGAACAGAAGCAGGGAATGTGCCTGCTGGAAAGAAACGATCAGAGAGAGAGAGAGAAAGCAAGAGAGAGGGAGAGAGATGCCAAGTTTTGCCAACTGTGACAACCATGACCTGTCTGCCCCCTCCCAGACACACACACACATGCAAACACACACACACACACCTCTTTCTCTCGCTCCTTTTTTTCTCTCTCAGTGGCCCAAAAAATGTTGAAAATTAAGGAGAAACTTTTGACACGGGCAAAGAGAGATCACATTACGTCCCCACAGAACGGACCGATAATACCAGGGGACTGGACTCTTTTCCGCTGTGTGATTGAAAGGCCCAAGAGACAAAAGACAGTAATGTTATCTGCCTGTCGTATCGCAAGCTCCTGCTCATTCAGCATCTGTCGCGGTGATATGATTAGGGCCAGGGATACTGTTGCTGGAAGCACAGAGAAATTCACTTCAAAAGGACCCACACCACCGCACCAGACTCCACCACCAATCCCCAACCCCCGCCTGAATAAAATCATTCAAAGCGCTCCAGTTTCTCATATCCTCCCTCTGTAATCCAATAGTTTCTAATCAGGTTGATTTGAAAAAGGGGGGGAAAAAAAAACATTTTTTGGCTGAATTGAGTGTGAGGAGTGTGGAGGGTTTGGGTAACCAGCTTTACAGTCCTCCCAGAGTTATGCATGCACACACACACACACACACACACACACACACGCATGAAAACGTACACTCACCCTGTAATATGAGTACTGGATACAATTCTATGGGGCTACAATCACAATCTGTCAGGGTTTGTCCAGTGCTGGAATTCTGTTGTTTATAGAAAAGAATTTTAAGTCCAAGTGCATTTCACCTTTAAATATCTCATCTCAGTACAGTGGCGTTCAAGGTATCTACTAGTGTGAGGTCTGCTCCGGAACAGATAAATTATCACATGAGAGACAAGGTGCAAAGCACACAGGCAGTGGAGTGGAGCAGGAAGTCTTTCACTAGACTTACAACACAGTGGAGATGAGAAGAGAAGAGTGAACGGGATGGAGACAGATAGAGATAGAGAAAGAGAGAGAGAGAGGGATAGACTCTTTTTGGAGGGAAATGAAGGTGAACTGGGCCAGTTATCGCACACTGAGTCATTGGCACGATCGCGGCGCGGATCAAAGGCACATTATGCCGAGGGAGGACTCGCCGGGCTGATTTATGCGGCCTTTGAGCGCCCCGCTTAGATGCAGCGGCTCCGAGTGCAGCCATTTTTGTCGGATTACGTGAAATCTACCGCCTGATTGAAATGTAAAACCTACATCACAATGGCTTTTGTAGTGGCGGCAGAGTGGAATACCTCCCCCTAACCCCGCTCTAAGATATTGTGCCCCAAAATACCATGATTAATGTCTATTCCAATCAAAAGACTGAAAACCAGACATTGAAAAGACCAAGGTAGCTTACCAAGGATTTCTTCCATTCCGCTGAAGTCTTTAGATTCCTCTCATCATATTTATACCATTTTGGATTGTTCTAGAAACGAATTATTAGCATGATAATGAAACTAATGGTTTTCATTTGTGGCTCATCTAGCCTACGAAGTCCCACTTGTGACTAGCCTGATAGTATGTAGCCTATCATTAGCATATTGTTGCATATAGAGTGAAGCTGTTGTTTTTCCCTCTTGTAACCTTACCTGTGTAATGTTATTCACATTTTATCTTACTGATACAGTTAGCGTCTCATTTGTTGAAAGGAACAATGGTGTCTTTTGCCTTGCTGGTGTATAAGGGTGTTTCTGCGTGTGCCCTCCCTCCACAGACATGCAAGGTTCTGAACGGCACCACCATGCTGTGCCAGGCCCCGGAGCTGCCCATCAGCCTTAGTCGGCAGCAGGAGGTGGTGGAGCAGCCCGATGAGTTTGGTTTCATACTGGACGGCGTGCAGGCCGTGCGCGCACTCAACAGCACCAAATTCCTGTACTACCCCAACCCCGTGTTTGAGACGCTCAGTCCGTCCGGAATTCAGGAGCTCAAACCAGGCTCCCCCATCATCCTGAAGGTAGCAGAAGATTCTAGAAGATTTATATTCTCTTTAGAGCTTTATCCAAGCCGGTGAAGTGTACATCTTGTTTGCAAGTCATCTTAGGATCCTGTACATTGATGAACAGTGATGAACAGTGTGTGCTTTCAGCGCCCCAGAGCTGATTTCTGATGTCTGATTGTTTGCCTACAGGGAAGGAACTTCCTGCCTCTCACCCCAGGCAATGGCAAGCTAAACTACACCGTGTTGATTGGAGAGACGCCGTGCTCCCTCACTGTGTCTGACACACAGTTACTGTGCGAGTCCCCCAACCTGACAGGACGCCACAAAGTCCTGGTGAGTGTGTGTGTGTGTGTGTGCGTGTGTGTGTGTGTGTGTGTGAGTGAGTGAGTGAGATAGTGAGAGAGAAAGAAAGAACTTCTTTGTGTGTGCATGTGTATGTTTGCTTTTGTGCATGCATGATTGTGTGTGTGTGTGTGTGTGTGTGTGTTAGTGTAACATAGAGCCATTGTGTGGACAAGCGTGCCATTCCATCCCAAGTGCACGGATCCTATATCCCTTCCCTCTGGACCAATACGACCCAAAGAAGAAAGAAGGGTGAAAAAAAGGAGTTTGTGGTTATTGTCCTCTCTTAACGGCAGACAGAGCAACAACAAATACGTCTTCGACGAAGCATATTAGTGTAGGCCAAACCTAATAAGGGCTCCATTTGCAAGCTCTGCGTTAGAACACTGGGCAGACGGCGCACTTCCTGCTCCACCACCTGCTCCGATGACGGATGGGCAGTCCAGAAAATCCACAGATCCATTACCGTCAAATAGACCCAAACAGAATAGAGCCAATATGTCTCTTTCTCTGCGTCACTGCTGTTTGATTTAATCTCGCTCTGACCGAGCCGCATATTTCTCTGCTCTTCCCTTTTCCATTTTCTCATCTTTTCCTTCCACATTTGCTTTTTTTTCTCCCCAAAAGCACAAATTGGCTCAGTGTATACGTGTGTGTGGATATATTTATTACAGTCAAATCTTGTTTCCTCGCTGGCGGGATGTCGACGCGTCTCAAAGTCGGGAGGTAATATTGCTCGAGCTCGACAGATCACTTCGAATAAGCCAGTAAGTCCGTGGAACTTGTCTGGAATAACGCCAGTCTGAAACACTGTTATGTGACACTACGCCCAGCAGATGATGAGAAGAAAGGAGCAAAAGGAATGGAGAGAAAGAGAGAGAGAGATTAAGTTTTTTTAAGGGAGAAGTGAAGGTAAACTGGGCCAGGCATCTACTCCCAGCAGATGCGCTCATCATCTTGTTTTGCGCCTGGCCTCAGACTTGTTCTTGGTTTGTGTCCCTCTGTGTGTAAGGCTCGCGTGGGTGGCATCGAGTTCTCGCCCGGCGTTGTCCACATCACGTCGGACAGCCCTCTGAGCAGCACGGCCATCATCAGCATCGCCGGCGCCGGAGGCCTCCTCATCCTCTTCATCGTCATGGTGCTGATCGCCTACAAGCGCAAGTCCCGCGAGAGTGACCTCACCCTCAAGCGCTTACAGATGCAGATGGACAACCTGGAGTCCCGCGTCGCCCTCGAGTGTAAAGAAGGTAAAGCGTTTGTGCACAGAAGGGGAGTCAGTATATTGATGGGAATGTAGATGGTGATTTTTCATTAAGTGCTACCGTTTACCGTTTAGCATTACGACGCTATTATCACTCATAGAACACTTCTCAGACAACTGATCTGAGGTCAGTTCTCCCATTTTAAAAGGAAAGGTCATGATTTACTCTACTCTCTGCATGTGTGCTGTTTTTCTCCCTCCTCCCAGCCTTTGCCGAACTACAAACCGACATTCACGAGCTCACCAGTGACCTTGATGGCGTTGGAATTCCATTTCTGGATTACCGAGCCTACACCATGAGAGTCCTCTTCCCGGGCATCGAGGAGCACCCAGTCCTCCGAGACCTCGAGGTTGGTACCCACTCACACTCTCGGTCAAACATGGCCCATTAATTTGAGTCTTTTTGTCTTAGAGGGACAAGCAAAGGTAAACACGGAAACACATCCATTTAACCCCGACCTTGAAAGGACCTCGGAGAGAGAAAGAGCAGCCATTAGCAGAAATATTCACAGTGGAGAACTTTCTGCACAGCTGACGCATTAGTCAAGTAGCAAAAAGTCTTTATCAAAGATATGTATAAATACACGCCCAGCAGGGTAGGGATTGAAATGAAAGCTGTCACTGCGCTGTTTGCGTTCACACTCGGTAAACAAAAGCCAGTGATTCTCATTAGGTTTCTGCTTCGTCTCCTCTCTCTCCCTTGTTTCTTCTCTTTTGTGCTGTCTCTCTCTCTCTCTCCCTCTTTCTTTCTCTCTCCCTCCCTCTCTCTTCTGTCTTTTAACATAATGAGCTGCTCTCCAAACTCACACTCACTCTCTTGTTAATAAAAGTAATGGCATGTGACACAACAGCAAGAGAGAAAGTGTAGACAGAGAGAGAGAGAGAGAGAGGGAGAGAAAGAAAGACGCACAGAAAGGCAGCGAAAGAAAGCGATAGGAGGAGAAGGCTACAGCAAGAGCGGGAGTTATTTATCCCGACTAATGGCAATGATGGACAGTCCTAATTGAATATCCCGTCTCTCTTCTTGCCTGGGTTTGGCACGGCATGTCTCATGATGCCAAGCCGTGCCTCTACCGCGCATGATGAGATCCCACCATAATAAGCAATATTAATTATGCGCTAATTGGAATAAACATCCTTCTCTCTGGAAAGTTTAAAGCAGCATCAGATCAAATAAAAGCCAAAGCCATCCAGGCTATGGGCACTGACTGCTGCACTAATGGTTATTGATGTAGCAAATTGTATGCGGTACCACAGACACTATGAAGAGCTTTTTAAAATCGACTTGAAAGAGTGACTCGCACTTGTTCCTCTTCAAAGACGCCAGCTTGGGTCTTGGTTGCAGTACTTGTTAGACCATTTTTAAAAAAGAGGTAAAGAGAGAAAGAGAGAGAGAGAGAAGGAAGCCAAAGACAAAGCTACACTCACATAAGGTGCTCCCATGGTGTAATGCAGAGGTCTCTCATCCCACTGCTGATGCCAATAATCCCTGTTATAGAATAACTGAATATCACACTGAACAGAGATCAGTGAAGGAGTATCTATCTGAAGGGCCATTTGGCGCAGAGATTTATATGAAATTATTCATGTCATATTATTCAAACTAAGATGTATAAGCACACATCCAACTACTGCACTTACATAGGAGCGACATGGTGAGTGTTATCATAGTGTTCATACATAGCAAATAGTACTGTATAGAACACATACTCCTCCCCAGCAAATGGAGCTGTGGTTTCTAGCCCTCCCTCTGTGTGTTTGGCTGTGGGCCTACAGGTCCCTGGCTACCGGCAGGAGCAGGTGGAGAAGGGCCTGAAGGGGTTTGGGCACCTGATCAACAACAAGGTGTTCCTGCTGAGCTTCATCCGCACGCTCGAGTCGCAGCGCGGCTTCTCCATGCGCGACCGCGGCAACGTGGCCTCGCTCATCATGACCGTTCTGCAGAGCAAGCTGGAGTACGCCACCGACGTTCTCAAGCACCTGCTCTCTGACCTCATCGACAAGAACCTGGAGAGCAAAAACCACCCCAAGCTTCTGTTGCGCAGGTGAGGCTGCAGATATATAAACTTACAGTACATATACAGTTGGTTTAAAATATATTGTATCTATATCTTTAGCACATGCATCAGATATGCACAAGTACAAATACAGTACGCACATGCATAAACTGTACACACCATAGATATGGCATACTTTAGCAGCTAATAGACAGCTATCTAAAGTAATACATAGCCTAGCCTTATACAAATATAGGCATCATAGACATATGACATAGTGTAATACACACACACATATATATATATATGTATATATGTACCAACTTTGTATATAATATATACAATATAATAATTATTTTTTTTAAGTGTAAAAAGGATTTTTGAGCTCAGCTCTGTAGTGGCGTCCTTCGGGTCACTTGCGAACCTTGGCATGAATAATTGCATTTAGTGACATTGAAACGCACACATCCTCCTCTGGAACATGAAATGCTCTGCCACGCAGATGATTAAAATATAATTAGGATTAATTAGCAGCGAATCCAATTATAAGAGCAGTAAAAAGCCACCGAATGGAGGGGAATTGTGCAAAAAGCTCAATTCCCAGTGCAATCATCTCGATCGCATCTCTCGCTTTTTTCCCCTCGCTCCTCTGCTGTTTTTATTACTTATTCACATAAAAGGAGTTCTGGTTTTGAACGCCTGAACGCTGTCACAGTCTTGCCACACATCCATATCAAGGTCCATATGTCTCTATAAATTCCCCAGTGGTCCATACTCGCCCCATATAAACTCATTACGAAGCCAATCTCTGTTTGCCAGCCCTCTGGACAAACACATGCCTTGGTGATATAGATGTGTGCCACCCTCGTCCTCTGTGCCACTCTCATGATACATTAATGAAACATTAATTATGTCCCTTAACGGCACCCATAGGATGCCACGCGGGCCATCAAACAAAAGCTGACAGCTCGAAACACCTGACTTCACGGCAGCTGATTTTTAATGACAGGCCCCGACCATCAGGGAGTGATTAATTTAGCCTGCTGCAAGACAGGTAAACAGGTAAGATTAATCACAGCCCCAGAGTACAGTGTGGCAAACAAAATATCCTCCGATCTTGGCTCAAACTCCATCAGATTGTGAGGGGGGAAAAGGAAGTTGTGCTGGAGAAAGAAAGGTGGAAGAGGGAAGGATGGATGAAGGGAGGGAGAGAGGGATAGAGGGAACAGGCAGGCAGAGGACAAATGCTCCCCACCAAAGTCACCCTGTTCAGGGGTCACTTGAGGAGCTGTCTGCTGCTAAGCGTGGCCAGTGCTACAGTCCCCATGGCTCTCCAGTGATTGCTCCTTACTCAGGACTGGCTAACCTGCTTTTGATAATGAGCCACTCTGGCAGTGCGTTCAGCTCCCTTTGTAATTTAGCAAGAAGTGACCAAAGAGTCCCTTATACATCCCTCTTGAATCAGGCCATTTTAGAAACCACATCTCGTCTCCCCATCAACACCTCCCACCCCCATCTCCAATCACTCAGAATGTCCTCTTGACTGTCCTCCACTCCCAGAATTGGAACAATCCTCCTGCAGTATCCCAGTGTGCACTGCGGAGCATCTGCGTGAAGCCTCTTGGCCCTTGGTGGCATGTAGCGTGCTCCACCGCAAGGTTCCTGTCAGGGCTGTGCTACCCTGCCCCTGTGCCCAGCAAAGCACAACACGCAGGCAGCCAACCATGCAGGGAAGGCTTAATCTGTTGTCAAGAGGAATTCTCGCTCATTCTCTTAATTTTCCCTTCCTCCCTCCATCTTTCCCTCTCTCTCTCTCTCTCTCTCTCCCTCTCTCTTTCTATCTATCTGTCTCTCGCTCTTGTTCCCCTTATGATTGTGACTGCTAAATCACAATTTTTAAAATGCATAAGGATGTCATTGGCAGCATTTGCAGCATTTTCTGACCAGTATCCCCACACACATACACACACACACACACCACCCTGCCCACCCCACCCTCATTGCCTTCTTTTCTTGGCATAGGAGGGATGGACGCTCGGGCGCTGGCGTTTTTCTCTGCCATCCCCCATCTGTCTCATCTCAACCTGAGCTCAAACGCGCGAGCGGGCCCCACTAACTAACGAGAGGCTTCCACAACCATCTGTCGCATTCCTGCGCTCTCTCTCTCTCCATCTCTCCATCCTCCTCCTTTTCTCTTTCTATCTTCTTTCTCATTTACTCCCTCCCTCCCTACCACCCTCTTTCTATCCCTCCATCACTCCTATCCTCTCCTCTGCTTTCCTCTCGTCACACCAAAATAACCTCTCCCACGGCCCTGGAGGCGAGGTGCATTAATAAGGATGATCGATCCTCCATGTCCCTCCATGTCTTTTTTTTGTAAACGGCTGCAGCCTTCCAGGCTTGTTAAAGCACCTCTAGTGGCACACACACACACACACACACACACAGTGGCTCAAATCCTTGGTAGGGGTAAGGGGGTAAGGTATAATCTGATAACATGCGACACATGCACACACACACACACACACACAAATACACACACAACGAGCAAAAATTACATATAAACACATACACACAAACACACACACACCTAAACACATAGTGCCGCTCAAAAGATTTTAGATGTGCTAGGGGGTCGTGATTATGCCTTGAGGATTATCTGTTGTGATGGAGGGGTTTGTGTGTGTGTGTGTGTGTGTGTGTGTGCGTGTGTGTGTCTTGGGAGCGGGGAGGTAAAGGGGGGAAGGTGGGCACAGGGGTAACGCTGACGGTCTCCAGCTCTGCGTCAGACGACCAATCTTCTCGGCATGAGCCGGAGTGGGAAATTGAAATCATTTCTGACTTCAAGCTGTGTCCCATAACACATGTGATTTGAGGAGGAGGAGATGAAGGGGGTAGGGGGGTGGCATCAGTGTTTGCAGCTGCCTGTTTGCTTAAGAAAAGACCCCCCCCTCACCACCCCACGCCCCTTATTTTTCTGGGGGGAATCAGCTCAGTGTCACGGAACGTGCCAGCGACACAGGGAGCCTGCGAAACATCACCCCCGTTCCTCCTCAGCAGGCAAAAAAGAGAGCGACACACTGTAAGGAAGAGAGAAAGAAAAAGAGAGAAAGAGAGAGGGAGGGAGAGAGAGAGAGAGAGGGAATTAAAACAATAAGACAGAGGGACACCAACACATAGGCCCTGCCACGGATATATGACCGAAAGCTTATCTGCAGCTAAACAGTGAAAGCCACAGAGGAAAACACATTGACACTCATGAATGAATTAGCACCAACACATGTAATATTAATCATTGAACATGCTGCAGTGCTGCTCGCCTCGCTGTTTCATAGCGAGAGCTTGCCCGCTAGCGTCTGATTTACCACACAACCCGGTTACGAGAGACTCTTAAAGGAGGGCGGGAGAGTGTCTAGGCGGTGTCAGGGCAACGGTAGCCACGGCTTTGAGCTGGGATGGAGGGGGGTACACCGGCGGTATCGGGCGACGCAGCTGGTACCCGAGATGAGAAAGAAAATTCATGCCGTTGTCTGGTTTATGGGCCGTGGCCCCTGCTAGACATACTGATGCCCCCGGCCCACATCTGCTGTGGCACAGCCCTCCTGTTGGTGTGGCATTACTTTGGAAACGACAGGGTAGTCATGGGTAGCCAAGCACTTATTGCTTAGAAGCTCCGACCCAGTGCGCTCTCTATGTCTGCTTCTCTGTTGTTTTCATTCACCATCTCTTTTCCTTCCTCATATTCTCTTTTCATGTCTGTCTCTTTGTTTCACACTTTATCTTTCACTTTATGTCTCTCTACGCACACACACACACACACACACACACTTCTCTCCCACACTCCCTCTCTCTCTCTGTTTCTCCCTGTGTTCTGTCCCTCACTATGTTGTAAGCCAAAAGCTGTCTTATGCCAACACTAGCGCAATGCTACACTCCCTTGACGTTGCAGAAAACACACACAGCATCTAGAAACGCAGTCAACTAAGCAGAGTCGCGGGCGGTTCACTGCAGAAATGTTTGTGTGTTCATCCGTCGGCCCCGTTGCGGCTCCCGCCCTCTGAGGTCACGCGTGAGAGCGGCAGCTGTGCCCCAGCCAGGGTGGCTAATTACAGCCGCTAAACAACAGCAGCGCTAACGTTAAAGCGCTTGAGGTGGCCAGGGATAAAAGACGAGTTGAAAACAAGAGGGGAAAGAGGAGAAAGAAGGAAAGAGAAGAAAAAAAAGGCGACCAGGACTACTCCTCCCTCTATTCTCTCTCTCTCTCGCACTCTCTCTCTGCAGGGACGATCCCCCACAACACACCTCCTTCCCTTCTCCCACTAAGTTCTTTTCTTCTTCTTTTCTTTTTAATAAACTGCCGTCCCGCTGATGAAGGGAATAAATCGGCAAGCGGTGGAAATCAGTCGGAGGTGTGCTTGATTACAGAGGAGACGGGATGGAGGGAAGGTGGAGTCGACGCAGGCGGGCAGGCGGAGGAGGAAGAGGAGGAGGAGGTGGGGTGATGGGTAATAGCAGGGAGGTTTTGGAAGGCATGGAAGAGGGAAAGACATGAAAGGAGAGATGAAACGTGACCCCGTTGACCTCTCTGGATGAGGACATTCATTGTGGGTGGCGGTGGTGGTGGTGATGGTGCCGGTGGTGGAGGCAGCAGTGGCAGCAGCGGCAGAGGCGGCGAATTAAAGTGTGGCGGCAGAACAAGAGGAAGTTAATCCCCGCCAGGTGTGGTGGTGCCAACTCTCTCGCACGAGATGGAGACACAGAGGGGGTGCCAGCTCATTGGCATGGATACCCCATAAAGCCCCACTATTTGCACCACCCATCCCCGCCCCATCCTCCATCACCCCCTATATCTCTTCACCCCCTCACCCTCTCCAGCTCCAGAGAAGCCCCTAAATCTGGTGGGGACGGCGGGCGGGCAGGTGGCAGCTGAAACAGTGGGGTATCGGGGCCACTCAAGCATCTCAAAACAACCCCCACCCACAACCCACAACCCACCCTCCCACCCTCCAATTCTCATTCCCCACCCAGCACACACGATGCACACAATAGCCTAATCCTGAAATATTGATGCCCATTGCCACGGCTCACTGAGGGAGGGGATCCTTGGCAGATTACCCACAGTCCACTGCACACACACACATACCCTCCCACCCAAAACTACACAACCCAGTCCCCCCTCCCAAACTTTGTGTATTAGGATATCCGATCTCCCCCTCTCCAATTTCACCCCCCTTCATCCTACTATTATACCATAATAATCACATATGCATATCAGCCACTGAGACAGGCCCCCTGCTGTACGGCCCCCACTGTTGGGATGCACGGCGTGTGTGTGTGTGTGTGTGTGTGTGTGTGTGTGTGTGTGTGTGTGTGTGTGTGTGTGTGTGTGTGTGTGTGCGCTGGGAGGGTTGCCCCCCCTTACACCTCCCCCTTCCATGCCCATCCCATTCAGTGGCCTCCCATTGTAATGGGATCTGTTTTCTCGCTGAGAGTTAATAACAAGACCAGTGTTATTACACGCTGTCTGAGGGCCCGACAGACATCAATCCGCCAGGATCACATAAAGGCCTTTTAATTGGTTCGCCCGCATCAAAGCTGTCTAGATGATGTGCTCAACCCCCGGGGGCAGGACCGAGGGACACGAGGGCCGCGGTGCATAGATCAGCCGTCACAGCATTTTGCTCACTCAGGCCGAGGAGAGGTTCACGCACAATTACGTTTCACTCAATGCCACAACAACAACAACAAAAATCCCCTCCGCTTATTGTCATGACGATGGTGTCTGTAACTGGTAACAGTACAAAGGGCTTGGTTACCAAACGTCATTTTCTGCTCACCTGAAGGCCTACAATTTTCTTCCCCATTGAACATTAAGGCCCAGTGCTAAATAGCATCCTATAATAATATTCAGAGCTTTGAGGTGTTCCTCTGGTTCCACTGATAGTTACTGCATTGTATACAATGAACCTCCTCTCATAACTTTGTACAGAATATAGATAAAGGTGATAATTATGTGCTCTTGATAGTAAAACTTTCTGTGTTTTTCCTCTTTTGCAGGACTGAATCTGTTGCTGAGAAGATGCTGACTAACTGGTTCACGTTCCTGCTGTACAAGTTTCTGAAGGTAAGAGTGTGTGTGTGTGTGTGTGTCTGTGTGTGTGTGTGTGTGTGTGTGTGTGTGTGAGTGTGTGAGGAGGCTGTAGATGGTAGTCATGGTTGTGATGTGTGTTATCAGACTGGCCTCTGGATTCATTCAGAGCCTCTGAGGAGACTAGAAGCTGGGAGTCAGACTCAGTAAACTGCTCCCCTGGCCAGTGTGAGGTGGAATGGGTGTGGAGTGGAAGGGGAGGGGAGGGGAGGGGAGCAGAGGCACTGATGCAGCATTGCAGTGTCTTCGTGGGCATGAGGGTGTGTGTGTGTGTGAGTGTGTGTGAGAGAGAGAGAGAGAGAGAGAGAGAGAGTAAATGTGTGTGCTTAAAGATTTGTGTGAGTGTGTGTGTGTGTGTATGTGTGCGTGTGTGTGCATTGTGTGTGTGGTGTCTTGGGACAGGAGACTTGCTGACTTCTGTATTTCCAAAGGGCTATAATGAGCCAGCAGACTCCATCTCTGCTCTTCTCAAAATGCATCTAATCACTTTAGTTATCAGCATGAAGCAGAGGAGTAATTCAGACATGCTCTCCCTCCTTCTCTCTCTCTCTCTTTCTCTTTCCCTTCCTTCCTCTCTCTCTCTCTCTCTCTCTCTCGCTCTCACCCCTGCCTCCTCTGCAGTCTTCCTGTTCTCATCGCTTCACACTATTTTCCTTTCATGTCTACCCTGCCTGTTTAAATGGAGGTCATGTGAAGTTTAAACTGTGTGTGTGTGTGTGTTTGGGGTCATATTAGTGTCTGCCACTTATCTGTAGGTGTCCACATCTCCAGTTATATGACACTGATATTGTCCTGCTTAGTAATGCGATTGTGGCAGTAGCGTGCTAACACAGCATTCAAGCAGGCAGCCTTCTATGGCATTCAGATCACATCAAAACAGACAAATCACACACAAATAAACAAACAAACAAACAAACAAATTTCCGTTATAGACAATAGAGACCTTAGCTATGCAACTACACCTCACTGCATCTAACTTTGTCCCTCGTCTATCATAAGTCTGGATCTGCTTCTGCTATCATGTGTGTTGAAGTGCTCAGTCACTGCCCACAGCTTAGCGGCCATTATGGCTCTATGTCTCACTACCTCCCCATCCCTCTGGCAGAACTGCACAAACTGGAGGAGGAGAGATGCACCAGATCCACTCAGATGGACCCCCAGAGGGTCATCGGCATCTGTAGCTGCTGCTTCCTGACACCCACACACACACAGTCATAGACTCCAGTTGGAGGCACCTGCTCTCCTCCCTCTTTCTGCTACTTTCTGCTACTTTCTCTCATTCAAACACACACACACACACACACACTGCAAATTAGGATGCGCACCACATCTAGATTGGACTGCATGCAGTGGTGATCCATCTCTGGGCTTTAATCAGGCCTCTGTAGGTGTACATTCCTAAGTGAGCCCCATCTGACTGATGGCTCTCTCCTGCCCTCCACCTCTCTCTTACTCTCTCTCTCTCTCACTCTCTCTCTGTACTTACCTGGCATTCTCCTACCTCTCTCCACCTCTACTTGACTGTCTCCTCTCCTCTCCTCTCTTCCTCAAGTGGTTCTGTTCCTCTCTCTCTCTTTCTTTCTCTGCACTTACCTGGCATCCTTCTACCTCTCTCTCCACCTCTACTTGCCTGTCTCCTCTTCTCTCCTCTCCTCTCCTCTTCCAGCAGTTCTGTTCCTCTCTCTTTCTCTCTCTCTCTCTTTCTCCTCTCTCTCTCTTTTTGAGGGAAATGACAAACTGTAGCCTGTCATGCCAATGACACACTATAGCGATGAACCCAGTTGAACGAATCTGCACGTTAGCCTCTTCTACAGTCTGCACCTCCTCACAGGCATCGACTCTCCGCTACACTAATGAGTGATGGCACCAAGGAAAACAACTGAGTCTCCACTTCCTCTATCAGAAGAGACACACTCATTTATTACCATGGCGTCCTCCTCCCTGTCAATCAATCTCTCATTTGTTTTGGGGGCTTTTGTGTATGTGTGTGTGTGTGTGTGTTGGGGGGTGCACTTGGACACTTGATGTTGGAGGTGATACAAACTGCGGTATTTGTTGTTGTGTGGTGGCTTTGAGCCAGAGTGCGTTCAGTCATCTTAAGCCAACTCGGCTGTTTAGTACTCAGCCAAATATAGCAGGCGGCAGCAGCAGCGACCAAAAAGAGCGGAACGCTGCTGCAGCTCAAAAGCGGCCCGCATCCATGCCAGTTATGGGGATGGAGCGAGCGGAGAGCAGGGGTCAGGCGAAAGTGCCCAAATGGTGCCCGCAGAGAGAGTCACTTCAGCTGCATGAGAACTTCCATCTGAATCCAGTTTCCATTTTCAATATGCAGGCAAGAGAAAAAGGACCCTTTGCTTTTAGGCAGGGAGAGTGATGGAGAGTGACTTTTTTTCTTTTCTTTTCTCTCTCTGTGTATGTGTGTGTGTGTGTGTGTGTGTGTGTGTGTGTGTGTGTGTGTGTGTGTGTGTGTGTGTGTGTGTGTGTTTCAGGAGTGCGCAGGCGAGCCCCTCTTCTCCCTGTTCTGTGCCATCAAGCAGCAGATGGAGAAAGGCCCCATCGACTCCATCACGGGAGAGGCCCGCTACTCCCTCAGCGAGGACAAGCTCATCCGGCAGCAGATCGACTACAAGACTCTGGTATGGGCCCAGTGTCTTGTGTCCTCATCAGGCCACAGTGCCTTTAGCACAGATCAGAACTGATGGTTATGGCTGTTGTGGCTGTAAAATGGTTAAAGGGAATTTCATTAACTCAGCGATGGGTGGCATTTTGACCTTGTGGTAGGAAATGAATGAGTTAATTTGTCGCAAATGATCCCTTAGTGAACTTTGATATGGGTGTTGGCAGTCATTTGCTGCCATGGATTTGTGTGTGTGTGTGTGTCTGTGTGTCTGTGTCTGTGTCTGTGTTTGTATCTGTGTGTGTGTGTGTGTGTGTGTAGAGAGAGATGCAGCCAGCCTGATTAGAGATTCAGTGGCAGGATGTTGTTTACCATGAGATGCTGGTGTTCTGCATTCCAAGCTGAAGCTCTGATGACCTACACCGTACTCTCTGAGCACCAGAGGAAGAGAGAGATTGAGTGTTACTATCTAGAGTGTTACATCTAGAAAGAGTGTTACATCTCCCAGCAAGAAGTGAATTCAAGGGAGACAAAAGATGTTTGATTATGTTAGAATCTAACATAACATAACATCTAAAAGTCTGAAGGCGACGGTGAGAGAATTTGTTACACTCCTAGATTCCGACAGTCAGGGGTCTTGGGGTGTGTCGTCAGTGACATTCCATTCCGGGAGAATATACTTCTCTGCCATCTTGTCTTTTACAAGATATGCTTCTAGCCGAGTGATAGACTACAGTGGCCATCCACGGCGGCTGGGAGGAAGGCCATAAAATTATTTATTCCCTCTTTTTCTCGCCGCCGACCGTCGTCGGCTCCAACCAAGCGTGTAATTACGTCTACGGACAGGCAGCACAGCAGCAGCAGCAGCGCCACTATGGCAATCATCATCATCATCATCCTCCTCCTCCTCCTCGTCACCAATGCCATTATCATCATCATCACAAAAGAGGACTGACGAATATGATGATAATTAGCGGCTTAATTACAGGGCGATGAAGCCTCAGGTTAGTGAGCAATGTCAGCTCCCCTGTGGTGACCAGTTGTCTGAATACCCTTTTTCCTCTTGCATGCAATTACGGGGGGGGGATTCACCTGCCATGGCTGACAGTTGAAAGTGTCACCCGCTGGAAATTCATCCAATTTATAGAGTTACATCACACGTGTCTGTCGAAACGAGTTAAATGGAAGCAGGAATATTGCGAATTGCATTTTAAAATGCTCCGCTTCTAGAATCCCAAATGGGTTTTTACATTGACAAGAGTATTGTGGATTGCATCCGTGTCATCGCCGTTAGTCAACTATTCTTTTTTAAAAGTGTTTTTTTTTTTTTTCCTTAAACAAAGCACCTGACTTAACTTGACTTCATTTCAACCAGACCTTTAAGACAAGTTTAGTGTTATCTGAGCATTTACTGTTTATGATTCACTAGTGATTTGGTGCTATTTTCTCTGCGCTGCAGGTGGTGAATTGCATCCACCCTGACAACGAGAAGAGCCCGGAAATTCAGGTGAAGGTGCTCAACTGTGACACCATCAGCCAGGTGAAGGAGAAGATTCTGGATGCCATCTACAAGAACGTGCCCTACTCCCACCGCCAAAAGGCCTCCGACATGGACCTAGGTGAGTCACACAGACACACACACACACACACACACACACACACACACACACAGACCCTTCAACATGATCACAAATGTCACGCATTTCGCATCCCCTTACATTTATAGCCAAGCGGTTAACCTGAACAGCTGTTAATGGACAGAAAAGGTCGCTTCACTTTCCTGATCTGTCCTCGTTGACGACACACTATAAGTGAAAAGTCATGGCCACTCATCTGGAGCTCTGAGCAGCTGTTAAGGGGACGGCATAAGAGCTGAGATTACTTGCCTCGGGGTCCATAGGAAAAGCACCGGCTGTCTGGATAGAAGAAAAGAGGACAGGGGCAGAAAATGGCCAAAATGGCAGAAAATGGCAGAAAATTTTTACACAAGGTTGATGGAGCTTCTGAGCCAAGAGCCATCAACAACAACAAGCCATCTCTCTTCCTCTCTCTCTCTCTTTCTCTCTCTCTTCCTCCTCCTCTCTCTCTCTCTCTGGTTTTAAATGGTGGTGCAAGAGAGGCTGCAGCAGAGAGTGTTTTATCCTCTCCTGTGTGGCTGTCTTGCCTATCTGGTGAGAGTGGCAGGCTCAGTGACCCTGCATTCAGGGACAGGTGGTCTCTTGCTCTGGCTATCGACAGGCAGGGGGTGAGGAAGGGTGGTGGAGGTGTATTGGGATTGGGGGGGGTCAGGGTTGGGAGGTGGAATTGGAGGCGGAGGCCTTGTAATGACCGAGAGACTCGACCCCGAGCTTGAGGAGTTGTTCAGCGTGCACACAGCTCTCTCGCTCGCCAGCTTCCTTGTGTATTTGCCGTGATTGCTCTTTCCGGCGAAACTCTCCATCGATTTTTCTTTTTCCTTTCTCTCGCCTCCTCCCCCCAAGCCGAGTGGAGTGCCCCCCCTGGTCCAGCCATTGATCAGACAATCAGTCAGGTTAGCAGGAACTTCACATCAGTGGGAAAGGTGACCAGCTCTCTCGTTCTCTCTGTCTTTTTCTCTCTCTCCCTCTTTCTCTTTCTTTAAATGCTCTACAAGTGTTTATTTTATCCATTCTCGTGATGCGTTCCCCCCAAATGCTTTCCCACTCCATGCTAATAAACGTCTCGTTCAGTCCTGACATAACGGCAAACATAACACATCCCCACACACACACCTCACCAGCCATCACTCTCCACTGGTTCTCTGATGCCAGTAAAGTTGTCATTCTTTGTTTATGGATTACTGTATCACCCCTATTCCCCTCTTGGTGTTTCCTTCAGGTCTGCTGCTTTTCCCTTGGTCTTTTCCTTTAGACTAGTAGCATATTTATAGGCTGCCGTGGTGCGATGATAGTGTTTTCACAAGGGGGAATGTCGGGGCGATAAGTGAAGAAATTGTTTTAGCCCTTTTGACGAGCGCCGGCTCTGTGAAATTGTTTTATGGGCCCCGCCGGGCTGGCGTGTGTATCGTTTTATTATTCTTTTATTAAGGCCGAGAATTGGAGGAATTTTTTTTTTTTTTTTTTTTTTTTTTTGCCTCTTTGTTTGGTCCTCATCTGGGGGAAGAATCAGAGAGAGAGGGATTCTGCTTAGGTGGGTTTGAGGTGGAGGTGGGGGAGAGGCAAGAGAGACGAGAAGAGTGTGTATGTATGTGTATGTGTTTGTGTGTTAGTGTGTGGTGTGTTGTGTGTGTGTGTGTAGTGTGTTTGTGTGGGGAAGAGGAGGGCTTGTTTGACAAGGAAGCATCTAAACAAAGAGGTAGTTGGACAGGAAGAGAGAGAGAGAGAGAGAGAGAGAGAAGGAGGGACAGAGAGAGAGAAGAGGGGGATTCTTTCTCATTCCATGAAACCCAGGATCTCCAGAGTCTGAGTTCTGCCCCCCCACCCCCCCACCCTCCGTGATGCAGCGCTCCAGATAAAGATAATGGGATTGCACCAGGCGGCCCCACCATCCCCTCTACCACCCAGCCCATCTCTCTCTCTCTCTCTCTCTCTCTATCCCCCCTGCCCCATCACTCGCTCGTCCACCCAGCCGCCACCCTGCCCATCTCTCCCCTGCGCCTCCGGAACAAATTGGACAGGCGCACCTCTGTCCCCGCCTTCGTTTTTAATTCTCCCTGTCATTCTCACCCACAGGGGCCTGCCGAGCAAGAGTGAGGGCTACAAGGTGTGAGAACAAAGCGATGAGCTCCGGAGTGAGCATTCACACACTCTCTCACACACACACACACACACACAAACAAACAAGAAAACACAAGAGCCCCTTCTTATATCTCTCCATCTCATTCTCCCCTCCTCCTTCTTTTCTGGCTGCTGCAGCATCAGTCCTCCAGCTTTCCACAACCCCCCTCTTCTCTCTTCCCTCACAATGTTTCTTGCCATATCTCTCACACCATCACATTGTGATCTGAAGTCACCTTCAACCCCCATTCTCCCCCACCACCAATCCCCCTCAGCACACACACACACACACACACACACACACACAGTGCTCCAGCTCTCCTTCACCGTGGCCTCAAACTTCTCATCTCCCTCCCGTGGTGTTGTGTGGCAAAAGAGAGCGGATTTGGGAATCGGGGCAATCTCCACTTGCTCTGTTTTTTTTTCCCCATTTCTTTTCATTCCATACTTCCACTCCCCTTTCTTTCCTTTCATTCTTCCCCTCTATCCTCCAATCTCTCTTTCTTTTGTCACCCACCCTCTCTGGCAATGTTCCTTTTCTTTGTTTATTCTCCATACTGGTAGAATATCTCATTTGTATGTAGATGAACTGATGTACTGTATCACACTGTATTAAGAAGACTTCAACAATGGGAGGCTTGCCTGGGGATCTGATTACTGACTTTCTTCTCCTCCCCCCAAAGACTTGCTCTCAGTTTTGTCAGTCTGTCTTTGTTTCTTGCTTTTCATTGTTTTCTTTCCTCTTTTCTCTTCTTTTTTTCCTTCCTCTTCTTTTGTGATGTGACTTTGTGATGAGAATAGTGGCTATGAGCTTGGGGCTGCACCTAGAGTTGTGATTTGGCTATTGGAGCTGTGGTTGCACAACACAATGGCAATTTACTCATTTGCTCCAGACAAAAATAGACAACCCACTTGAAGAAAAAGCAAAAAGCTCCCCTTGCCCAAATGGGATACGTCATACGTCATATGTTCTATATGCCTACTTTGTCAAAGGGATTCACTTATTTGTTGTTGTTTTGTTTTGTTTTTGTTGTTTTTTGTTCTTGCTTTGTTTTATTTTCTTTTATCAGTCAAATTATTCTACCCGAGGAAGAGATGGGGGGGTGGAGGCGGGGGGGTGCGTGTGTTGCGTGAGGACCAGATTTTGTTCCATTTCGGCGGCGATCTGGGTAATAACGGTGAGCGGGCGGCATGGCTGGAAAGCTTAGTGTGGTCGATGGGGTTGTTAGGACGGAGCGCTGCAGCTCGCTGCAGATGAAAAAGGAAGTGGCTTTCAGCGGCGGCTGTAATCACGCCAATCGATCCAGCCTTCCGAGCAGCCAGGGCTCTCTAACAAAGAGCCGAGTGGGTGATTAATTTACCTCCCTCTCTTTCTCTCTCTCTTCCTCTCTCTCTCTCTTTTCTCTCCACACCTCATTCTTCTCAACTTGGATCAGCATCACAGTTCTCTCTCTCTCTCTCTGTCCACTCTCATCCTCTCTCTCTCTGCCTCACATTCTCTTTGTCTCTGGCTTTGTAATCTCTTTGTCACGAGCTCTGCCGTTCTCTTTTGAAAGTTGGACGAGACAAAATTCTTTCCCTTTTCCAACATCTTTCCTCCACCTTCGACAGCTCCACAGAATCAATTGTCAAGTAAAAGCATTGGAAACCTAAAAGCCTTTTAGGTAACATGCCCAAGCTCTCAACAGAGGCTTGTTTCTAGGACTCGGAGTCCCATGGATGGGGATCTCAGCGGGCATAGCGCAGCACAGTGCTCTCTGCAGTACACGTCCCTGTTGCCAAGCATCAGCTGCACTTTCGACGTCATTGTCCCTCGTCACTTTTCATTGAGTTTCATCAAGTTGCGCTGATGCACTGTGGCTGTGCACAGCAGTGGTTTCCCCAAAATGACCCTTTGCGTTCTTTCTCTCCTTCTCTCTCTTTCTCTCTCTCTCTTTCTCTCCCTCTGTTCTCCAGAATGGCGCCAGGGCAGAGGGGTACGTGTCATCCTGATGGACGAGGACGTCACCACAAAGATCGAGAGCGACTGGAAGAGACTCAACATGCTGGCGCACTACCAGGTACAGAAGGCCCACACTTCCCTCTCTGAGTGTGGCGCTCAGTGTGAAGCACCCCACCGTACGCTGCTATAAATGGAGCACTGGTGCCCGTCAAACCCACCCCAGGAGGCGGACACACACAAGTGTCAGGGAAAGGTGTCAAATGGACTTTTCTAGAACTCTGTTTTAGGGGAAGGCCAGGTGGACGTAGACTCGGAGATGGGTTTTTAATGAGGCGGTCAATGTGCTGGCTTTTGAAAGGAAGATGACTGTGAGTGACTGTGTCTGTGTCTGTGTCTTCAGCAAAGCATACAAGACAAAAGAGAGAACCTGAAGCGCTCCCGTAGCAATGGATGCTATCCCTCACTGTGTGCTCATTGTGTGCTGTGTGTGTGTCACTGATGCCAATACAGAGTAGAAATTTCACTCACAATATCAAAAGAGCATATTTGCTATAGAAGTACACATTTTACCCAACTACTAAGGCAGGGTGATAATATTAATGACATGGGTTAATTATCCAGGAAACATTGACGCCAGTGAAAACCTACCTTGGGCAGTTGTGCATTGGATGAAGATGTCTACTCAAGATAGAGAGATAGAAGCTTACTCTCTCAATACAAGAAACCTCTTATTTTCTTCCGACAATCTCATCAAATCGCACCTCAAACTCCCTTGTGGGGTCTATTTCTGTCTTACATGTGTTTTTGTTGTGTGTGTGTGTGTGTGTGTTTGTTCAGCTGATTCCTCCTCTTCTCTCTCTCTGTGCCTCTAGAGTGTGTGGCAGGCTCAGGTCTTTTGGAGTTCAGTGGTGTTTGATGCTGCCAATGTTCTCCAGGCGTCGCTTGTGTGTTTTCTCTTTGTTTAAGAGGAAACGTACGACTGTGCCAACTGACAAGGCACCGCACCACTGATTGAAAAAGACAAATAAATCAGCCAATAAAAAAAGTCTCTCATAAAGAGAGACAAACACACACACACACACACACAACACTTTGAATATAAAGCATGTATTTTCTGGTTTGGCTTTATGAAATGACAATCTTCCGTACCCTGAGAGGGTAAAGTGGTTCGACTGGAGGGAGGCACGTAGGCCGCTTGCTTCTATTTTAAGAGGCGTCTCCAGCTGTCTCTAAATATGTCTGCTGACAGCACTGGGACTTGCCACTGTACGCAGCCATGCGTTCCTTTTGGTTTAGGCAACGCCAAGTCGTTAATGACATCTGATAATAACCCACACAGAATTGCCTGGCTATCATGTTCCGATCTGTTTCAGTAATATCTCCTACCTTTTTCCAAACATGGAAGCAGATGAGAAAGGCAAGCAGGGACTCACATTATCTGGGCTTTGAATCTTCAGATCGCCATCTAATTGCTTTCTGCAAGGGCTTTGAAGACTTTGGCAAACAGGGCTATTGTCTGTTTGGTCTATAAAAGATACTTTTGTAAGATCTTGTTAGGTATATATATTTTTTTGAAGTAGAACAAGCAGACTCTTTGGGGCAGACTCTTTGAAAGGCTCACTGATAATTAGGTTCTGAAGTGATCTCCCAAGTGATCTGTTGTGGGGATTTTTCTAGTTCTTTTTAACTGTTTTTTTTATTTATGCCAGCTCTGTTTGCCCACAGGATTTTTGACAGGACACCTTAGTAATTGCACTCCCTTCATAAATGAACTCCTGACTCCGACACCATTCCGTCTGACCTTGAAGGCATTTGTTAGTCTTTCCAAATTATGGGATAGGTGATGATAGCCTCCTTGTGCGCTCCATTTCCTCCTCATTACTGCCTGTTGGTAGTGACCTCAGGTACCCTGTGACCTTTTAGTGAGTGGGTGAAAGACTCCGCTGCGCAAGCACTTCCAGGTCACTCAGAGGAGCCAGGCCTGATTGACAGTGACCCGTCCTCCAGGAGAAAGTCAGTCAGGATAAGGGGTGTTGGCGTGAAGAAGTGTGTGTGGGTCAGGGGTGTCACCATGACAACCTGCTGGCAGTCCAAACAGATAGCATCTGAAATGTCACTCAGATGGATTATCGACAACATACACACACACACACGCACACAAATACAAACACGCACGCACTCTCTCACACACACATGCACTCTCTCTCTCCCATACACACACACACACGCAATCACGCAGTTGTGGACAGACAATCAGCCCCCACTCTCAATCATAAAGACAGCCACAATTACATTGATAAGGGTCTGTCAGTTCAGTGTCTCTGTCCAAACTGTTTTCTCTTGTCTGTCTGCTTTGACTGGGACTGATGACTGAGATAAAATCAGCCTGCTGTTCATTAAGGTGTAAATAATTTCCTGGGTAAGCCAGCCAACCCCTCCGAATGAGTTTTCTGTTTTTTGAGAGAGTAGGGGGAAAGACAGAGAGAGAGAGAAGGGAAGATGGTGCAGGAGGGGAAGAGGGAGGGATGAGGGAAAGAGAGAGAGAAGGAAAGAGAGAGAGAGGGGTCCATGAGGCGCTTAAATGAAATGTCACCCAGTGCGGCGTGGGTGTGGGAGAGGCGAGCCGAGAATGGATTAGGAGTTGATTGGAATCGGAGATGAGATAATGAAGACAGAAGTTAATTCATTTTCAGATGGGGAGGGCACCTTATCCTTGACCATAAAAAAGGGAAAACGCTATCAGACACTCAAAGGCCTGTTAGCACTCAGGAAAAGGCTGCCAGGCTGTGTGTGTGTGTGTGTGTGTGTGTGTGCGGGTGTGTGTTAGGAGGGGGTTGCAGTGAGAGGCCTCACCATATAAGTTCTATCTATCTGTTCTCCAACTCTTTCTGATTCTTATTTACCCTTTTCCGGTCTCTCTCTCTCGGTTCTTTCTCTCTCTCTCTCTATCTATCCGTCTGTCTGTGTGTCTGGTTTCTCTATCTCTCTCTCATTCTGTTCTGTCTACTTCATTGCTCCAAGGTTTTCTCTTTTTTCTCTTGCCTCCTATCTCACTTCCCCTTTGTATCCATGTTTCACTTTTTTTGCAGTTCCTCGTGTCACTTTTCTTTAGTCACACTGCCTCCATCACTCTTTCCATCTCTTTCTCTTTTTCTTTCATTCTTTCTTTCTTTCTTTCTTTCTTTCATTCACTCAATCCACTATTCAGGGTATTGCATTGCATTGTGCAAATGTATTTGGTGCTGCCAAAAGCATGAACTGCATAAAGTGGTCTCACACACACACAAACACAAACACACACACACACACACATATACACACACACACACATATACACACACACATCTTTATGTCTTCTCAGACACCCTCTCAAATGTGACCAATTTTGTCTGTACACACACAATCCACTGTCTGCTAGTCCGGATGGTTCCATCAGGACAGAAATCGAGAAGGGTCGGTTTTATTTAGATGTTTCTCTATCTTGGCCTGTTTCGCTACTAATCTTAATATGATCTAGACTGCTCTTCTGACCACCCCTGACAGGATGTTACAGATCTGGTCTTATCTCTCTGTCTATGGAAGTAGATGTGCTCTCTCTTTCTCTCTCGCTGTCACAGTGAGGGAAACATCACACATGTCCGTTCAACACATCCCATCCACACTGCATATCTGATTGGCTTTTTTTTTTGTTCATCACAACACCTTGCAGCAAAGGGAGGTGGTATTAAAACACAAAGACAGAGTCTTCAAAGAAAGCCAAGGCGAGCTTTGTAATATGCTACACTTAAAACCTTTGCCTTTGTCAGTGTAGAGAGCGTTCATACAAATGTTTTCATTGACTGAGATATGGGGAGGAGGAATCAAGGTTTTTTTATTAGAGGGGTAAAAACAGACAATTTGTTCTTCCTTATCCTCCTCCAATCCCCCTCCTGCCTTCGGCTCCCCAATCTTTTCCTTACCTTAATTTGCCTCCCCTCCCCTCCCCCCCTCACTTTCTATTACCCTCTTTCACTCCCACGCGCCCCCATCTCTCCCTCTCCACCTCCTCCTCCCCTCTTTCCGCCTCCTTAATGTGAAATTCCTTCACCACCTCCTCGCTACATCACCAGCTGAGCAGCAGAGCCCCTGGTGTGTGTATTTGTGTGTGTGTATGCGTGAGTGTGTGCTTGTGTGTGTGTGTGTGTACAGGGGAGGAGGCTGATGCTTGGGGTTTAGTACACACACACACACACACACACACACTCACAGTTCGTTAGTGCCCAGAGTCCACAGAAGGAGGGCACCTGCCCGAGGCTGGAGAAGACTGTTAGTGGGGTTTGGCTGGAGTAGAGTAGAGCGGGGTGGAGTGGAGTAGGCAGGTGGGGCTGGGTTAAGGTGTGTTGTGTGTTTTGCGTCAGGGGGAGAGGGGTGTAGTGGGGTTGACTAAACCACTAATATATGAAAATCAGTCTCAGGCCTGCACCAGTGCCGCCCCCTTATTCCCACCCCAGGGGCCCTGGCAGTCTGGGGGAGCGCTTCAATTAACCCCGTCATGGCCATGGGCAGGGCAATGGGGAGCGCCTGGGATGTGGGGTGTGCTGATCAGGGAGATACGCCCTCCCTGATGTGTTAATTGAAACCATTTTAGACAGGGAATGGGTTTTAGGGTGGGGGTTGGTAGTAACCAACATACACACATTCACTTTGGCACAGACACACACACACAAGTACATACTTTTACCTAAAAGGCTTCTGCCACTTCAACCCTCTACATTACAACATGCCTACACCATTTTAATTATTTATGTGCATTGCATGTGTGTAATGCATTTTAAATGTAATATGCATCTTAAATGTTATGGTATTTCAACGTATAGGTTAAACGTAGTTAGTTATGGGTAGTGGGTGAAATATTCCTGCAGGATTACCTTCACACAATGACTGTGCCTCTCTTAGATGGTGTACATACGTTAAGTGTGGTATTAATGTATTTCTGTCTCTCTTTCTTCTGTGTGTGTGTGTGTGTGTGTCTGTGTCTGTGTCTGCAGGTCACTGATAACGCAGTGGTAGCACTGGTGCCCAAGCAGGTCACTGCATACAATTCAGTGAACAACTCAACCGTCTCCAGAACTTCCGCCAGCAAATATGGTAAGTGTGTGTGTGTGTGTGTGTGTGTGTGTGTGTGTGTGTGTGTGTGTGTGTGTGTGTGTGTACGTATCTGCACAGATACGTGTTCCAGAAATTGTTTTCAGTTTAAAGTTGGAATAATAACATGGGACTGAGAGAGTTGCAGCCAGATTTCTCTCCACTTTGTAACGTCCCTCCCAGTGTTGAAATAATCATGGCAGCCGGCCGCTTCCCAGCAGCCTCTGCCAGAGGCACACACAGGGACAACGGTGCCCTTGTCATTGGAGTGAGCCCTGCAGTTACATCACAGTAAAGCAAAAACCCACGAACACACGCTCCAACACACACACACACACACACACAGACATTCTCATACTTCCTGCTGCACACATACATACACGCACAGACAGTATACACACTGATAAATTTTCAGACTGCACACACACATACGCATACAATACACATGCTTCTTCAAACACCTACAGATGTAGAACAGTGCGCACAGCTCTTCCCAAGACTCAGAAAGTACAAGCCTACACACACACACACAGATGGGCCTCTTCTTGTTCCCTGTTGTCTATGCATGTGCTGCAGTGCCAGGATTTTAATTAAAAAATGGGGGGGGGGGGAGCAAATTGTACACACACACACACACACACACACACACCTCCCCACTCCCTCACAGGTAACAATAACCCAGGAGACACTCACAACATCCACACTGCACCCCACCCCCCCCACACACACACGTACACTCCTCCCACAAGGCCACTGACAAGCGCAGTGTGTAGCCCCGCACTGGAGCAACAAGAAAACAGAAAGAAAGGACAGAAAAGACTTGCTGGGAGTGATACTCCTTTTTCCTCTATTTCTATCTGCAAGCACCTGCAGGGGACTGCAAGAAGGCTGGAATCCAAAGGAAAGTTGTATTCAGATGAGAAGAATGTGAGGCCGGGGGGGATGGTGGTGTTCTACATATTATGATATATGTGAGATTGCAGGCAGGAAGATGCCTCTCTGCTCACTTTCTTTGTACTTGTTTTGTTTTGTTCAAAGTCTGGCGCTTCGGCCAGTAGCACAGACTCTCTACAGGCACAGTGTGCATAAGTGTGAGACAGGGCAGCACACGTGTAAAAACAATATGAAACAAAGAGACAGGGAGATGTGAAGAAAGAAGGGAAAATTAGTTCACACATCTTCTCTTTACACCTCCCGCTTCTCTGGTAAAGCTTCAAAGAGCAGAAAGCCTCTTCAAACAGACTGTACGAGGAGACTTTGAATTTGTGGGACACAATGTACAAATACAAAGCCTGAAGAATGGAAAGGAAATTGATCAAATGGAAGAAAGAAGCAACCTGAATCGAAAACTATTGTTGTGAGGAGAAACGAAAGGATTCAGAATTTAGTGGAGTCAACTGCGTCACAAATAAATTGTGAACAGCATTTTTTGTGTGGTTTTTACACTTATCAGACGCTTTTATCCAAAGCAACTTACATTTTTTTATCAACTATCAATTGTTCAGAGCCATTTTCCCCTAGTGGGACTTTAAGGTTAAGTTCCTTTCTCAGCTGGGGTGTGAACCTACAACTTTTCAGGCTACTTGCATGCTAGCCAGGTTCCTTAACAAACCACATGCAGAGATCATTTGTTTCAGTTTTTGGCTGAAAAGGGATGCAAACTCATTCAGCATCTCTCATATGAGTCTCTCCATCCCTGCATCTGCCTCCATTGTCTTGGTCTTTAAGCTGCACATCCCTCACAGTTGTTATTTTTGTTATATTTTTATTGTTCTCTGTGTTCCTCAGTGTCCTGCTGTCAACTTTTCACTCTTTTTCTACTCTTTTTGTCTCTCCATCTGCTGCTAAATTACAATCCAACTTTCCTTTTTTTTTGTCTTTCTGTCTGGAAGAGCTGTGTCAGCCAGTCATGGGGAGATTGGTCTGCCATGACAAAACCACAAAAACACTTTTGAACAAGTTTTCTAAATTGTACCAGATTGATCAATTCTTTTCACACACAAGTGTAAACATTCAGTGAACCGTAATGTTTCAGCGTATGTGCCTGCAGGTGTGTGTGTGTTTGTGTATGTGTGTTTGTGTATGTGTTTAAATGTCATTGCTTCTGAGCTCCATGAATATTTCATGCTCTCAAACACCTGTTCGATCTCATGCCAGCAAGCAGGCCAGGTGAAGAGGTTGTGCTACAACCCCAGATCAGGGCAGCATGAAAATTTAAGCACTTGTGTGTGTGCGTGTGTGCATGTGTGTGTGTGTATCTCTCCCCTACAACTTTTATATCCAATCTCAGATTCTAGTACCTATTCTCCCACACACTCTACCAACCCCCACGACACACACACACACACACACACACTGCATTTACAAATTATCAAATAGCCCTGAGTATTTCCACCTAGCACCAGGCTACATGGAAGCAAACATATATGCATTGGGAAGGCTCCACAGGGTCAAGAGGGCACTCTAAACTGGCTTGCGCACAATGTCAAGTCCTGGACATAGGCACAGTATCAGCAAACAGGTGACACAAGCTCAGCTAGAGAACAATGAACACAAACAAATGCTGTGAAGTATTGAGTGACCAAAAAATGAGTTGCTGTGAGGAATCTCTCAAGCATACTTGCTGTCACATGCCACCTCTTTTGGTTCCTCTACCTTCCGGTTTTGTATTGCATTGTGTGAAGCACCTGATCAAAAACACTTGGAACAACACCTCCAGCTGAGAAGCTGAGGGCTGACGCACAACTCAGATATGTAGAGCCTCTCTCACCTCTCCCCTCTTTTTTTCTCTCTGTCTCTTTTTCATATTCTTATATTCTCTTGTTCAGAGAGCATGATGAAGTACACCACGGGCAGCCCCGACAGCCTGCGCTCCCGCACGCCCATGATCACACCTGACCTGGAGAGTGGCGTCAAAGTGTGGCACCTGGTCAAGAACCACGAGCACGGCGACCAGAAGGAGGGTGACCGCGGCAGCAAGATGGTGTCCGAGATCTACCTGACCCGGCTATTGGCCACCAAGGTGAGCTCTTCCTTTCCAGTGCTATATTTAGCGTAGCAGTGAAAGCAGATACTTCTATGCTGCTTCAGGTTCAGTCAGAATATTTGGAAACTTTGATGAGTGGCCTAGTAACTTCATAGTTTGATAATAATACTTCATAATAAAACTTTTAAGAGCTTCTCTGTGCTGTCCTATGGAGATTGAAGACAGAGATGGCAAAACAAGCTGTTCAAATGGACCAATTAGTACCGTTATTTTTCCAAATTAGCTGTATGAAATGAATGAAATGTAGCTGTTAGTGTAATATAAGTGTAATCTGGATCACGTTCCCTTCTGATGAAACCAGTCAGTTGAATATAAACTCTCTGTCAGCTAAATCAAGTTTTCCTCCAGAATCTAATCTAGACCATTGAGATGGATGAGATTTGTCGTGCTCTGGGTCCACTGCAGCAGTTCATGCAGTGATTGGCTATGGGCATGTGTTATCATCATCTCATTCCCAGACTGAGAAGCAGAGGCCAACTCATCTGCGCCAGGGATGTGTTAAGCAAGCTGCAGTCATCCGCTCCCATCTAGCATTGACATCACAAGGCTAATGATAGCAATCTGGTGCCGAGCACAAACCTGAGTTGCCAAGGTGTCCCTGAGGGAGGGAGACAGAGTGTGTGTGTGTATGTGAGAGAGACAGAGAGATGTGATCAGCCGAAAATAGCAACAGACGTTTATATGATTGGCTCTGAGCTCAATCTCTCTCTCTCCCTCTCTCTCTCTCCCTCTCTCTCTCCCTGTCTCCTTTTTTCCCCAAGCACCATGCCCCCCCTCAGAAAATCAGTTAATTTGATTTTCGAGGGAAATCGTGACTTTGATCCCTCTTGCTAAATGGAAATAACTAATCTTCTCCTAACAAAGAGCTGCCACTCTTTCCCTAGACCATCTTTCATTCTCTTCCAACACAACAGCACATCTGTAGAAGAACCTTTGGGAACCTTTCAAAGACAGATGATGAGTAACTATCTGCACAGGGGGGCAGGAGGACTATCCACACATCCGGCATGAGCGTGGGCCACAGAGCCCCATCACCACCCATCCAAGCCTGATGCTTTTCGGGCATCCTCTCATTCGTTACAAGTGGATTAGGTTTAGGATAAAAGTTGATGCCATTAAATCAAATTATCACCCTTTTCGTCTTGATTTAGCAGCTTTTCTTTAAGGAGTATTAATGTTCAGTGCTAGAGTCAGGTACAGCTCCTCATTGCTCTTCAGCCAGAGGACACTAAGCCCTGTTCCATTTTTATAAGACTGTAATAAACGAGCAAGAATGAGAGTATGAAGGGAGAGACAGACAGAGAGAGAGAGAGAGAGAGGGTAAGTAAAAGAGGTGTTGGCAGAGACTCGCGGATGAGCCCCATTGAAAGAGGCTTCTCTGTTGTCTCTCGTTGTGCTGGGAGGCGGTGTGATGAGGGGGGCCGCCACAGAGCCCAGCTAAAAAAAAACACATGATTAATGGCCGCCGCCCGGCCATGAAAAGAGGTCCACTGCAGTAACACACATACAGACACACATATAGGCCATAGGTGTGTGTGTGTGTGTGTGTGTGTGTGTGTGTGTGTGTGTGTGTGAGTGTGTCTTTAAATACACACAAGAAAAACACACACAATAAGACAGGCGTTGAGTACATAGTGCACTCATCATAGTGTACTTATATTAATTAGACATTATTCAGGTTGTTATGTTGTAAAGGGGACTTAGGAAGACATGCATGTTGAGAATTTCATGGCATGCCGTATAGTGTGTGGAGAGGAGAGGAGTGTGTGCCAGTGCTGTGCATTCATGTGACACCTCTCGGCGGGGCACTCAAAGAAACGTGCTGCCAGACACACTCCGACATGGGTGATTCATAGCCTGCTCGGGCTTTATGCAAAAAATGCTGATCCGTGCACAAAAAATGCCACCTTCAAAAGCCAGACTGCCAGACACAATCATACACCGGACACACGCACACACACACACACACACATAAACACACAGGCTCAATTTCACTGTGATTATCCAGCTCAGCATGCAGACGGGGTGTCATATTTTCAGATGGATTGTTTTTGTGGGCAAACCAGTTTATCTTGGGGCCCCCATCTCTCTCCTGGTGAAGAATGATTGCTGCGGCAGCACCGTAATTGACTGTTTGGCTTTCACCCCAACAATAAATACCAGAGGGTCTGCCGAGCGTAGACGTTTCCCATATTAGGTCCATCAGTGTCAGTCTCAAATGAGCGCTGTGGACAGGAACGCTGGCCCACTCTTCACACACACACACACACCCCTCCCCATAGTCAACCCATCTTCACCTTTAACCCCCCCCCCCTTTTTCCACTTTCTCTCACACACACAGAAGCACACACCTTGCTCATCAATTTCAGAATTGCTTTACTCTCTCTCTCTCTCTTTCTCTCTCTTTCTTTCTCTTTCTCTTTTTTCACTCTATAGTCATTTGCTCAGTCAGGCTGTAGTAAATAGCATATCCCCCACACCCCAGTACCAGCATCATCATCATACACACATACACACCCCATTGCACCCCTGCCACCATAATGGCCAGGTCTGTTTAAATGGCTGGAAATAGCGGCTCTGATTGCAGGTTGGGTGGGGGAGCGATGATGATGTCAGTCCTCACACATATGTGAGATGACACCTGTCACACACACACGCACACTTTCTCTCTCTTTCTCTCTCTTTCTCTCTCTCTGTCTGTCTCTAGCTGTTCCCACAGTGACACCGATAGCCCACCCACTGAAATGTATATTTTCATCTTCATAGGCAAAAGATACACTGTCAGGAATGTGGGACACCGGTGAATTATGGCTGTGATTGTCAGCTAACAGGATTCCCTCCTTCCTTCTCCTCCCTCTCTCACTTCCTCCACTACTGCCCGCCCCCCCTTCATCTTCACCTTGGTCACCGCTCAAGCGAAAATGGGATTTTATCCGTTTGCACCCTCTCACACGCACCTCATCTAGCCGCGTCACTCACCATTGCCATTAGCGACGGGTTAGGCAGGTTCCGCAGTTCTCTCTTTCTCTCCTCTCCCTCTCCTCTCCAACCCATTCTCCAGCTCACGTCTGGCATGAGTGTGGGCCACATCAGGGCCAGAGCTTCATCCCCACCCATCCAAGCCAGACGCTCTTCAGGCGTCCTCTCATTCGTTACAAGTGGATTACGTTCTTCCTGTCTCCATAAAAGTCGACGACATTAAATCAAATTAGGGTCAGCAGTGCGGCATGGAAGATAATCCGGTACACACAAAGAAGCTTAGCAGATTCCGCCCCTGTTTCTAGATATTATTAAAAGTGAACTGTGAAAAAACTATTTCTCCTCCCCATCAAACGGAGCACGGGGGGTGGGGGAGATTTAAGGCCCCACTGCCCGCCTTGGCACTTCAGCTGGCCAGACACACAGTCAGGTACACACTGTCAGCTGGGAAAAAAATACACGTTCACACACACAAATATACCTATTTTAGAGAGGCATAACAGCTATTAATTCAACACAAGTCCAAATACTTCTGGACTTGTTGCAGTTGTGTTCTTTAATAAAGATCCTTTGCAAAACCTCTGGTGTGTGTCTGTTCCCTGCAGGGCACCTTGCAGAAGTTTGTGGATGACTTGTTTGAGACCATCTTCAGCACGGCACACAGGGGCAGTGCCCTTCCCCTGGCCATCAAGTACATGTTCGACTTCCTGGACGAGCAGGCGGACAAGCACTGCATTCACGACCCCCACGTCAGGCACACATGGAAAAGCAACTGGTGAGAGAGAGATCGAGACAGAGAACAAAGCACACTTCATCCATAGAGCTAACTGAAATGTTGTTGTTGTGTGTCAGGAACATCTGTGTGTATGTATGCGTGTGTGTGTGTGTGTGTGTGTGTGTGTGTTTGTGTATGCATTGTGCGTGAGTGATGGTGGTTTTTAATTGTCTGAGCTGAATGTGAGCGCTGAGGCGTGAGTGATAGTCTCTTGGAGAGATAAGCCCTCTCCTCTGACGGGGCCTGCTGATGGAGAGATTTGCACTTATGAAACTCTCTCTCTCTCTCTCTCCCTCTCTCCTTCCCTCTCTCCTTCCTTCTCTTCCTGACTTAGCGTGATGTTCTTGGCACAATGGAGCCAGTTCCCTAGTTCCAGTCACCTAAGAGTACTGCCTTAGTCACTAAAAGCACAAACACTTTGGTCAATTCAGTAGTCCCAGAAAATGGCTGCAAGACACTTTTTCTTCCCACTTGAAGAACAGTCCAGAGAGAAAGAGAGAGAGATGGGCAGAGAGGGGGAGTGAAAGCCAAGGAAGTTTGAGTTGGAGTTCTGTGACGAGAGAGTTCCTGTCCGTGACTCAACACCACGTTAGCTTCAGCCTGAGCTAGCGCAAAGTATTTCCTCTCCATAACCTTGATTAAACCCAATCAAGGACAACTGATCCCGGCAGAGAGGCAGCGCCTCCTCTCCACAGCTTAGGCACCATCACCCATCACAGGGAGCCGCTGTCGCCGCAGACGTTGCCGTGGCGAGGTGCGTGCCATCGGCCGTGCCCAGAATGCATTTCACCCTCTGCAGCGCCATTTGCTAGAGAGTTAGACGCAAGGGCAATGGATTAACAAGTGAATGAAAGAAAGATAGATAGAGAGAGAGACTGAGAGAGGTAATGGTGAAAAGAGAGAGAGTGAGAGGGGACTCTGCGAGGTGGTAAACGAATGCTAATCCTTCATTAGCCCCCCTGCCCTCTGCCAAGCTCCCATCATGCATCACTCATGGCTGCCCCACAGGACCATGGGGGCTGTAGGCTGAAATTGATGCCTGCTGGAGGAGAGGAAACAGAAGTGCATGCAGCGGAGGAGAAGGATTGGGGGGAGGAGAGGAGAAGAGAACAGGGGGAGTGGGGAGGAGAGGAGAGAAAAGAAGAGGGGGGTTATTCCGAGAGGCGATTTGCTGTGCTTTATGATCTTAATTTCTCACTCTCACTGCTCCTCAGCTGTCTTATTATGCCATCTGCAAGCATGCTAAGTGTTTTCAGCGAGCACCGTGGGGTCGAGCTCACATCAGACGCTAATGGATGGGCTTGTGCAAGAGAGGGCGCAGAGCCATTTATCATGGCACACATGCCCACTGAGCCTCCACACCACCACCCACTGGACCACTACCCCACCCCCCAGCTCCCAGCCCCCAGCCCCACCCCAGACCTCTGTGGTCATGCTCCCACTTTTTACCCATGTGACTGTCAACTGCAGGAGTAATGCCCTCACCCATAGAGATTTGAGTGCCTAATAATACAATCCTCTCTCTCTTCTCTCTCTCTCTCTCTCTCCTTCTCTGTGGTGAGCCAGAGAGAGAGAATGTTCCAGTAGACAAGCAGTTCTAGCAGAGGGTATTCGGGCAGGAAGCCTCTTCGCATGGGCCATTAATTGGGCCGAGTGACTGGAAGGATAAAAGAGCCTTGGCAAAGCGAGACATTGGACTGATGGCTTCCTAGACCCTCTGCGCTGCACCTCCCTCCCTTGCTAGATTAGCCCTCATGCCGATTAGCTGTCTTGTGGAAGTGCTTGTAGTTGAAAGAAGCACTGGTTGGAGTCTTTTGGTTTTCAAAAAGTAAAGGAGTAATAGAGACATGTTTTTTTTTTTTTCATCTAGGACTAGCGGACTAGCGCTGTTTGACGTCTGTGCTATGTGTAGGCTGGCCCTCTCAGATCTCAGCATGGCATCTCCTTTGGACAAATTACTCCTTGTTTCAGTGCTGACAAGGTTTGAATGCCCTTATCTTGACCTGTATAAGGCAAGTGTTAGACAAGAGAAGAGGGAATGTGCTGATATTGTCGGATCACCGACCTGCTTGGTTTTGTGTGCTATCTGTAAAGCTGGCTCAGCACGCACAGTTAAGCACTCGGAAGGAAAGAGGGCGGATTAGTTCTGGTGTCACAAACATCTGGGTCTGTTGCTTGTCTTTCAGGTCAGAGAGGAGCTCACTGTCTCATTCACTCAACTCAGTGTCTGATGGGGGTGCCATTGAAGCCACCATGCCAATCAGGGCCAGCTGATTCGGGATCAGCTCTCCAACCCCTGACCTTAATATCGCATTGTCAAACTTTGGCCTCAGATCAGTGAAATGTGAAAACGTGAAATCTAAGCACTACTTATGACGTGCGTCATAGAGAACACGATGGGAGTATTTGAATGTGATACCGTCCTGCATAATTGTGAGGCACTGGCTACTCTTTGACCCTCACCTTCCCCTGGAGGCCGTGCAGTCTGGCCAGCTGTACCAGATTGCCAACAATCAAGACTCCATTGTTGCTGTGTTATTATCCCTTTGATCTTATCGCATAATCTCCAGAGATTTGCCCAGATTAATTCACAATTCACAATGCCAGGTTCACTTTCTCTCATTCTCACTCTCTCTTTCTCCCTCCATTCCCGTCTTTCTCTTTTTTCTCTTTTTGTCTCTGGCTCTTTCTCCTTACCTCAGATCCTCTCTCCTCATCCCTGCACTTTCCTGTGCTATAGATAGCCTAACACAGTGACATAGGATTTTTGTATTAAATTATCCGGGTGAACTCAGAGACCCCAGTAGTAAGTAGTAACCACAATGCAGGAGTAGGAAGTGTGTTATAAACATAGACATATAAACACCTTAGTTTTGGGTAAACAACTGCCTAGCCTAGCATTGAACAACCTCAAGCAGGTTTGGAGGTCTGAGAGGAGTTGGAAAATGTGTGTTTTGTGTTCATATTTAACTGTGTGTGTGTGTGTCTGTCTGTGTGTGTGTGTGTTTCTTTTGTTGTCTTGCTTGCCATGTGTGTGCTAACTGCCAGATGCAAGCGAATGACTGGAAGTGGTGTCAGTTTGGCAGTCTGTGTGACAAACCAGACGGAGACACAGACGCCAGAAAGGCCTCCCTGTTTGCTGTGCTCGCAGATTAGGCTTTCTTATTGAATCAAACACACATCCAATCTCTCTCTCTCTCTCTCACACACACACACACACACACACACACATAGACACACACAAACACACACACACACACATACAAACGCACAAGAAAAATGACTTCCACTAGGCTACATCGCCAACAACCACTCACCTCTATGTCTGTCTGTGTCCGTTATCACAAAAGGCACAGAGTTATTTTTAAAGGAGGTAATCATCTCTGTCGCTCTGTTCA
>JAIFZK010000022.1:2907500-3242500 GCA_027481765.1 Tenualosa thibaudeaui
TGTGTGTGTGTGTGTGTGTGTGTGTGTCATACAGGTACTACTCAGACATCAGTAAGATGCCGGCCATCAGTGACCAGGACATGAATGCCTACCTGGCTGAGCAGTCCCGTATGCACATGAACGAGTTCAACACCATGAGCGCCCTCAGCGAAATCTACTCCTATGTGGGCAAATACGCTGAGGAGGTAAGTGTTTATAATCTGCAACTGTGTGTATGTATGTGTGCACGTGTACGTGTTTGAGCGTATTCAAAGACACACATTCTAAAGCACACTATCTCCAAGGCAACAAGCCACCATCGATTCAGTTAGATAAGCTCCACTCTCTCAAGGCCCTCCTACAATGTCATACTGTGTTCATCCTTCTGATTAAGTACTGCTCTGCAGTATGTGCAGTATTTAGCATGAAAGACTTGCCTTTACTATGCCTGTCATTTTGTTGCCATGTTTGTAATTGGCATGCAAGGAATCATATGCATATTATAACAAAAGGCTGTAATATGAAAATTGTACATCAGATAATATTCATGGATACTTTGCAATTATGGTACTACATAGACATTATTTAGCATTGCTGCAGCACATCCGTGTCTTACATACAGTAGAGATCAATCAACCAAATCATATGTAATTTTATCTGTGTTGTTTGCAGAAAAAAATATTACAGGATGCCTGTGTGTTCTGCAGCAATACTGCATGAATTAAAGCCACACCATAGAAGACTGGGCTTTCAAGTCATTAGTTTTGTATGAAAATTGAGCTAAAGCTGTTGTACTGTGGCCTCTCCCTGTGTGCATGACTGACCCAGTGTCGCCCCTTTCTGGCAGATTGTGTGTGCGCTGCAGCAGGACGACTCTGCCAGGAAGCAGAAGCTGGCCACGAAGCTGCAGCAAGTGGTTGTCCACATGAGCACGGAGAGCTGAGGACCGCATTTCCCAGAGCACACTGGGAGATCCCGTCAGAGAAACCGCGCCGTGCCTGAGCGAAGAACCTGTCCATCTATCTCATCTCTCTGTTTATCCCCTGAAAAAGAGACAACAAGCAGTTCCTTTTTATCTTCCCACTCAGACAAACAAACAAACAAACAAACTTTTGCATCACTTTAGCTCTGCTTCCTAGACAAGTAGAGGTGAAGGGGCTAGAGGGCTGCGGCACCAAGGACCACATTTCCCAAGATGCAACTGGGGGAAGGTTGTGTTCCTGTTCCGCAATATAGATAGAGTTGTGAGCCATTGAGGGAGTAAGGTTGTTTGTTGACCTGTCTCCTTTAGACACACAACTAGTGGAGAGAGCGAGAAAGCAGTCATGTTTATGTTGCCTTCGAAAAATAACACTGATAGCAAAGTCTTTGAAACCGCCACATCGGCTGTTCAATTTGTTCTGACTTTTATGATTAGGGTAGTGATCGTAGCTACTTATAGAGTCCAGTTATTTGTAAAACCTTAAAAATTCATCACAAATGCAAGACATGGGAATGGTTCATGCATATGAGGACTGCAGACCATATGACCATCTACAAGAACATTTATCGCAAACAACAAACAACGAATGGAGTTTACAAAGGTACCTTCTACAAGTCACCTGAATTCTACATATCTACGTGGGTAGAGACCTTTGGAGTGTCTCCAATGAAAATCCTGCGTTTACATGTGTTTGAGATTGACAAAAGACTCTACGGTAGGGTTTCTAAGGAGTCGGGTAGTGCTTTTAGACTTTGTTGACTCCTTGGACTCTTTGACTGTGTTAAACTTAAAAAGAGGGTCCTTAAGTGGCATCAGAAAATTTCTGTCTTATGAAACATTTGTTCCTCACCACCAAAAAAAAACATAATCCCTTGTAATTTAGCTCCTCCATAGGACACACCTGATTGGCTCAAGTGCCACCTGAAATTAAAAGAACGCTCCTGCTATTCAACAATGCTTGGAGGACATGACAAAGTTTTTTGTTCGATCCCACCAGAGGAAGCACACATCCAACCCAACCTCAGTGACCTGACTTCAGTCCACAGCAGAAGGGCAAAACATCCTCTCTACCTGCTCTTGCCTTTTTCTTGTCCTCTCTCTTGGCTCTCCACTGCCCTCCCCCAGACTCAACGCTTCCTTCCCTCTTGAGCTCCCCTTCTTACCCTTTTCCTAATGGATGAAGACTCACTGGTCTAAAAAACTAAAGCACAGATTCAACCGCCAGTTTATCTTGAACTGGCAAAGGAAACCTTAAAAGGGAATGACCCAGAGGACAGAAATAAGTATAATGAACTGAGAACGGGGCCACCATCAAGGAGTCCCACCTTCAATTTGAAAAAAGACAACCGTGTGGCATGCAGATGATAGCGCAGTCAGATTTGATCCCTTGAACCCGTTGATTGTACGAGACTGCCCCTTCACACTGCCACAGTGAAAGACAGTGACTGTCACTGGGTAGCCCTGTGTGTGATTTTTTTTTTTTTTGGGGGGGGGACAACTCTGTCAGCAGAAAAAAACCAAAGGAGCCAGAACAAAAAAAAAAATAGACATTTGCTTCGAAGAATCTGTAAAAGTGCCACAAAAGAGGAAAGGAAAGAACAAGGGATGATTATGATGATTAAGATGAAATACCCACACCTTTACCCAATACTTCTTTCCCAAAACTGTCCGCTCCCAATTCTGAGTCCAATCTATGAAGCTACAGGGGGACGGGGAAGTCATGACATACAGAGAAACCCAACACACTGTCAAAATTTGTGACCTCTGTGTGTACGACTCAAAAGGGCTGCGGTGAAACATCGGTGTGTGTCGTGTTCCATATCGCCCGCTGCTCCTGGCTCAGCACACCGCTCGCTCCTTATCTCTCACTCTCTCCTACTCAGCCTCTTTTTGCACAATGGTGGAGACTTCCAACTGGGGTGGGAGTTTTCCCACGCTCTCGCCCCTGGAAGCTAGGTGTGTCCCCTTAGGGGAACAACCACCTCCACCTGCCTCAAGAGCTGAACTTCAACACGCACATTTGACAAAAAAACGTAACATGACAAACAACAAAAAAACATGGACTACACAACACAATGACACAAACGACAACAACAGCTTAATTATACGTGCCCAGTGCCGACGGACGGCAGAGAGAGACGATTAGAGCCGCCCTTCTTTCCGTTGACCTTTCACCTTTCTTTTGCCTTGACAACGTGCCCCATGTGGTGATGTGAATGTGTGAAGACCGACCTAGGTCCACCTTGGGTCTTTATTGGCTTTTTAAGCGCATGTACTTCAATTTAAAAATAAACAAAAAAAAAATCAACAAAAAAGAACAAAAAAATGGAATCTAGAGAAAATAAGCCTTGCCATGATGATGTGGATGTGTTCTTTTCTTTCTTTTGCTCAGAACCAGACGGAAATGGAAAAAAAGTGGATAGTCAGGTGGAAACTTAACTTTCGTTAAGGTGGAAACTTTATCCCAGTACACCCATTCAGCCATCAAATACCACGTTTGGTGGGAAGTGTTAAAAATCAACAATTTTTGTTTACTTTTTACAGATGGTACCTTTAAACAGATATAGTATATACCCTTGCATGTCGACCTATTTGGATGTTATGAAATGGAACTGCCTTGCAATCAATCCTATTTATCGAACAATACTAGAAATTTTTTGAGATGACACACAACCAAACTCTCCTATTTTCTGGATCGTCTGATACTACTCCATTAACAGTGGTTCATGAAAGCAGATGTTTCCTCACGGGTAGGATGTCTTTCAGTGAATTGACAGCTACCATCGACTTACCAGATGAATGCTGACTGATTTCCTCGAGGCATGCTTTAAACCTTGCTAAGGGGCTATTATGAAGCAGTCCAAAAACTGCTCTAACAATTTAGTTCTGTTCTTCCTCCCTGTATGGTTTACATATTACAGAGTTTTCAGTGTAGACTATGAGGATATAAATGAGAGATAAATGTATTTTATGGACTTAGAATCTAAATGTTTTTTTATAATTTATTGTATGTTTTTTGTTGTTGTTGTTCCTTTAGAGTTGATTTGGTACATCATGCATTGTGTGAGTGGATTTCAGATGTAGCAAGTTACCACTGCTGGTTTTGCCTTCCGTGCACTGATTTTTTGTTTTCTTCCAGAAATTAGAATTTAGTTTCATTTAGACATCAGAAATTGGTGTCTGCTCTTTTATCATTCCTGTTTTTTATCATCTTTTTTGTTGAAAGCTGTTTTTTTTAAGTGTGTTTGTAGCGTACCTGTAATGGTTTTGTTTTTCAACAGCTCACACATGTCTACAGTTGAAGAGTGCAGTATGTTGTATACCATGGGTTCTATGGGTTCAGGGGCTCAGTCATGTGGTTGTTTGAGGATGTCACCAAATATTTACAAATTCAAAATGACCCCCAAACAAGGCAGGGATATACCCACTGTGTGAATTGTACACGGTATCAGTAATGTGTGTTTATTCAATTGGCCTGTTATTGGAATCCTTTTGTCCTATTGAAGAGAAAAGGTTTTCCTCTTTCTGTAATTGCTGTTGACTTTTGCAACCATCCTTGGGACCTCATGATTCAGCCCCAGTCACTTTGTGATTCATCGTTTTTTCCATGTAACGCTGCAACGGTCTCTGTCCTGGAGGACTACTGACCACCCCACCCAGCCCCCATTCTCCCTCCACCTTACCTCTTGTCTAAGAGATCAGATAAAGCTTCCACCTTAAACGTTTCTTAAGAATTTAAGAGCATCCTTCTAGAGCTCAGTGTTATTGCGGGTGTTCCAGAAACACACTAGAACAGACTTTTACAACGTCTAGATTTGACGATGAGATTCCTGTTAAGAGAAGTGAAAGGAAAACAAACATTAAGGAAAAACCTAAAGCAGGACACCAGGTGGAAAAAGGCGAGCTTCTCTAACTTTGTTATAATTAATTGTATACCTGTGTATGTAAATATAATGCATTCCTATTTTGCAGTCAAGAACAAAATACTATTTGTAATATAGAATAAACTTTATTATGAAAAAAAAAAACTTTATTATTTGTGGGTTTTTTGAAGTCTCATTTTCTCTCTCTTCTATGTGTGTGTGTGTGTGTGTGTGTTTGTGTGTTTTCACATATCCTTAAGGGTGTAATTAAGTTTATAAAGTTCAGTACATTGGCATGCATACCTGTTACCTGAAGAAGACTGTCTGTCACGTACAATCCAGAATGTTCTGCCTCCAGAAGCCAATAATCAGCTCCGACAACAGACACATTTACACATGAATGCACACTCACATTCCTTTCTGCCATCTTTTCCACAGCATCAGTTGGTCACTGGGAGGATGCCGCAGCACAAAGAAGAAAGTGGAACAATAGGTGTTAGACTGCACAGACAGCGCTCATTTCCACTGAAAAATAAATGAGCATGTGTTCATCTAATATAATGAGCACAGCAATACGAGCCAGAAGGGTATAATTAAGACATCAATATGTAACAATAAACCTGGAGCAAGAAGTAATAAACATTTATTAAGTGTCACAGCTGTAATATGATAGAATGAATGTAATGTTTGTGTTATTAAGAGTCCACACACAAATCTATGGACGTTTTTCACTCATGCAATCACATATTAAAAGAAATTTCAGGAAGTATAAAGTGAAAAAAATGTGTGAGTACAAAGAGTGTGCGTATGTTTACATGTTACAGTGTGCATGTCTACCCCCCCACCCCCACCCTCCCACCCAGGGTTAATCATACCCTATGAGTCATATAGATGTAGTAATAAGCTGTGATGCTATGACTACAGAGCAAGAGTTATGTTAAAATAGTACAATATTTCCACCATTAAATGAAACAAAATTGTACAATCAGAACTTCTACACAATTATTACAATTGATTACCACAGACATCAAATAAAACTTACAGTACCTCAATAACATTCCGGGTTCTTGACTGTCTGTAAGGCTCACTGCTCAACAGAACTTTGTCCATCATCTGAAAGGACAGCTCTGAGCGCTCGACTGCGTATTGATGACTCCACACCTGATTGCTCCTTCCACATCCATCTCCACGGCGGAGCGGAGGCCACTCGAGCGAGAGCTCAACTTCCCCTCCCAAACTTTCGCTCCATGGTACAGCACTTACTAGCGACTCTCAGAGTTTGAGGACTTAAAAAAGGAGGATGGAGAAGAAGAAGAAGAGTGAAAGAGGGGAAAAGAAAACACACAGTACACTGAGCCATGCTCCAGAGATTTGGAGTTCAGTGGAGCTGTGTTCCTCTGTGGCTGCCTGTTGCTAATGGGTTTGTGATGTCCTCTCATGTGCTGGATCCTCTCACGAACTCCCTGAACCATGCAGCTGTGACTGAATGGAAGGGCAGAGTGAATGTCATGCTAAGGTGTCACATCCCCAATAGGTGCTAAAAGCTGCTCTCTCTCTCTTCCACTGATTGACTGACAGGACTGAAGGTTCATAAGGCACACAACTCATTCACACCCAAATCTTGTGATTTCTGCTCATTTTTTTATTTTCTCCTCAAATTCACCTCAAACAGTCCTTAGAGAATATTTTTTTCACTGAAAATCAAAGCAGGGATCCAGGTCACTTTGCAATATCACATAAACTCTAAAAAATACCACCGGTAAAGGAGTGTGCCAGAGTGTGGAGAGGAGGCAATGATATTTTATATTCCCGCATGCCGACTGCTCTGAGACTAATTCCTCAGATTAACCGAAAGCCTGTCTGACAGCTGCACTGAGACCAGATGGGAGCAATTATAATTGTTAGTCCATTTGGTGGCACCCTCTCTGTCTCAGTAAATATCTGTGAGCGGAGCAGTCCAGGCAATTGCACACAGCACAGCCAGCACACGGGGAGAGGTCCGGTGAAAGAGAGGAACCACAGACGGGCTGCGGAGGAGAGAGAGAGACAACAAAGGCCCTGATGGCACTGGAAAACACTAACACACACAACACACACATGCACACACGTACAGTTATGCATAGTTACACCAGACGAGAGGACAGGAGGGAGATAATCTGATGGCAGGTGTTCATGGCAAAGGAAAGCTGTCGTAAATACCCATGGAATGGTGATATCACAAAACCTCTGGAGAATCAATCCCAAATCAAATACATCCTGAGGTGTTATAATGCAGACACTATGCTACGTTATTCAATTTAGACATGTGTGCGAAAAGGAGCTTCATAACACATTTATAAAAGATTGAGAATGAAGGGGAAAAGATGCCTAAAACATTCTTGCCATGAAATGGTAAAGTAGATGTAAGCATGGGCTTCTTTTCCAACAGGTTCTCCAAGTGACAACTGTGTGTACCCCTTTAAACCATTTAAGTTTAACTTTACATTATGTTACCTGTTTGTAGTTTCTGAAGAGGTGTGTATGAACTACCCCCTACCACCACCCCTGCCCGGTTTACCATCAAGCCCTTAACTCACACTATTCAGAATTCTATTCTTTTCAAACTCCAAGCTATTTTATAACCGACTGCAGTGTGTGGCTAGCGGCAAAGCAAATGCATGCTAGGTGTATGGTACGAAGGCATTTATGTTGACTGCAATGACTGTATTCTTGTAGCATTGCAGCAAGCCAATCCATTGAAGAGATGAAAAATGAAGTCAGTTGCTTTACATTATGAATGCTGGAAGACACCGCCACAGTCACAGCCAAACCAACATAATTAGAATTGCCAGCTAAAGTTACAGGATAAAGACTTACACCAGCTGTTATACATTGTGTAGTATCTCTGTGTGTGCCAAATAGTTTGACTGTAATGAGTTTAGCCCTAAATTAGGTCACTACTGGATTGCTGTATTTTGCTGTTTTTAATGGTTTTATGCATCCCTATTAGGTTTGCAGCTAGTGTGTCAATCCAGGCTATTCTTCTTCAGTAAATTCAGTTTGAGGCTTTTGCATAGATTGATGTCATTGCACACTTTTCTAAGCAGGTTAGGAGTGAACAGTATTTTTCATGGGAGTGGTTCAGAAGTTTTTGTATGTATGCTGTCTGTTGCAATAAATCCATCTGAAGGTTGTCTGCGTTTGGCCTCCATCTCATTCAGCTCCTCTCTCTCTGTCTCATTTCTGTCTCGTCTGCCCACTTCACCGTTTTCAGTGCAAAAACTGACTTTTAGTTGTTTTCAAAAGCTTTTGCCTCCCTTTCTTCTTACTGGAAAGCTCATGCTAATGTGTGTTAGCCATTAGCAGGTGATCAAACAGGGGAGAGATGCCCATCATCTGGGTTCAGTCCTCATCTGTGCAAGCTTCTGCTCCTCGAGTCTCATCCAACACAAGCATCCTCACCCCTCTCTTTATGGCACTGATGGAGTAGGGCTCATGCCATGTTAAACATCATTTCCTCCCCAATATGAGCACCAGGCTGTGGGGGGAAAACAAAGTGCCTTGCTGTTCTGGAGGACTCAAGCAAGGCTCTATTTGAAGCGTCTATCTTGGATATATTATTTCAAGCATGTATTCATCATCCATGTGTCAAGAATGCTGGACAACAACCAAGTAGCAGAGAGTTTCTTGGCTGTAATGTAAAAGTTGCAAGTAAAAAAAAAATAATAATAAAAGCAAACAAACAAAAAAAATCATATTTTAGAAAAACAGTCAGTCTTTCAGACTCAGCTCCTACCCATCCTTCATTCAGACACATGCGAGAAAATACTAAATCAAACTGTCGCAACACAATATTGCACTGGCCTGAAGGATAAAAGAAGTCATCAGTGTTTGCTGAGATTTTATTTTAAGTCTTATCACGATATTTCCACTGAGGGCATTATGATAAAGGTATATAGTTTGAAAATAAAAAAGGAAAATATTGATATAGTTTCCTGGTGTGGCTGGGTTGGATATATATTAGTAGTTTTCGCCAGCTTCCTGCTTTTGATGAAATGGCTGTTTATTTTTGATGGTATCCAGCATGTAATGTATTGATATCTCCCAGTGTCAGCACGGCTGTGTTTGGTGAGATGGCTATCTGTAAGCACTGGGAGCAGAACGGCGTGACACAGCAGAATACCAATTTTCTACCCATGTTTGTCGCAATGGAGATTTATGGGGAAGCCTGACTTGAACTGTAATGAAGTACCGCAATGTACATCACTATGCTTGACCACAGACTTTCAACTAATCCAAACTTCAGTGACTTTATTAAACATTTTGATGCTTCACTTTCTAAGCACATATACTATTATATCGTAACACATTATTAGTACTTGTGTTAATATAATTAAGTAGGCTCTACTTAAAGACTTGATAAATGACTTTATAACTGGTTATGATCGTGTTTGTAATGCTTTATGCGCTGGTTGGAAAGGAAATATTACTGAAGGAAAAATATCTTGTCAAGGATGTATCAGCATTTAATATTCAGACAGTAAGCTTGTTCAAAGACATCAATGGCAGCACTGAGCTGATGGTAATCTCAATTGCATGCACCCACAGCAGAGTGGCAAAGACTCCACACACAGTTGTGTGAGTTGAAATGAGCGGGTCATTTGTAGAGAGAAGAGTGACATGCACGGCAGGCTGCCACCACTGCCTGGAGGAGGCAAATGCACTTTTCAAATGTCACCTTGCCATCATTTTTGAAGCGAGAGGAAGGAAGAGAGACTGAGAACAAGAGAGAGAAGTGGAGGGATTGAAAGACGAAAAAGGAGGAGGAAAAAAGTAGGCGGGTGGCCATGAATGAAGACATAATTGTGAGTCAGAGAAAAATGTCAGATTTCAAAATGGAGGCTGAAATGCCTCTCATTTGGGTGACTTTCCTGGCACTTCCTGTTAGGTGAGGATTGATGGGGACATGCCACGCTGGCTTCACTCCATGTCAGCTTCTACAGGTACACACCATTAGCAGAGAAACAGTAAAATGTGACTAGCACTCCGAGGGCTGCTTTTCTACTTCCAAAAAAAGTTGAAGCACTCTCAGATATGCAATGTATGTTCAATTCAGTCCAAAGTCTGCTTGAAAGGGCTTGTCATGAACAGAAATTTTGCCGGTTGACATGGGAACACTGATATGGTGTAGATTAGGTGCCTTTCAATAGTTAAAGGCCCAATAAAGTTGTATCAGTGCTTTTTTAGGTGACGTGAAATACATCAGAAAAGGATATCTAAACACATGTGGAAAACCCCTGAACTGTCTTACTGTGTTGTGGAGTTATACAGTTCAACTGTTTCTCAGGGTAAGTCTGAACCAAAGATTCTGTGCATAGAAAGCACTGCCCAACTTTGACACCTAATTTTACACTTTTAGCAATATTCATATTCACTTACTATTTCTCTGTATGAGGAACTTCGAGAGGATTTTTATTTCGACTTTACCGGGTCTTTAACCAATTACAAATATCTCTGCCTAGCCTGCCCATGGGCCTGACTGCCTGTCTGGTAAACAAGATACAAATGTTAGCAAAACGACTTGCAACTATAGGCAGCACTAAAACACTGCAGCAGCTGCAGCTCAAACAGCCATATGTCACAGGGTGCAGATGTAGCCCATCTCTGTCAGTGGCTCACAGCGAGAGAGAACAAACTTACTCCACTGCTCACATGGGTATGGGGAGATTGGGCCTTGATGTTCATCTTTTATAGTGTCTCTAAAGTTTTTCCCCAACCTAGTGGATAGAAGAGATTAAAATGCATCAGTGGTAGGGAAACTACAATGAAACAATGTTTTCACTGTTATACAGGCAAATTCACACATGCATAATATAATGCATAATAACATTACGTTTTATTTTGGCATCTGAATGTTTCATTGTTGGTATAGCTGTCAAAAGCGTGTCTATAAACCATAAAAACCATAAAGCAAAAGCAGAGAAGGAAAGAGGAAACAGTTGTTCTGTCCATCTATCTATCAATCAATCAATCTATCTGTCTATCTATCTATCTATCTATCTATCTATCTATCTATCTATCTATCTATCTATGTCTATCTATGTATCTATCTATCTCTACAGTAGATGCATGCATGCAGACGCTCACCTTCAGTCTTGAATATATACACAAGTACTGAACATACGTAAGGTAAAGCAGCACACTTTCTATGAACCCAGTATTCACAAAGCATTATAAACACATTAATAAAGTGTTATAATGCATTCATAAAGCCTTAAACCCAATGTTATTAGTGTTCATAATTGTTTATGCATTCTCATGCCTGTACTTATAAGGTATTATAATGTTGAATTATAATGTCACAAAGTGTTATAAAATTTGTTAATTGTCTTTTTATATGTCCAGTTGTTTATGCCTAATAATGAAGAGTTACAAATGTTCAATGCATACTCTAAGTAAAGTGAGATGATTTTAATTACTCATTAAGATAAATAAGGCACCATTACAGACAATAATTAAAGTGGTTTCCCAAGTATCAAAAATCCAAAGAGGCTTATAAGGCTTTTTGACACTTCAAGTTGTAAATGCTTAAATGATAACATCGTAATGTCTTATGAGTAGTGATGAGAATGTATAAACAGTTATAAATACTAATTCCCTTACTTATAAAGTGTTATAAAGGCATTGTAAATTCTTATGAATGCATTTATAATGCTTTACGCAAATGTGAAGAGGCAGTGCTGCGGTCACGTAACTTGCTTCTTATTGAAATTGAGACAGCAAAAAATCTTCACAGGTCTCCTCTTTGGTGGGTTGTTTTGGAGGAAATGAGCTCTCCTCATGCATATTGCTTGATCTGACATTTACTGTCAAGTGAGACATTTGACTGTGTGCCTCCCTTTCCCTTCAAAACACATCAATCAGGCTTGTCATGTGACAAAGACATTCCAGGTCTTGTCATTGAGTGATACTTAAAAATGATTGATATCCCTACGAATCCCATTGATTTCCTTGTGGAACACAATAACAAATGATACCACTTTGAAGAATGGTCAGACTCTCCTTACAGCAATTTAAATGAAGCATTAATAATTTGTAACACCTTTCTTGCACAGAGTTGCATTTGCAGCCCTTCAAAGCTTGGTGAGCACATAGAGACAAAATAGTTTCAATAGACTGTGGAAGGTCAGTAATTATAACATACTCCTGCAATGCATCTATCAGTCTCATGCTGTATATATTCCCCTCCCTCAACCCTCTGTTTCTCTCCTTCACACTGCTGCACTGTCATACTACATAGACCCAGAGGGACACACACACACACACACGCACACACACAATAAAGATATTGACAGTGACAGAGCGTATGATGAAAGATCAACGCCATAGTGATCTGACATGCACCACCTACACCCGTCCGCTCTCGTGACGAATGGGGGCGGTCATGCGGTTGCAGCGGCCAAACATGGTAATGTAGCCACATGTAGACAGTCGTGTTACTCCATTAATTGTCGCAGAGAACAGGAGCAAGGGCAAGAGGTGGAATGAGGGGCCAACCGATAGGGTGCTCGGGGAGAGCTGCTGCAACTCCACTGGGACCCAGTGCTGTAATGGAAGTATGCACATGGAAAGGTTAATGACAAGAGTACAGATACATTTCAGCAGACAGGCAGCATCATAGAAGGGTATAGGTGAAATTCAAAATGGAGGCTCTATGTTAATAGTTATTACAGGTCATTGTCTATAGGGGACTGAGATTCAGTTCCAGAAGTAAGTTTCTATCTCGTTCACTCCTTTTTTCCTCTATTTCTATCTTTTTCTTTTTTATTCCTCTTTCTCTTTTGCATGCATCCCACCTAAGGACACAGTATATCTTATGGGAGTGATTCAGACTTTCTTGATATTCAGCAGTGCATTCTGCTGTTGCAATATATCTTTCACTGCATCTGCTGTTGGCTTTAAAAAATAAGGCCTTTAATTATTGTCTTTTCAGGTGGAATGGTCCCATAGATTGTCAGTAATGTGATTTATGGGGAAGTCACTGACAGTATGGCACACTGCCTAGTCCTTTAAATTCCCATTATTGACATGTTTACGATGATCCAGAGTCGTCCTCTACTGCCCTCAACATTGATTTTATTGACATGTTTACGATGTGGCTGGGGACGGGCATCTGCTGTCTATAGGGATGTCTGTATGTTCCATGCTGATCCTCGATGAAACAACCTATTCACCCATCCCATGGAAGCAGACAGTCGAGGGCATGTGTTGAGAGAGGGATTAAGGGAATTCTGAGTCGATATATTTAGTCACTGATTTTGTGACGTATGTTTATTTTAGTCTGGATAATGCTGTTTAGATATATCACACAGACAAGCCCTGTTATGCCTGCCTTTATTAAATAGATACAATTTTTCCATCACACTATATTGAAGGTATATGATAACTTTTTTGCTACTGATTAATTCTTTCCTTTTCTTTTTTTAGTTCTTACAACTTTCTTTCTGGTCTCTTTTCATTAATTTTCTTTCTTTCTCGCTCTCCTCATGATGGACAGCTGCATCTGTCTGTGTCTCTGATGACATAATCCCCTCTCCCATTTGTTGGGGACACAGGGCCATTAGAAGCTACCGAGAGACCTCATGCATATTTAACTGGATGGGATTTTTAGTTGGGCAGACGCGGGCCTCATTATGACAGGCCATTAACCCCTGAGTGGTGAGAGCCACCATAGCGACAGCCATCAGTCAAGCGACGCACCTCAAAGACACGGGGACACTTAAGCTTGATCAAAAATGCATCACCCCTTTGGCCACGGACATCATTTAATCTAGGATGAGGCTTGTAATGGGGTTTTAAGCTTTGATGTGGTTGAGAGTGTGTGTGTGTATGTGTGTGTGTGCCTGTCCATCTGTCTGTTTGTCTGTCTGTGTGCATTTATGTTTTGCATGACAAAAAAAGTAAACCCTGCATGCATGTATTTGTATGAAGTGGTTCTAATAAGTAAAAGTGTAAAGGACTTTCAAGGGGTGCGTGTGTTATGCGAGCAGTGTACCTGCTTGAGTAAGTGATTGTGTGTGTGTTAAGTGTATCTGATGCATCCCATTTCAGATTTCACACCCCACTCCAGACGGCAGGCTCCAGTGCTGGCACACACACACACACACACACACACACACACACACACACTCCCCATCTCCCAGCGGGCCACCAGGGACACAGGCAGCGCACTTTAAAAATTTAAACACCTTATCAGGTATCATTGGCCTAATCTGCTGCTTGAGACTTGGTACCCCCTCCGCAGTCGCACAAAACCATGCACTCGGGTCTCCACCAGCAGAAACAAAATGAGACGCAAAACCCAGCAGTCTGCACTTCATCTAGCCGTACCCAAGGCTCTGGGCGTCTGATTTGAGTGGAGTTAGGTGTAGTCATGCTTTTAGCGTTCCAGTGGCTCCCCTCTTTTTTGTTTCAAGTTTCATTTTGCTCCCCCACTCGTGGCTCATTGTTATGCTAGATCAGAAGGCAGACAGATTACAGATTTGTTTCCACACAGAAGCATGTCTCTGCCATGTGTCAAACATGTGTCAACGCGTGCATCCGTGTGTGTGTTTGCGTGTGTGTGAGTATGTGTTTGTGTCATATGCGATCTCTGTACAGATGCTTATGATCTATCACACCAGAGGGCACTGGAGACATGACTGCTCACTTATAGTGAAGCTAAGAGAAGAAAGACCTATTTCTCTCTTTCTCTTCCTCTCTCTCTTTCTTCTCTACCACTCTTTCTCTCTCATCCTCATTCTCTGTTTTATTGCATTTGCCTCTTTCACCCTTTTTCATGCACAAATGTATGTCTAGGCGTATGTAGAAATGTTTCTGTATGCATACAATGCGTGTTTGAACATGTGCAAATTGATCTATCAACCTTGCTGTCTATTTTTCTATCTATCTTTTTATCTATCTATTCACCCTACCCATCTCGCCTTCACCCCCACCCCACATACCCACCTGCCACCAGGCCATCAAAAGACGGAGAGGCTAAAACAGTGTGGTGTATGCAGGCGACACTCCGCTCAAATCTCCTAATCTCACTATAATTGCACAGTGAGCTACCGAGGCATGCGGCAGCGCGCCCACGTCTGCTGCCTTAATGCCTCAACTTCGCCGTGACCTTTCTGTGGCACATCCTCCCTCCAACCCTCCACATCCCAGACGCCCCCCAACTCCCCACCCCACTCCTTGAAAAGTAAAAGTAAAAAAAAAAAAGAAAGAAAAGAAACGACCGGAAAATTCCACACTTTAGAAACATCGTAGAAGGGGTGATATAAAGTTCACAACCTGCTGAAAAACACACAGCTGTTTTCATCTTTTTCTTCCTCCTTTCTCTTTTCCTTGTACTGTTTGGGATCTTGGATTGAATCCCTCCTGAAGGTGCAGCGCTGCTGTGTTATATTGCCAAAGTCTGTCTGTGCTCTGTGAAATTAAATGGGTATCAATATGGGCACAGGGGCTCAGTATTCCTGCCCTGCAACTCCAGGATGTTGCCTTGGCTGTGTCTTTGGAAAAACCCTTGCTGTTATCACAGGCCTGACAAACCGCCGGCTGGTAGACATGCATTTTTATCAGATTTCCCACAATCCTCTTGGCAGGGGGAGCAGGGGGAAAAAAGAAATGTTGCTGGAGACAGGATGGAGTGAAGGAGTCCAGGAGCCTGAGGAAGTGAGATAATTGTGTGTAGCACTCAGTATTTCCTTTTATTTATTTTTTTCAGTGGCCGGGGCAAGCACACATTTTATCAAGGAGCTGACCAATCCTCTTATGGCCGAGGGTGAGTAAGCCCTTCCCTCTGGCAGGAAGACAATTCTGGACGTCCCGGAGACATGTGGGGGTCAGCCAGTATGACGTGTAGCGATTAGCCGATGCTGCGCGGTGGGTATCAGACTCATGTATGTGGCCAGCGGGCAGGTTAAAGCCAAGTCAAATGCCATCACAATACCGTCGTGTACAGGGAAGGTAATGGAATCAGATTAGAGCAGTGTGACCCACTCTGGCTTCAGAAAGGAAAACATACATCCCTTCCTATGAAGTAGCTGGGGGTGGTAACTGTAGTTCAATTAAATTTGTCAGAGCAATCTTTTCAGTTTCCATACACATACACATATATTAGCAAATATCTGAGTGTAAATGTCAAATACCCTAAATCCAGCATTTGTTCATTTTATGGAAACTATCGCCATGGCAACTGTAAAGGTTGGATTTGTTTTCTGTTTCTTTCTCAGTTAATGAAGATTTGTCACCTCAAGTTATTTATTATTTGTAAAATTAGTTTTGACGTTGCCAGCATACATACAAGTGTGTCTTTTGTTCCTCATTCTTACTGTCATATACTTCAAAATCTGAGAATAACAAGACTCAAAAACAACCACTTTAGTGTTGACTCATACTGGCTGCCATTAGGTACATTCAAAGTCTAATTGTTTGCTTTTTGATGGCATCTGTAAATCTGTGTCAGCAGATTGTTTGTTTATTATTTATACTGAAGTGTCCACATGAAGTGGGCCACACTCTCTCCAGGATTGGTCTTCCAGAGTGCAAGTCTGTGCCCCTCTGCCCTCACATCAGGCCTAACCCTAGGTGCCCATGCCAGACTCCGTCTGCCAAGGCCAAACAGGCATGAGTCAGAAACCCCCCATATGGCTGTCTGCTTCCTGGGGTTTAGACGGAGGGTAACCAGCAGGGGTTTTGCTGTGGCCCCTCTCACTCAAGCAGGCATGGGGCTGGGGGCTCGGGGAGAGAGCACTGAGTGTGGGTCACAGAATGGATGTCCCCACGGCTGCCCATGATCCAGGGATAGAAGTGCCCAAAAGATGAAAGAGTCTCTGCTCAGTGACAGGCATAATGAACTCATATGACTCACTGCTAGGTGAAGTCAATCAGATTACTGGCAGCCCTTTGCATTGCAGAAAAGCAGTGCTTTACGACTTGGCAGGTACCTTCAGAGAGTTCTGGTCAGAATAAGCTGTCACAAGGGTACAAGCAGACCTGTCATACCAACACAACTCAGACAGGCTGTCTCTGAGAGGCAGAACCATATGGTCCCAAATCCCATCCTACTTAACATTCATGGCAATTTCTCAGCCAGGCTTAATCCTATATTAGAAAAATAGAAAAAAAATCTGAAAACTCTTGTACAAAGCAGAGCAACTCCTCGCGTTCATTACATACCCCCAGTCCTTGCTAAACTGTGCTGGTAAATTCTCTTTGATTGGTGCACTCGGCGTGGTGGCGTGTTTATTCGAGCCGTTCCACTTTGCGGGGCTGCGATCAGGGGGAAAGCGGTGATGGCGGTGGAGGGGTAGGCAGCTGCGGGAGCACCTGAGAGCAGAAGTGCTCCAGTGTGCACCTCCACGCCTGACTGACCTTCAGATGGCAATTACGAAATGGCCTGTGAAAACCGCCCGATAACAGCGGTCTGAAGATAGTCACATCAAATTCGTTTAGAAGAAGAAGAGGAAGATGAGGAGGAGGGAAAAAATTAAAAAATATTTGTGGTTTCCCTGAGTCTATATGCTGTGGCTCACTGAGCACTGAGCTGGTGAAAAATAAACCTTTGCCACCACCACTTCAAGTCAACCTACTAAGAATAGAATTGAATAGAATTGAATAAATCTTTTCTGTCCACCAGGGTGGAAAATTGTCTTGGGGAATGGAGATAGATGTAGGTTTTCACCCATTAGCTTAAAAATCAGAATAACATGGTCACATCTGAATGAATAAACATTAAATAATGTAAACATCTTTCCTGGTACTTCTTTCATTCCTGCCATAATCGAATCGCAATTCATAGAGACAGAGAGAATGGGGGAGAGAGAGAGAGAGAGAGAGAGAGAGAGATGAGTTGCTGCAGACATAAACACTTGCTGTTGACTGTGCTACTTGGTAGCCTGTTATCCACATGCAGCAGATCCCAGCCATTCCTCTCGCTTTGCTTGTAGTCTGGGATGCTCCTCAGACAGACTGAGACTCAGACTCAGAGTCTGATAATGACACAGTTACCGCAGAATTAAGGAGTGTGAAAAAACAATTTAATGATATCATAATGGCAGCGTTTATTTCAGATCTCTCCGAAGAGAATTATTCTATTTTGTTATTACCGCAGAGCTAAAACATGCAATTAATTCCATTTTCTTGTCAAGGCTGTTTTTTTCTTAATTAATGACATCCTCTCCACTCGATGAAGGCAGAAGCTCCCTTGCACATCAAACACTCATTACTGTGACAAGCCCTTATGACAGCGAATGGAAATGGTGTAATGTGGTCTCAAACAGAAGCTGAATGGACAAGAAGATAACATAATTGCCTGGTGGTTGTCTTGCCGACACACATTCTGAAGAATGCTGCTGAAAAAAAAAAAAAAAAAGTACGGCATCACTCGCTGGCATGCTCCAAAGACAATCAGGGGGAAAAATGGTACACATTCTTCCTGTCACCTGTCACCAGTATTGGACAATACAGAGTTCTAATTAGAGGGAGGGACAACTAATATGCATAGCCTTTAAAGCATTTGCATTACTTAATATTAATAAGTGTACTGCTAATGGTCTTGAGATTCTCCCCTATGGAAATGAAAACACAAACATGGTTGCCTCAGCTGCATCTGTACTCTCAGCTCAGGCCCTCTCTATCTCTTCCCCACATATGTTCCATAAGGGTCCCTCATTGAGGGTTAATAGCACTCAAATAATATTTTGCATTAAAAATTCACCTAAACATCTATATATTGAACGGCTCGCCATTCCAATTTAATAGGTAATTAAGAGAAGCAATGGGGTGCTGGAGCAATCATGGGTTGGTTAAAAGCCTTTCCATACCATTCGGGGGGCATAATTGCGACTGTGCAGTTTGTGTGATTAAGTGCGACAGAAGATCTGACAACTCAGAACCATTTCTTCTATTCGCACTATTCGTTCTATGTCATTTCATTAAAATCCGGAGGTACCTCCACGCTAATGAAAAGTAAATGTGTTGCCGCCATGGCTACAATAACGTCGTTAATTTTGAAAGGATTATATTTTTATGTGATGTTATCTGCAGAATATCAATCAGGTCTATTGCCCACAGCCCCCGGGGATTGAGCTAATGTACGTACTCTCTTTTTTTTTCTTTTTCTTTTCATTCTGCTTCTCTTTTCATTCGTGATTTGCTCTTTACTAAGGGCATAAATTAACAGCCTTATCAGAGTGCTTACAAAATACCTGACTTTTCTAAAAATCAGCTTGCTGAAACAAACACACAGCAAGTTTTCACCCACAATGAATACAGGGTTTCTCCTGTATAGAGACACTGACATATTTGACAGATGCTGAAGATCTACCCACTCTAAAAAAAAAAGGTTAAGGTGGCTACCTGTGGTCTGTCTATTTACGGCATGTCAATTGCCTGCACAGGAGTCTGTTGTGGAGCTACCTACGTGTCTTATCCAATTATAACTCCCAGTTAGAGGCCTGTCTTTCTATAACCTATGAGGCAAAGGCAATGTGTTGTCAAACCGAGCCCTCTCTGCCCTTGCAAAGAACCCCTCTTCACCTCCCCGACTGAGCATTTACCTTGTGACAACGATCCCCTCTCGTGACCTTCTGTCTACACAGATCTGCTCATAAGCTCTGTGTTCCATGATTCCACCCAAAGAGGCAGCCGAGCGAACAGGCCTGTGCACTCTGGAGGTTCGGGGCAGACAGAACCAACCATCATAATAACGCAAAACAAACAAGAACACTGGCGAGCAACAGCTCTCTCCGTGTCATGTCATGGCACCGTGACAACAAGCACTAATTTGCTATAATGACACGTTCCTTTCGCTTCCTTTCATGGGCTTCGCTCGTCCACTCTCATCACTGCATCCAGTAGCCTCTTGAAGGAGGAGTTGAAACCCACCATTGTTTGCTCCAAGTAGAGCCAGTGCAGGGTATGTACAGATCTAAAGACTAGACACAGAATTAAGCAATAAGCCACAAGAGGCTGTGGGTTTGTGATGGATTTAGAACAGCTAAGGGCTGTTGTTCGGCACAAAGCAAAATAGAGTGCCATTGAACCCCCTTTGCTGTTCTAAATCCAGCACTTACTCACAGACTCGAGTGGCTTCTAAAACTGTTACAACAAGTCTTTATAAGTAAAGTAAAATAAAATAGTGTATTGTAATAACTATTCTTCCGCCAAAACATACAGTTCCTTTGGGAAACTATGGACTATGGGCTATTACTTTGTAATGTTTTTTAAATTGAAGTTTGCTGCAGAGTACTATAGAAGAGAAGAGGCAAACCTTTGTGTTTGTGTTGGATTTACAACGGCTTGGAACGCCGTATCAGCCAATCACTATCAAGGAACCAAACAAGTAGTCTTAGAATCCATTCTAATGTAGTGTAGTGCACTTACGCATAGCAGTGCTCTGGGGGAGGAGGTGTTGAGTCAAGGAAATGGGAGCAGCCATGAGGCAGTCAACACTTCTCAGCCCTAATCACCCAGAATCTGAAACAAGACCTGCAAAGCAAATATCATTATTGTCAGTGGCAGTGTCTGTGTGTAATATAGATGTGAACTCTTGCCATAACACTGTTTAATATATGTCTTATCGTTCGCATCTGCGGTGGAGGGAAATGAATCATAAGCACATCACTGGGAGAGAACAAACAGGATTATGGAACATGCTACTCGCCGCGAGTCGATGGAGCTTTAATGCATGTGCGGCATGCCTCAGCATTTGTTTCTTTCGCAGTTAGCATGAATGCCCTTCAGAAGTGTGAACACCTCCCTACTCCCCCATAAGCCTCCGGATCGTCTCACACTCCACTTCCTGCTGTTGGCCCAGGCCTAAATCCCAGTGCTTGGCCAATCAGAGGGCTGTACCCCTTATCATACGGTGTTCTCCAGGCCAGCCCCCATCAGCAGCTCCTAATGAGTTCTGGGGGCGTAATAGACCCAGCTTAATGACCCGTAAAGCAAGGCTCACTTAAACCACTTGGACCTGAAATGCTTTAGATTTAAACGACCATAATTATCAACAATCTCCAGAGGAGCAATGGTGCCGCCCCCACCCCCAGCAGCTTTTTATATCAATCACTGCCAAGGAAACACACTCCATAGTCCATATGCATATTCAGTGCGCACCCCTTTTTAATGGGTGTATTGACCCCACTGTACATCACTAGGCTGCATGATGATATCTGTAGGAGACCACAGATCTTTAGTGGAGCTAAATTATTAAACACATAAGAAAATCACCAAAAAAATTTGCCTTTTTCTTTTTTGTTTGTAGTTTTATCACAAAAATCTCTAAAAGTCTAAATGTAATACATCTCAAGAAATGAGTAGCTCAGGGAATATGAGCTAAGTCTGGGTGCATGACAGCCAAGCATGACAGCCAACAGAGCTAACAGCCAAGTCAACAGCCAACAGGAGGATGTGAAGCACCAAACCAGTGCCATAATGTGTTTCAGCCCATGCTATATTTTATCCTGAGTAATCAGTAAATATGTTTCCCATTTCCATGACATGGTTCATGTCAGTGAACATTTTACATTTCACACACAGGGCAGGAATGATAGAGTATTGAGGCATGGTGGTGGTGGTAGTGTGTGTGTATGTGTGGGTGGGGGGGTTGTGGGGGGGGGGGGGGGGTATGGGGTACTCTTCCAACCCCATAAAATTACGACCACTGCTCTCTGTCTGAAGAGGACATGTGTTGAGCATTCATCTTCCATGGATGTAAGAATAAATAAATAAAGAAAGAACCCTGATGATGATCCTGCCGCATGAACCCGCTGATTTATTCTCAGTGCCACGATTGAAGTCGATGCTTGGCTGGTCTGAGGCCTGGAAATGAAAGATGCGTAATATCGCCCACAACACACAAGGAAATGCACATGCATTTTTCTTCTCTCTGGGAGACGAAAAAAAAAATATACTGGGCAAGTGAAAGGAGCTTTGGCTGACAAGAGAAGCCGTTTTAATTTCCTGCCTTAGTCAACACACTCCCATCGTGGCCATCCTGCTTCCTTTTTCCCTTTTTTTAAAACTTGGTTTTCATCAACCCACCTTGTGTGGTAAAAACAACAATCAGACAAAAATAAAAATAAAAACAAACACTTTCCAAAAAAAACAAATAATCAATGAACCCTATTTTTCAAATGGTGCCTGATAATTCCAAGGTTCACATCTATGGTCTACTGTGTTGAAAACAGCGTGGCATATTGTGTAATTTATGGCAAATTTTTGAGAAAAAGATGGGGGAGAGAGAGAGAGAGAGTAAGAGAGAGAGCTTACAATAGATTGGTGCTCAAATTTTCCTGTAAGTCTGCTTTTCCTGTCGCTGTGGAGATGAATTGTAATTGCCCGTGGGCCTTAATCATGTGTTGAATTGGCAAAAGGAGAGAAAAAAGAGAGAGACAGAAGAAAAATGTTCTCAAGCAATTGGGCATCGATCGCTCACAGAGCCGACCTATTGCTTTCCACCTATTTCTCCGCCTCACTTTCCCCACGCAGTCCCAGCCAAAAGTGTCAACACCTAAGTGTCACCACAGAATGACTGCTTCTCTAATTGTAGGCCCGGGTACAAAAGAAGCAGGGATGACAGGAGGAGAAAAGCGAGAGATGGACAGCACGACGAAAGAAAAAGGTGGGAAGAGGTGGGCCGAGGGAAGGCGATGCAGCTCGACTCTCTGACGCCTCAGTGAATAGCCATGGAGATGAGAGGATGCTTGACGGTTTTGTTGTGTTGTTGTTGTTGTTTTCGTCAGGTTTTCTGGACAGAGCTAAAGTCACTCCCTCTCTCCCTCCCTCTGTATTCATGTTGTGTGAAGAGACTGCAGGAAAAAACCCTCTGCATTTCAACGCATTTCCAAAAGCCCAAAAAGCACACTATCACCCCTTGCTGTTCTCTTAAAAATGAAACCCATGGGCATCCATTGAACAAAGAGGATCAGGAGTGGCAATCACACCAACCTCACCATAATTCCCACACCCTTTTCCCTGCTCCTTGTAAAGACGATAAAACACATTCTCTAACTAATTTCACCACCACTTTGTTTCCTTAACCTTCCTTAATTTCTCTTTCCTCAGCTCTCTTCCTCCTTGGCCTTTCTGTATCGCAGGTATCCAGGAGAAGATCTCAGAGTAATTAACTGGCACAGCAATAGGACCTTATCTGTGCAGCCATCTGACGAGAAGGTGAAAGACCCAAGTGCAGCTCTGCTTTAATAATACACTCACACACACACTCTCTGACACACACACACACATACATACACATGCTGGCTCTGATATTAATTATCCAAAGAGCTAGGGCAAGAGGGGCCGGTGTTTAGTTACGAAATTAAATTTAAAATTGAAAGAGCAAAAGCAGAGGGAAGAGAGAGTCAAAGGGAAATGGAGGTGAATTGGTGAATCTCAAAAGTTCCATCAGTCTGGCATCTTCCCCCTCCTCCAGTACTAGGGCCCGCATGTCAGCAATCCAGGGGAAGGGGAGGAGAGAAGGAGGAATGGAGTTGGGGGCGACAGGGCATTACTCTGGGCCTGGGGAGGGGGGCCAAAGTGGGCACTAGGGACATTAATAGAGACTCCTGTTCTGTAAATGGGGGCTGATGGACAAGGTGTGACGGCAGGGACAGCTACTTAAAGCCTTAATTGTGGGCCAGATTAGCTGCCAGTCGCCGGCCAGGGACAGCAGCGGCTGGCCGGCCACGCGGGATTGAAGGGAGAGCGGCGAAATCTCATATCACGCTCGGAGGGAACACGTTGCAGAATCTGATGACAGGCAGGACCCCTTCATCTTCTACTCCCCCCCTCCCCAAGCCAGCCTTTACCACTCTCTGTCTCTCTTTCTTCTCTATCTCTCTCTTCTCTCTCTCTCTCTTCCACCATTAGAGTGAAATTGAGTTTTGCCGTTTAATATTCAGCAGCTTTGATACCTTTCAGCTCAGTGTTGTCTGACATTATTCATCGTTTATGGGCGGAATATTAGATTGCACCGCTCATCTTCACTTCATAAACCGCACAAAGGCAGAGAGCCATAAATCTCAATGCGAGCGCAGATGATTTATAGGTGCGAAATAAGACAAAACAAACAAACAAACAAAAAAAAACACAGGGCGCTGAAGTTTGAGATCAACTTTTGTTCGGTCACGTATAGATTTCCTTGGTAACCACATAGCTTTGTTTGGGTCCCAGTACCTTTGAGGGCCCTGATGCTTATAGCAAGGTCATGGTAATATGATGCAACTCCACAAATAAAGATGAAATCTCCAATGCTTAAGATGTGCACAAACACACACACACGCACACACACACATACACACACCACCTTATCAGCATATGCACACGTCCTTCTTTCATCAATAGTGGCACAGCAAACATTTCTAGAAAGGCTCTTTGAGAGGTTGTGTGAAATAGCATCAAGCTTTGAATTCTATTAGCTAGAATCAGCCAGTCTTCCTACACTTTCACAAAGTTTACCAATGGTTTCAAACCTGTTTACTGGTTCCATAAATCTAGTAGAGCAAGTTGGCATGGTGACAAAAAAGAAATGAGATGAAAAGAAAAGTCAAGAAGGTGAAATAAAGTATAAAAGATCTTGAGATATGAATAGTATACTAACAGCACATTTGATATGACTGTGTAGCACAACAGCATGTAAGACCTTCAATCTGCTGCTGTCATAAGAAGCCAGAGTTCCCACACAACTGATTGCTATGTAGATTTGACACGAATCGGAGAAATCAATGTAGTATATCAGTAAATAAATATCAGCAGGTTTTTACGATCACATCAATAGCACTCCCCCTCACATTCAATAGCGTTCCCCCTTCCTTCCACATTCCTGAGTTCACTCCTTTTTTATCTTCTAGTTTCTGCCTTGACCTCAAGGGGTTCATTCCAAGGGAGGCAGCTCAGTCAAACACCCCAGCATTTCATTTCATCTCATGTGGCTCAATATTAATCACTGGCAATTGGAAAAAGTGCAAATTACATGTATGTGTTTAGAGATGCAATTTGAAACCCAAAATGGGAAACGGTGCCCATGGATAAAATGAAATTATATGCATAGCAAGCCCTAAGAATACTGACAGGGAAAGATGAGGGTAATTATGGCATTTTATTCCAGAAGGAGCTTGAGAATTGTGTTAATATATTGTTTGGGAAAACTCACATAATATTACCACTTGATGGTTCTAATTGTACAAATTAGAAAGTAACACACAAATGGCTGCAGGTTCAGTGGGGACTTATGGGGATTTAGTGGGGGCTTATTCCCTCTCTGTGGAATGGGATGGTGGAATGGTAATGTCTTCTGAGGAGGTGTAATAACATCATTTGCCCTGGATGTAAATGATGGAATTAAACTGAAACTGAACATTTGTGTGTGTGTGTGTGTGAGAGAGAGAGAGATAAAGAGAGAAGTCACTACAATGAGACAAACTTTTGATCCACACTGACAGTGGATTAAACGCCTCTAGTCAAACCCGGCTCTGCAATAGATAGCTTGAGGTTACCATCTAATTTCAGTTAAGGCAATGACTACATGTTTATGGTGATGATATATTCCCATCTATATCAGCACATGTTCAGGATTAAAGTTGTCAAACCCATCACATGTCAGAGCTCTTGTTGGATAATTCACTTGTTAAGAGTATGGAAGACAATAATGAATTCAGAATGACTGAGCGTTGCATGTTAAGGAATTGGAATAATTACAATGCCGAGACGTTGCCACATGGAGAACAGAAATCAGTGGACAGGGTCGGAAACCGTCAGTAATAAAGAGTCTTTGATTGTAATTACACGCTGAGATTGAATCTGCGTGGAGCCGCGTGTTTTAGAGATTGACCGTGGTGCTGCCATATCGTCCTTCCATTAGCAGAGAAGGTCTGTGCTGAATAACATAGCAGAGGCCTGGAAGTGGAGAGAGACAGGGGAAGGGGAGGGGTGACTCCATCATTCCAGCACTGAGAGTGAGGGAGTAAGAGAGAAAAAAAGTGAGAGAGAGAGAGGGGAAGAGTGCATGTGTGTGTGTGTGTTGTGTGTTGTGTGTGTATGTGTGTGTGAGAGAGGGAGAGAAAGAGAGAGAAAGAGAGAGATGTACCACTGACGCTACCAAAAGAAGCTTCCACCCCATCTCCGTGGTAACCTGGCGGCCTGCAGGCTATCACAAGTCCCTTTTTCCCCCTTTTCCAGGAGACTGATTTGCGCATAATGTGCTTTGTGTCAGAATAGAGTGCCTTCTGTGAATTATGATGCAGACCCTGTCTCATTGCGAGAATGGTGATGAGGTCTCCCTACTGCCTTTCGACTCTTCTCTCACAGAACAGCTATTCACATCTCTCCCTCTCTCTATGTCTCTCCTTTTCTCTTCTTATCTCACCCTTTTTGCTCCCTTTCCTTTCTCTCTCTCTCTCTCTCTCTTTCTCTATCTTTCTTTTTGCAGAGGCATGGACTCTCAGGAATTCTATCTCTCCCTTCTTAGGGAAATGCAACAGCCTTACAGTTCAGGTGAGTCAGATCTGAGCAACCAGCAAAAGCCCATGTACAGTATAATAACAATAATCAATAATCTGTTTTGCTAAATTACAGAGATCCCAGTCATTTATTTCTAATATTTACATCTCCACCCACCCCCATCCCCAGCCTTGTCTCAGACCCCCATTAAAAGTGTGTTCATGGCAAATCAGTTAAGGTGCCGCTGTGACGCAGAGATATGATCCATACAGTACATGTGGGCATACAGAGACGTGCTGCCTTTCCCTTCTTCTTCTCTGCACCACTGCCTTTTTCTGTAGCGACACTAGTTCTGCTGCAGGTTTGCATCTGCTCCGACGTGTCCTCACACCACCACCACCACCATTGCCGTTGCCGTCACATGCCTGCAAAACAGTCACAGATGGCATTTGAGGCTGCGTACCAGTGTGCTGAGCAAACACATGGCGCAGGAAGATAGCGGACCTGCTGCACACGTCTAACGAGAACATGCCTCTCCCACACATAGCCTGTTTTAAAATAATAATAATATAACATACACAAAAAACTGTGATATTTAATTATTCTTAATAAGGGTGCCTATCTTCACCAAGCATGGCTGCTATTACCCACCGACAGGTTTTGTGATGGGTGGGGGGAGGAGGAGGTTGAATGTTTGTATGTGTGTGGGATGGGATGGGGTGTGGAGAGACTGGAGGGGATCCATATTTTAGGCGTCCCCTTTTGTGCCTGTGAGTTTATCAGTTAGGCGCAGCCCCTACTAGGAGGCGGCGGGAGCTGACGATTCTATCTTGCACGCTCCTAACTACTGTGTTAGGCCTTAATGAAGAGGAGATTAGAGAGTTGGAATGTGGGGCTGCAAGCGCCCCCACGCAGGAGGGAGAGCCGTAATGGACCCGATAACATTCTGCTGATTTCACACAAATATACAGAGAAACTGGAAAGTCGTTTTTTTTTTCTTTTTCATTTCTTTTTAGGGATGGGCATGGTTTGGCATGGCATGGATTGTTCATTCGTGCGTTCCAATTTATTCATCTTGAGCGTCGGCTTCTCAAGATGAGGTCAGAGGTCGCCTCAGATCACTTAACCCCCCACGTACACCCGCGATAACCCCACAGCTTGTTAAAGTCGCTATCTCAGGTTATAGCCCACACTGTCCTTTCTCCAGTGATTCATTCATTCGTTCATCCTGACACTAGTGGGGTCCACTTTAGACTCCAAAATGGCTGATTCCTGCATGAATGCAGGCTGCCACAGGAGCTAATTGGGTTTCAAAGGGAGCCCTGAGGGAGCCTTGCTGAAGTCTGGCGCTCAGCAAGCTTGCATAGTGAACCCCACTTGAAATTCAATGTCTAAGAGCTCAGATATAGGGCTCAAAATCCTCTTGAGTAAGCCTGCCATTTAAGGTCTCTTGAAGTGCATCTCCATTTTTGGGATGCAAGCTTTTTGCCTCATAAACATTGCTGGCCTAGACGCAAAAGAGTGAAGACATCATCATACATCAAAGGCAGTCCATAAAAGTCACAAGAGTGGTTTTTCCCTTATGTGGATGGGGTCCACTAACTCCATTCGCAGCTGCCCCGATGCCTCCTGGGTAATGACAGAAAACAACAGCTTCCGCGAGGAGCCATTTTCAGCCATCTCAGCACATCAGCGTCCTTAATGCACCTCCGCACTTTTCCACAGGACAGAGCTGTTTCATGTACTCAAGTGGTCAGAGTTCAAAGTTCAAAGGGAACCATGCAAATCCTCAAAGATGTTCATGGCGAAAAAGTCCTCCTGTGGTCTGACTGTTTGAAAAAAAAAACTTTTTTTCACAAAACACATGCACAGCTATATCTCTACTGCACAATGCCTTACAACCTGTTTAGGTGTGCTGTCAGAACATTCATCAAAAAACCAACAATATTTTTTGTCTTGTTCTAGAATTATATGATCTCCTCCCCAAAGGCCAGGAATTGCTTCTAGTGTATATATATAGTGTTAGTATGGTTAGTAGTATATATAAATCCCCCCTCCCTCCTGTGTTAGCAGAAACACAGGCAGATAAACTCTACAAAGTCAATTCACTTCTCTCTCTCTCTCTCTCTGTCACTGAAACTAAAAGAATAAAAAAGGCAAAGCAAGAGAGGAGCAAAGTCTTGTGGTGCCGTAGGCGTTGAGAAACGAGAAGGGATGGGCCTGGGCGGCGAGGCATGATATATTGTGTGGACTCTGGCACATTCAAATAATGTTTCTCCCATAAAGCCCAGCCACTCATGAAATGAGCGACGTTACTCCCACGGCAAATACAACACCAGCGATGGAGCGTCTCACCCAGGGATCTCAGCGGAACACCATCAGTATACCACACTCATAACTCCATATTAAAAAAAAGAAAAAAATCTGAAAATTGATAACAAAATAAACCCAGTCTGAGGGAGATGTTTGCATTCAGAGTGTTTGGCTGCTGAGGTGGAACTTACCAACAGGCCACTTGAATAATTCATGTGAACTTTGCAGTGGGTTTTGGAGTCATCGGCGAATGAATTTATGGGGCTGTCTCTTGGTCGGCAAATGATGGGTTGTGTGGTGATCAATAGGTGTGGTGCACCGATGCGAGGGAGTTTTTTTGTTGTGTGCGGGGCAGGTGTCGCTGTTGCAAATGCTCCTTGACTTCTTCTCACAGCTGATTACATAGACAGAAAACAAATGAATGTGACATTCACATGTCTGAGTGACTTTCTTCATTCCCCTCCCGGTGTTTAAAAAAGAACTCGCTTAAAAAGGTCAATAGGCACATACTCCTGAGGGTGCATGTTTGTGGATTTGTGTGTGTGTGTATGTCTGTGTGTCTTGTGTGTGTGTGTGTGTGTGTGTGCGTATGTGTATGTGTGTGTGTGTGTGTGTGTGCACGCACATGTGTTTCTTGTGTGTGCTGAAGGTGTGTGCCACAAAAGAAAGCAGCGTAAGTTTGATATATGGAGACTGTGAAGGAGGAGAAGCGTGTCAATTCTTCCATCTCGCTCCCCTTTTCCCTTCCTCCCTCCCTCCCCTCCCTCTCTCTCTCCCTCCATCTCTCTCTATCCCTGTGAGTTTGCTGCAATGCACCAGTAGCCAGCAGCCAGAGCAGTAGCAGCATCCGCTGCCTTGCGCACAGGCCCCCTTCACCACTGCCCTGCAAGCACACCCTTTCACAACAACCATCTCTCTCTCTCTCTCACTCTCTCTCCTCTCCTCCATCCTGCTCTTCCTCCTGCCCCTTCCTCTTTCATCGATCTGACAAATACATTTTTTATTAAATCCTCATCAAGAGCTGCCGAATGCATTTCTCAAATGTTCAGTGTCGATAGTCGTTTAGTGGGCCTCCTCATTCCCCTGAGTAAGAGGCTGTGATCAATGCAGGATGAGGATTTAAGTCTAGGGTCTTCCCAGCAGGACTAGGTTTCTCTCTGGCATTCTATTGCAGCACATGTACAAGACAAGAAAAAACAGTTTAGGAAGACATGTACAAGAGCAATGGCACCACTGGCCAGTCTGCCTTGGATACTTGCAAAATCATCTATGGGATTAGTGAGCATCTTCAAAATTATAGCCATTAATCTTGCACAGATACATGAAAATAGTTCATTTCATAATTCATAAAGAATGGACATCTCACACAAAGGTCAATATTAAGCACATATTCCTCAGGGTGTATGTTTGTGGATGTGTGTGCGTGTGTGTGTCTTGTGTGTGTTGAGGGAAATCATGAAGAATGTACACTTCATACATATTTGATATTCATGTTTTTTTGAAAGCACAGGATCAATTAAAATACATCTTCCCATGCTTCTCCAGTATGTTATTTGAAACGAGTTTAGAAATGAATGCACAGCCCATGGAGACTTGTGTGGCCTACAGCCAATAAACTTTTCAACAGCGTCCAGACTCTTCCAGTGCAGACAGGCAATCAATTTGTAGTTGCAAAGGCTCATTTTCTGCAGGCATTCTGCTGGATATTAATAGTTGTGACTTGAAAACGAGTTGTGGCAAAAAGATGGAGAGGACGGCTTTCTCTCATATGCATCCATAACAGTCTGTGCTGGCTCTCCCCTCCCACATATCACTTGCTGTGCATTGAGAGACTCTGTATACTGTGTGTTGTACTGTTTGCCATGAATTTAACCAAACAAAGGCTGTAGACACCTCCACCCACTCTTTTTTTATTATTTTTGCATGAGTTCAGGTTCAAATTAAGGATTCAGTCTCTTGTCTTATGTTGTCGTTATGCATTCATAAAACGTCTTTGAAATGCTGTCAAATCTGGGATAAGCCTTCTCAATGTGAGGCCACCTGAGACTTCTTTTCATGGACTTCACCAAGGGCTTTATGCAGGTCAATAGAAATAAAAATTCTCTCCCATTTTTGATTCCTACAAATAGTATTGTCTCTTGTAGAGGTCTGAAAAAGATATTTGGCAGGAGTCTGCACTGAGAATATTACATTGGATTACTGGAATGGAGATTTGTGGTTATGAGAGTCTATATGTCTGTGTCAGTGACATCAATCACTGTTTGCTCACCTCTATCCATGGAAATGCAGATACACGTACACTCTCTCTCTCTTTCTCTCACACACACACATACACGCACACACACACACATCTCCAAAGGCACACACACACACACGCATGCTCTCCCGCTCTCTCTCTCTCTCTCACATACACACACACACAGCCGCACTGATGTACACACTCCTCCAAGGCCGATGCTTGAGTGTGTGAGGGCCTCTGCTCTGCGGGTGAAAGTGTTGGCTCGTTATAAGCGGCAGCAACACCCCACTGCCACGACGGCGGGACAATTAGAGCTCGGCAACGACCTAATTACGGCCCTGTGGTCTTTTCTAATGGAGAGGCCTGGCCAATTGTGCTCAGGGCAATTTCCCTCCCATTTAATTATACCATTATTCCATTATTTCAAACTCACTGAGAGTACACAGGCCCTCTGTGACCTCGCGGCCAATAGTGATAAGGAGAGCCCTTTGGAGAGGACCAGGGGCACATTTGTACCGCCCCGCCCCCCCTTCCCCATCACCACCTCTGCAGTCACAAACTAAGTTCCACCAGTGCAGGTCCAAGGGTGAGGGGGTCTCATCCTTGCTCCTTGCACCCACCCTAAGAGATTCTGATCTGCGTATGACGGCACAGCACTTTGGGTGCACATGAATATGAATTGGAGGAGAGGAGGGGTGAAGGGATGGAGGAGAGTTGGGGTGGTGTGTGTGTGTTGGAGGGGGTTCAGAGAAGATGCTGATGTCTCTGATAAGAGGATGGGGAAGTGGCCTTCCTCCACACAAAATTATACACACACACACACACACACCTTGGCACTGACACAGAGAAAAGTTTCTCTGCACAAAAAGAAAAGTGATGTATGGGCATGCATTAAAACTGAGTGTCCGGAGAGAGGGAGGTGAGAATGAAGGTGCGATAGAGGAGAAGAGCGAAGGAAAAAAAAGTAGTGGGAGAGAGGAGAGAGAGTTACAGAGGAGGGAAGAGGAAGGGAGAGAGGCGGTGTGGATGATGGAAGGCCGCAGAAACAGGTGGAAAGAAACGGTTCGGCACGAGATAGCACGAGAGGGATAACGTACTCCAAGCTGGGAATGCTAAACTGAGATTAGTTTGATATTTATTCAGCCGAGGAGAGATGGCATCGGCAGAATACTTAATCAAGTCAAATGCCAACCCGGAGAAAATGTGCACTGCGCAGCACAACTTCTTACACTTTTTTTTATTTTAACCTCAGTAACACTTTTACTGATGGCCTCAATATCCACATGAAGATACACACAATAGGATCATACACCACTGCCACAGCCAATATGTGGAGTTGGTATTTTAATAAGTGAATAATGCTGTGGGTATTTTTTGCTCTTTAAACAAGGGCGGGGTGTGTATGTGTGTTTGTGTGTGTGTGGAGGGGGGGGGGTTGTGTAATGTCTATTGTCTATTGTGTGTGTGCAGCTGGGAGTTGTACTGAGGAACGTGCTTAAAGGAATGTTCCACAGCTCACTGACAGAGGAGCCTGCGAGATATTTTTAGCAAACTTGCCATTTTTCATACAGAGTGCAGCAGCAAAGAAATGATATAGGGCATAGGTGTGTGTGGTATATTTTGTATATTTACACAAGTTTGAGTCTATCTAAAGGAACTATGCTATAACAAATATCCTCAGGTAGCAAGACAACCATTATGTCACTCAAGGCTTCCTCCAAAAATTAAAATGGAATATTGCAAGCTCTCATAAAACGAATGAAAGCCCAAGAGATATTGCATCTTAATAGCTATCAGAGGTGAATTTTTAAAGACCGGACCATCACACACTTCAAAACAGCCACTTAAAACTGACCGCACCGGGTGATCTCACTTTGCCTAATGGAGTCCTGATGAGCAAACGCACCTAAACATTTACTGTGCACTAGAGGGAACCGCGACCCCAGCCACCTGACCCCCTGGAAAGGCTCTCTTCTCCTCTCCTCTCTCCTCTCTTTTTCTCTTCTCTTCTCCTCTACTGTCCTCTCCTCTCTCAAGAGCCCTGAGGACTAGCACATGAGAAATTAGGAGCCTAAAACACTCTTAGAGCATCTGCAGGAGTAGAGTACATTAACTGCTTTAGAAATTAAGGATGAAATGATTTGAAGTGTGGGTATCAATCAGCTCACAGTGTCTGTTATCATGTTTAATCTCAAATAAGAAAACCATAAGAAATCAAACCATAAGAAAGTTCTATAGGTACTGTAGATCGGTTTTCTACTGTTTATTTATGTTGCATTCTACCTGCGGCGTCTTCCACTGTTGTTTGGTTCCAACAGAAGGCTCAGGCTAAAGGTGCTTATAAAGACAAAGGAAAACAGAAAGGGCCTGCAGTAAGAGTGAAGTGAAATGGGTGAGGTGAGCCTTGATGTTATTGTTCCAGTGTGATTTCTCTTACCTGAGGGCCTGCTGCAACCCCCTGCATGTCCACGGCCCATTAGCCTGCGCGGTTAATGCAGCCAGCCGACGCGCCAGACGTGTGTAGCACCGACATAGGCTGTGCGGAAGCCATTACAGTGGCCCACTGCTCCCCCGCAGTGAGCAGACGGGAAAGTTTTATAGCAAGTGCCTGCGGCATTCGAGGCTAGACATTGTGAAAGTGACAGTTGCCAGTCATACTGTCAGATGAGGGACTTAATGCCACACAGAGGACTCAACTACTCTCAGATGCTAGTGTCAACGATTACACAAAACAAAAGGGCCACAGCGTAGACGGCAAAATAAAACACAGTGAAAAGTTTAAAAATAAACAACACAAAACAACATCACCCCTGCCCCCAACACCCAAACACCCTCTCCCAATATTAATCCATCTCAGCCTGCCACTCTCCTCTCCTCCACTCTGAGACAATATTGTCGCAGGGCTTGACCTTTCCCTTATTGAACCCAGAGAAGCCTTCAATCACACCAAGCTTGCCTAAACATTATTCCACTTAAACAACATGGACTGCAGACCTGTGTGGCATGAGGCTACTCAGACATGGAGTGGGGTGGTGGGATCTGGGGTAGGGGGGTGATCTGGGAGCTAATTGCCCGATGATGGAATCTTAGTGTCTACTTGATTATAAAGCAACAGCTAAGTGTTATTGATTGGGGGGCCTGCGGGGGCCGCCAGAGAGACATGTGGTACCGGAGCCCAACTGCTCCTCCATGTATTATTCAAGAGGCAGCTGACAAGCTCCTCTGGCAGCCAACGCTCCCTCCCAGGGTACCTTGAGATCAGCCATACCTAAAACCCACACCCCAGCCCAACCCCTCACCCCAGCCTCTGACTCTCCAAACAATAGCCCCCTCCTCTACTCACATAGACCACTTCCCTCCTCTCTTGCTTTGACTGGGACTTTGGGATTGTTGTTGTTCTGAGGCTCATCGACCTGAAGCCACCCGAGGTTAATTTATGAACTCAGGCCCGACTCCGATCTCACCACATCTCACCCCCACAACTAAACTATGGGCCAATCACAGGACTGCCAGATTCCAGCACTGGCTTAGAAGTTGAAAAGAGCTAATGGACTTCCAAGGAGTAAGCTGCAGAGTTGGTGTAGTGAGGGATGAAGAGGAGTTGGGGAGTAGAGGGGAATTGATTCAGGGCAGAGGGATACCAAGGCTATCTCTTTAGCCTGCACTATTCCAGGATCAGTCACTGCATAGGAAGCTTCTTGGCTTAATACCGCCCTCATTAGCTCATGAGATCATGCATGATTGCACACCAAGTCCTGGTCCTCTGTCACCCCACTGATGTTAAGAGGCACACAACAAAAACATCAAAATAAACAACATTCACTCATCAACCCCATCTATCCATCCATTTGACTGGTTTACAATCACTGCATAGACATGAAGTCCCGCCACACACCCAATATAATGTATCTTTGTTTGTGCTGATTGCAATTATCTTCCAGATCAATGGGTGTGATCGATACTTTACAGCAATTAACATTTAATATCCTTCCACAGCCACTTACTCCATTACAGGCAGATTGATTAGCCCTGTGGAGGCGTCAAGCTGGAGTGGCACAGATCTATCGCCTCTGTCCATCAACCTGAGCCTCTGCTGAATGCTGTAGGAGACAAGACAGTGCAGACGAGGGAGAGATCTCTCCTTCATCTGGGTTGTTTGTTCTCCATCCTTTCCTACCCTCCATCCATCCTCCACCCCATGTGTGTGAGTGTGTGTTCCACCCTTCACTCTGCTATCTTCTCTCCCCACATCCACCTGCACTACCACCCCCACCCCGTCTTACACCACCCCACCCTGATGCCATTTACTTCCTTTTAATCTAATCGCCTGTAATGCTTTGGGAGGAAAGGCAGTGTCTCTTCATTTCCCTTCAATTTGGAGCAGATGAGCGCTTAATGCAATCATTTGAAAGGGATTTGCTCTGAATTGTTTCTTTATGTCCTGACAAGCTGAAATCGCTGTTGCCGCCACACTACGCATGCATGCATCACAGCATATAGTATCCATTGAATGCAAATGCCCCATGGCGCCATTACCTAATTAGCTAAAAACACACCTTTCACATAGTAGATGTGTGCCATATCCCAACACATTACATCGTTATGCGCTTCTTTTTTAGCCCAAATTGAAGATGAGGCAAGCAGAAGCCATGAATGCGGATCATTAGCAGCTGCGATGGATAGGCAAATGTTCTCCCGTTGAGCAGCAGGTTGCAGTGCACAGGGGAATGGGGGCCCCGGCACTGCTGGTGCAGGTTTTTAGACACCAATGAGGCTCTGAGCCGTGGTTAGTTTCGCTTAATAAACACTTTGTTTTTGCTGACGATCAGAAGGATGGACGACATGTTACGGTCCGGGTATCGATCTCCTGATTTGTTTGCAGCAATTCCAGCTCCACGCACCCTCTGGGAATTGGGGTTGGAGGAGGGAATTGAATGAATGGATAAGGGGAGGAGAGACAGAAAAAAACAGTGAGAGAGAGAGACAGAGGAAGAGGATAATAGATTCAAAGTTAAGAAAGAGACAGAGATAGAGCATGAGGAAGAAAAAACTGCGGAATGTATTGTACACAACAGTGATGGGAGAAAAAGAGAGAGGTGGCCGAATATCTCAGCAGTGGAAAAACATAAATCATTAATGATTTTTAATCCTCTATTCCATTTTTTTACACATCCCTTATCACAGGTCCTGTCTGCACATTCAGAATGCATTCTATGTTCCAAAGAACAAATCATCTCATTCTTTCTTATTTTTTTGTTATTACATTTTATCTTAGAATAACCTTATCCAGGACAAAAGCAGGTGAAAACTACTTAAATGACAGCACAGGAGCTTTTGAAAAGACATGCACATTGGCGCTGTACCTGGCATAAAATGAAGGCCTGTAATTGTGTTCTCAAAAAGTCATTACCATTATGGTTTCTATACTTTCTTCCATTGTGTGTGCTGATGTCATTCAGAACTACAGCAGATTTGCACAGCCATAAACGCAAACCCTCCACAGTTGTAATAACACATCACATACAATAATTATGCCATTTTATTGCAGAATGCCTCATCAGTGGACAATTAACAATACAAAAATCCCTCAGCTCAGCCAATTATTGCAGGGGTCATGAACTTTGAGTGAATTTCTGGAATCATTACTGGAAAATGTCTCTGTAGTTCATCCAGAATGGCCAGTAATGATACTGGTCTCTATAGCAGCCCATGTCAAAATGAACAATAATGACATATTGTACCTTTGCACCGATCGATCGGCAGAACAATAGCACAGCCAACACAAACAGTCATTACTCTGTAAATTACTCTAGACCGTTACTGGGCACGGGTCTTTTTTATAGTTTGCAATATACCCTTTCTGTTCTTGAAGAAACAGAACTATAGAACCTTGATGATGACACCACCGAAGGTAATTCCAGATCATGAGTGGGAGATTTCTTCTCAGAGCACTGCTGAGGAAAAAGTTATGTAACATCTTAAGAGCCAATGTCACATTTGTAGAGCCACAAAGACAAGAAATCCCTATAGTAAGTTTACCGCCCTTAAAACTTTTCCCATTACTTTCCAACACAGCCACCTAAACCCACTGCCACCTCTTTTTATCATTAATTCTTCAAAGCTTTGTGCTGTGTGTGGAAAATAACCATGATAATAATAATAATAAAAATAATAACATTCGCAAGAATCTTACGTGCAAGAACGAGGAAGCCCTGCCGGGGGGTTAGGAGATAAAATGCATGAAATAAATGAAAGTCTGGGAGTTATAAATGCATCCGTATGCAGGGGTATAAATATGTATTATTAACCTCCATATAACCACAGCATGGGCTGCAGGCCACCATTCTTCAGAGGGAAATAGCTACAGACTTGTGTGCTTGCCAATTAAACTAGCCCTGAGGCGAGTGTCTTGGGAGTGAGTGGCAAAGATAGTGGGGGCAGAGGTAGGGATGGCGGGGTAGAGGAGGAGTGGTGTTCTGACTGACCTGCAGTAAAGGTTTTCGATCTAGTGTAGGGTTTTCACCTCTCATACATGAATTGTCTGGACTTGAAAATGGACAGAGAAGTAATGAGAAGAGAAGTCCTCTTTCCTCATGTAATGCTTTATTGTGCCTTTCATCCCCCAAATTGGAGCAGGTGGCTTGTCAAGAAATTGACAAATAAAGTACTACTACTACATTTTCTAAGGACCCCTCATTATTGCAACACAAGTTTGGCCATATAGGCATATATCCATTAGTTCAGTTAATGCTAAAGTCTTAGCAAAGTTTTTCATAGACTCCTTGGCAATGCGCTGCAAACCCCTGGGGGTCCTCGGACGCCAGTTTGATAACCAACGCAGTAAAGCACTGTAGATAAATTATAGATATAGATAAAGTGTATAGCCTTACAAAGTATGAGTAAAACTGTATTTTGAGGAGGTTGAAAAGGTCTGGTGTGCCCATACCTGGTGACAGTCCACATTGGTTGGGTTTTCCCTACTCTAGACTTATTCTGAGACATTTGGACCCAAATGTAGGCCAAAATTCATGCATGAAAAGCTTTTTTCATTACAAAGTGTGTTTGTTACATACACATCATATCCCAGTTTCTATATACAGTGTAACCATTAGTTATAATCATACATGCAAATGCCCACAGGTTAGCATGTTACTAGGCATAGACTCGTAGACTCAAAGTTTCGTAGCATAAAAGCATATAACATTTAAATTGTAAAATAATACATTTATAATACAGTTTTTAAAACAGATTTAAAATTTCTTTACTACATTTCATACTACAAGAAGAGACAGCTCTATGCAAAGACATGCCCTTAAGTCATTGGAAACTAAAGGAAAACTTTCAACCTATAGCCCTGACAAGGTCACCAAATCGGAAGGAAAAAGAATGAGAACTTGAACAGCAAACCAGTAACTAAAGCTCTCCACTCTTGCCTTTAAAAAAACGTCTTCCTACTCAGTGCAGCCGGTAAACAAGCTGTGGGAAACATTCTGAAGTTTATTTTAAAAAAATAGGAAGGGGTCAGCCTGTCTGTTTGCATGAATGGTGTTGGTGGATCTGAGCTTTTGACTGAAATATTGCTGGGAAGAGAATTATATCCTGAACTGTAAGACTTTGGATGTTTTGCACATTCTAATTTAATTTCTTCACCATCCACCTCATCTTGTGGGTCTTTGTAATCCATTGGGTCTATACTTTTGGCATCCATCTCAAAATGTCTGCCTGTATTCACTGTAACAATATGATCAATCTTCTTTAGTAGTTCTCTGACCTGAGTCTTATCAGTCACATTCATGTTGTTAAGGGCATGATACCTGTTCCCACATTTGTTCACCAGCCTCTGCAGTGCCTCCCCCTCACTCTCTATGTACATCTCAATGGCTGTGTCTCCCATCCAGTCTGTATGGGTGAATACCACTATAGCATGATTCCAGACCTCTTCACCAAAGAGCCCTACATGGTCAGTGATTGATCTTTCATCTTCATCTGTGAATGTGATGTCCACAGGTATGACCAAGAGAAAAGCATGTGGTCCTGGGGAGCACAGAGACACGCTGCGCACAATCTCCTCTTTAGACTGTCTAGGAGTGTCTGAGAGGAGACCATCCTTTGTCCAGCCTGGTGTGTCGATGATGGTAACCTGTCTCCCATTGACTTTTGCTTGCTTGTGTACAGATGTTGGAATAGTCTTGAGGTTAAACACATCTGTTCCCAATATTGTGTTTCCTGTTGAGCTTTTTCCACTGAACAAATATCCAAGGAGAACAATTGTAAGATCTAAGAGAGTTAACAAAATTTGTCAATAAATTCAGAAATGGAAAAATGAACATATATTATGTGACAGCTATAATGTAGAATATATCTTACCTGTTGTTGACCACAAGTTTCCTTTTGGTCTGGGGAACACCATCCTCCTTCTTTCATTTGCTTTTTGATCCTGGTCCTTCCTTTTCTCCATCTTTGTCCATCTGAAAATGGTGACCATTGTTTTGCTCTACTATTTTCTCAATTTTCTTCAGCAGCTCATTAACCTGATTGCCTGATTCTCTGTATTGTTGAAGACATGATACCTGTTCCCACATTTCTCAAGGAGCTTTTTCAAGTGTTCCCCGTGTTCTTGTATGTGCTGTTCTATGGTCTTATCTTCCAACAGATCCCCGTGAGTGAAGAGCACTATTATGTGATTCCAAACATTCTCACCAAAGAGCTTTAAGTGTTCTTCCACTGCTTGTTTGCATTGAGACACAAAGGAGATTGTTATTTTAATGATAAGAAGTAGAGCGTGTGGTCCTAGATGACAAACACCCACACTACGAACCACCTCCTCTCTGTACAACTGTGGTGTAGATGATGCTAGGAAGTCTCTCCTCCCTCCGGGCGTGTCAATGATAATGATCTGTCGTCCAGCCACCTTTCCATCTTTCATTACACACTCAGCACTTTTCTTCAGTGCAAATGTTTCTGTTCCAAAGATGGTGTTCCCTGAAGAGGTCTTACCTCCCTCCTCACTTCCTAAAAGTATGATCCTCATATCTGTGAGACACTGCTTGCTTCCTGATTAAGGGGAAAGTAAATTAGATCATGCTGAGCATTTGACATTTTATTCTTGACATTTTATTCTTTATCATGATGCACAGGCATGTTGGTTGGCATTTTTCATAAAAATATAAGATGATTACTGTGGAGAATTTTGAACAAACCTAAGGAATACATGGGTCTTTCCATTAGCCACTGTGTCTCCTCTCTTCTTTTTAAACAAAGCGTGAGTTTGGCAGCACTATGGCAAAAGCATTTGGGAAACTTTTTATTTCTTAAACATTTAGCATTAAGAAAGATAATCAATAATCAATATGTATTACAGATTTGTATACATATTCTCTGTAAGGAACCAAAACTTTTATACAATATACTAACTGCTGGATTCAAAGTCCATGATGCCTTGAAATGTTAGTATTAGTTTGAATCGGCTTTGGCATCGACTTTGGAAGACTTGGGCTTTTCTTGGAAAGTTGAGCAGAAAAAGGCACTCAAGTCATTTGTTTCAAACAAGGATGTATTTGGCGTTTTGCCAATGTTGCTCTGATTGGTTGTGGTACTATCCAGTTTGAAAGACAACCAGTGATTCCACCCCTAGGATTGAGCCTAGTCTATCAGTCATTGTCAGACTATACATTTTGATGTTATAGTCTGGCTTGTCAAACTAATAATCTCTGACAGTTATCTACAATGTACTTTGTTGTAGAGCAATTTTATGGCAAGATTTAAAACATGATGAAATGGTATATGTATGTAAAGCTAAACCTTACTAAAAAAAAAAGATTTGCTGGTAGGTTGACATAGACACTGTTGTTTCATAAATCCACACCCTTTAATGGAGGAGTTAGAAATGACAATGAGTGTAGGATCATGTATGCCCACTGGATAAACTGGACTAACTACTTGAAATTAATACACCAGTAGACACAAAACTCATGCTAATGACAGTAGCCTTTTTTCAGTTTTCTTTCTTTTTCAGCAGACATATACAGTAATTAGCACATATATCTTGCAAACTTTGAAATGCATAGCCCACTCTATTCATGAGAACTTTCTGAAGTACCATATAAAAAATAAAACAAAACATTATTTGGGGTGATGACATCTTTGAACATCAGAAATAATGTGGCTGTTATTAATGTGGTAACACCATTACATGCATCGTCTATGTCACATGCAAAAATGGCTTTAAGTAAAACCAATACCATACTAACATCAAACATAAAATTTAAAACTCATTCTTTGTAATATAATACTAAACAATTATTCATTCTAAATATGTTACAGGGCACCAGTTAATTAGATATGAGTTTAGCCAGTGTTTTACAAATGAATAAAATGTGTTGTTTCCTTACCTGTGTCCTACAATGTCTGATGAAATCCACAGACGGTTGAAATGGCTGGGGAATGCAGGTTAGGTTTTCTGCATACTTGTAAATAGGCGTGAAAGAAAATAGTGCGATCAGGAACTGCACACCCCTAAAGGATTCAAAGGCGGTGTATAGTACTGCCAAAAAACAATCAGACCTGCCATCTGAGCGTACTGAACGTGAAACTCAGGCGACATGAGACTCCTGTGCCTAAATGCCTAAATGCCTTTCCTCTCACTAACTTTTTGTCTATGCTTTCATCCAATATAATCCTATATGGACGTCATTAGGTCTGTCTAAGGTAGCTGAAGCCAAAACATTCTGCAAACCTAAAGCTGGAGTTCAGACTAGTAAATGCATATTCATATTTGTCTCTGCTAAATTGCTCGCGAAGTTCTCAACATACATCATCCACATATCACATGAAACTGCACAATCTAAGCTTTCCAAAGGTGTTAGTCATAGTTGCTGTGATGAATGGTTCAGAAGAAAATTAACTTTGAATTCACATTTACATTCACATATTTACCTTCTGCACCTCTGTGACCATGGGCACCCATTTTTTCCATATATCAGAATAAGCAATAGAACCTACCAGATTCATTGGTATAAAGCTTAAGTGGCATCAATTAACGCTGAGCCATAGAGAATCGTGCCACACAATGGCAACCTGTTACATATATTCACTTCCGCTTTCCTACAGCACCCTTTAAGATGTGTGTAGACTGCATACATGTTTGTTGAAGATTACTGAGGATGCAGTTTTCCATTTTTGATAGTTATTATGTTAATCAAAAAGGGACATCTCCATATGGATCTTTTAAATGTCATTTAACAAGGGTTTTACCCATACACAAATAGTTGCCCAAGTTACATTGTAACATTGTAACATATACTGAAGCAATCAAGTGAATCAATGAATTCCCTAAAATGTAGACCTGAAGTTTCCCCTTACAATGACAGGAACAAGCATGAGCCCTTGACCAATTAGCCTTAGCTGCTAATTGGGGATTTAAATACAGTAAAAATGCAGATTGGTCCTATGCATTATTTATCAAGACTGGCAAAGCTATACATTACATGATTCAATAATCAACCAGGATGGATAGATAGTTATCTTGTGAGACCAAAATAATTCAATACACAGGTTACACAATCTTAGTTGATGGCTAGATTGTTCTTAGAAGAGAGACCTTTAGCAGAAACTGCACTACTAATTAACATCAATATCAATCAGAGGGACATGTCTTTAGAGAAGCCTCTATAGTGCTTTTGTTGCAGGATGCCTACAGACTACAGCCATACACAAAGACATATTTCCCCCCTCACCATTAAATATTCTTGTTCAAAAAGGGCTTGTCTTTCATGAATAAATCAATTGGTGTGTGTGTATATCTGAGTGAGTGTGTGTGTATGTGTGTGTACATGTATGTGCTGCTGCATTAGTGCTATTCCCTCAGGTTAAATCATCTGGGGTGTTAAGCAGGGGGACTGGAAGGGGAGGATGAGTGTGTGTGTGTGTGTGTGTGTGTGTGTGTGTGTAGGCTTGAGGAAAGGGGGGAGTACGGGGGACAAAGGCCCAGTCGGAAGCGTGCAGCATTGCTGGGCTTTGGTGTTGCTGTGGCGAGGAGGAGGAGGTGGAGGATGACGAGACGCGGGACCCCCCTCTGTCTCCGCCGTCCTGTAGAGAAGAAGAGGGAAGCGAGCCAAGGCCCTAGGGGGGTACGGAGGCCTCGCAGCCTGGCCTGTACGGGGGCAGAGACAGTGGGGGGGGGGGTTCCTCTTACGCTTTCATCCCGAGATGAGAAAAGACCAGAGGAAACCAGAAAAGACAGAGACAGAGAGAGAGAGGAGAGAGATAGAGAGAGAAAGGGGAAGACAGAAGTATAGAGAAGCAACCATTTCAAACACACTCATTCCAGCACCATCCTCTGTAGACAGTAGAATGAGACATTTGAACTGTTGGCCCAGAGCTGTGTGTGAAACAGAGTACACATGCACACACATATAGAGATACATACTGTATATGCACACACTCATGTGCGAACGTACTCCACACTCCTCCTCTTTCCCTTTGCTCTATCTCACTCACTCACTCACACACACACAGACAGACAGACACACACACACAAATGGAATGAGACGAGTTTGTGAAATTGGCTTTGAGCTTTGAGCTTCCAATCAGTTACAGCCATGTCTCTGTGTGTGTGTGTGTGTGTCTCTCTGTGTGTGTGTGTGTGTGTGTGTGTGTGTGCGTGTGTGTGTTTGAAAGAAAGGGGGGAGAGGCAGAAAAGATAAACATGTTTTGCGCTTTCCGTGTAAGGTTCATTACACACCCCCAATGCCAGGCTAAGAAGTTGGCGAGGAGTTAATTCCCAGTGATGTGAGAGAAAATGCATTAGCCGAGTCCTATCCATCTTCACAATGACACATCCATTTAAATGTTTACCTCCTACTTCTAAAGAGATACAAAGGGGAGGGTCATTCCTCTAAACCCCACTCCCCCCCCACACACACACACATACCCACACACACACACCCCTCCACTTTCTATTTCTCTCTCCTTGAGCCTTCTCTTCTCTTTCTTCATCCCCCCTTTTTTCTTCTTCCATGCTTTCTTCCTTCATTTGTCTTTCTCTTTTTTGCTCTCTCTCACTCTTTTTCTCTGCCATGTTCACACTGGAAATCTTTCATTATGATGTTTTCAATTTAAAAAGGGAGCCCACATCTCGGGTGCTTGAAAAATTAAGTGCCGTTTTTATGAGATTGATTCTGGGACAAGAGGATATTCATAATGCTGGAGTTGATTCGCTGTGCACTCTGGGAGAAAATTGTTTTTTTTCCCCTCAACTTTATTAATCTACCAAAAAAACATCCCTCTACAATTTTTAACCCCAAACACATAAAATTAGCCTCTCTGTCCGTCCGTTCTAAAAATGTAATTTCAGAGGCAATTTTGTTTTCACCATAAGTTAGGATGACAGATGACTTGTGTGGTGGTTAAAATCACTCACGTATGGCTAAAACCGTGCTATTTCTTCGCGAGTTGATCCTTCAAACGGATGCCAAGAGAAAAGCATCTGAGCAAGAAAAAGTGAGATAAACTCCATCCCCCGTTTGGTGAAACCTGCATTTACGTGACAGGCTTTCCTCTCTTCAAAGTGAACAAAAATCTCACTGCACCAGACAAGTGTAAAACTCAGTAGCTTCGCCATCTCATCCGAACGCATTAGCACAAGCTGTTATTTACCATCACATTCACACGTTAACAAAAAGGAGCTCTCAATTTGCTTTTTATTTCCCCCAGTCGTGTGCCACTGGGGTCATTTGTCACTTCTTAAGAAACCTTTAGTGCTGGTTTATGCATGCAGAATGGGCCTATTTCCCTGTTTCTGCCGGCACAACCCTAATGAACAGCTCTGGAGAGGATCGGCCAGGCAAATCAAATCAGCCCAACTCTACCCCCCTCCCCCCAACCAAGCCCCCCATTCCCTAAGAAGCTGACTCGGGGGCTGGGCTGCCAATATTATGCACCATTAAGACTAGTCTCTTTCTCTCTCTCTTTCACTCTATCTCTCACTCTCTCTCTCCATCTCTCTTGCTCTTGTCTGCCAGTCTCCCTGCACTAATTAAAAAGTTGAGATTCCAGAGGAGAGCAGGAGGAGAGGAGCATCTTAAAAGCAGGCTGTTAGAAGACAATGAACCAGGCAATAGAAGCGGGAAGCTGGCTTAAGTTCATTTCCTAAGGAGCTATCACCATTTACAGGAAGCCTGCGCACACGCACACACACACACACACACACACACACACACACACACACACTAACATTAAAGCTATACTCATGGTAATCAGAACAGAAGCATTTAAGTAAGCATTGCTGCTTCATGGTAGGAGATACACAGACAACCTTGCATGTCAAGACTGTAATGCAATAAAACATTGATAGCTAGTAAGAGAGAGGCTGGGCAAAGTAATAGTGTTGCAAAGAAGCAAAGAAGGAGAGGAGAACAAGATAAAAGGAGAGAGAGAGAAAGAAAAAAAGAGAGAGAAAATGAGAGAGAGAGATGGAAAGAGAGGGCAAGAAGGTCATGTTCATCACACCTTCATCACACCATGATCTGGCTGGCCTAGACAACAGCGTCTCACCTTCGGCAGAACTTTGCCGGCCTGCAGAGCCCAAAGAATCCCTAACAAAGTAGAAAATAATTTCCAATACATATTAATGAACTCAGCTCCACTTCCACGTCCTTGAAACGGCAGCAGTGCTAATGCAGCCAGCACAGGAAAGAGAGAGAGAAGGGGAGAGAGAGTGAGGTGGAGGAGTGAAAAAAACTCCTCCAGAACAAGTCAGCAAACAAGGAGGCCCAAACAGTCATCTAATCTCTCATGGGGGGCACTCTGTGTGTGTGTGTGTGTGTGTGTGTGTGTGTGTGTGTGTGTGTGTGTGTGTGTGTGTGTGTGTGTGTGTTGGTGTGTGTGTGTGTGTGTGTGTGTGTGTGTGTGAAAACAATTAATCATATCCAACACTAAAATCTTGGCCATGAAAATGGGTGGCGGAGCGAAGGTTGCAGGGAAGGGGAGGTGTGTGTGTGTGTGTGTGTGTGTGTGTGTGTGTGTGTGTGTGTGTGTGTGAGGGGGTGATGAGGATGATGGTAAGCCACTTGGCCCTGCAAACTAGTGCGTAACTCATCCCACTCCAACCCTCCTCCTCTCCTCCCCTCCCCCCACCCTTCCTCTCCTCCTCCTCTACCTTTCTGCCTCTCTCCTCTCTTCTCCTCTCCTCTTCCTGTGCAGCAAATCGTGGCGCGTGTGGCGTTCATCAGTGGCCCCAGCGCCGGCATCGATCGTCCTGGAGTTACAACCCCTGGCAGCGGCGCTCACTAACAGCCCTGACACCGCCACTTATGGCCTAACCAAAAGCCCATTTACACTCTATGAATTACATATTTAAACACGTATTAATAACTGATATGCGGCCATCTGGCCAAGGGTTTTTTTTTCCACACACGTATGTGCAAATATATTTAGCTGTTGGCATCTGACCCAGCCCGGAGATCCAGATGCATGTACCAGGATGCACAGGCACAATTATTCTCTCTCTCTCTTTCTGTTTATCACTCTCTCTCTCTCTCTCTCTCTCATATACAAATAGTTATAATTGGCTAGAATTTTACTTAAGAGATCTACATACTTGTACACATACATACACACACACACACACACACATACACCTGATGGTAGTTTTGGCGGTGTGGTTAAGTATGCGGCAAGCGTGTGGGGCCTCGTGTGCCCACTCTGACCCTGGGCCTTGTTATTTCTGGACAAGAAAGGAGGTGTGGAGGTCAGCGGTGACAAAGCCCGGACCCACATAATCACATCTGACTCAGCACTGCACTCTGAGTAGGGGCCAAAAGTCTATTACTACTCCCAAATGAGAAAAAAGAGAGCGGAAGAGAAAGAGAGAAAGAGTGGGGGATGGGGGAGGAGTGTATATTAGAGATGGAATGGTATGGATGGTATGGGGAGGTGTAAAGAGGACGACAGAAGATAAATGTGCATCAAGTGCCTGTGTGTCAACACTTAAAAACGAGGTACGCTTATGTACACACTAGTGCTTTGTTGCTTGCACTTCAAATGTTGGACTGGATTAGGAATGGTGTGTGTGTGTGTGGGGGGGGGGGGGGGGGGGTGTGTGTGTGGTCTTAATTAATGCACTGCAGAATGTGTCAATCCTCAAAGCCTGGCGTCAGTTCAGGTCCACAGTTATCGGTGGGTTAGAGAAAAGGGGGGGCGGGGGGGTTGGGGGGTGTCTGGGCTCAAGTAGGGTCGAGTTGGACGCTCTTTGGAGAGAATTGAATTTTTCAGCACTAAAAAGCATTAAAAAGTTAATGTGGGCGTATCGTTCCAAATGTCCCACTCAGGTGGCTGACCCTAGATTCAGAAGGTGAAGCATGAGGTTAATTGAACTGTTTCAAAGAGTGACAGACAAGAGAGGCACAGAGAGAGAGAGAGAGAGAGAGAACATGAAAGAGAGGGGTGGTGGGTGAGCAAAGGTATTTAGGCCACTTCAGAAGGAGATGGAAAAGCTCTCCATGTGCTTATCTCTGGCCAGCGCTCATGGGGCAGTGCACCAACGGGTGAGCGCCAGCAATGGGCCGAGTCAACATCATGTGAGCAGGTGGAGAGTGACAGCTTAGCTGCAGGTGTTTAGAGGCTCCATGCAGCCCTGATGTAATGCCATCTACTTCCACCAGAGGGCATCACTCTTGGCTAAAGCTGTCACCACCAACTACAAACTAGCAGTGGGAGTTTAGCCAGGAGAGTCCACTGCATGAAAAGTGCTAAGAGGTTTTGAACTGTTTTTTTAAACATCCTTCAACCATCAAACTGTTAGATCCCTACTACTGATATATGTTATTCAAAAGCACTGCAGCAGATTGTGTATGAAGCTTAATATAGAATCAGATCAGCTCTGTGTGAGAAAGGGAAGTGTAAAAAAATATATAAGAGAGATGAAAAAGGTAGAGAGAGATGAGGAGAGAGAGGGCAAGTCTGTAAATTCATCCATGTGCTGTGTGCCAGAGACCTGGTGACAAAATCGTTTCTCCTTGGCACTCCGCACCGCAGCGACAAGTTCACATGAAACAGGCGGGGCAGTCAGGGCCGTTGCCTGGCAGGGGATTACAGATGGCCCTCAGAATTAAATGAAATACCACACAGCTCATGGCTACCCGCAGTGGGAGAGGTCTGTGTATGTGTGTGTGTGTGTGTGTGGGAGAGACTGGGGGAAGCATGGGGGTGTGTGTGAGTGAAGGAGAGGGAGAGAGAGATAGAAAGAGTGAAAATCGCCTTCAAATGTGTTTTTGACGCATCTGAAAATAAATTGACTTTGAAAAGCTCGACGGAGAGTGATATGGAGCCAGCTTAAGGCCAAGTGAAAGGTGGTCATCTTTCTCTCTCTTTCATCTCTCTCTATCTCTCTCTCTCTCTATCGCAATCTCTCTCTCCATCTCTGTCTTTCTATCTCTCAATCTATCTCCGTCTCAATCCTTCTCTCCCTGTCTGTTCGAGTATGCATCTGGACCCTCTATCATACAGACAGTGTGATCCATGGTGCACCGCAAGAGAAATTCGTTCAGATTGACATTCTGGCACACAATTAACAGCGCCCCCATCTACCGCACCCAGATGCCTTCACCTGTTATGATGCTCGCCATTCAGAAAAGGAGCATCGCCCGGGATATTGAATTATTGTGAGCCGCACAGATGGCGGGAGCTATTTTTGGGGCTAAAATTGAATAATCTAAAACTGCCTGAATTGTCCTGTCCATTTCTTGACACAGACTGTGAGCCACATGTGACTGTGATGCCACCTAGCTACAGTAGTCCCCATATCAGGAGAAGCTCTATTTTATGCAAAAGCAAAAAGCAAAGGCAGAAAACTGCCATAACACAGCCCATATAAATCCTGATACACTTTCCTGGTTTGCCTTTTTGCAGTGTCATGTTGTATTATTGTAGATCTGTGTTAAAAAAGAGAGGCAGAGAGAGAGAGAGAGAGGAGAAGGGGAGTATTGTATCTCATGGGCCCATGTGAGCCATAAAGTACAAAGATAAACAGAAATCCAATTCCGGTGGTTTTGACAGCACTTGAAAGCACATGCACATCACGAATGGTTAGGTTGAGCACGGTGAGGAGCGTCATTGAGCTCCCCCCAGACTGGGAATGAGCAGGACTTCTCCCGCACTAACATGATCATTTACACACATCACACTCTCCGTTCCACGACAAGCAGGCGCAGATGAGAACCACCACCACCACCCCCAACCGACTAACACACTGCTGTCTGTCAGCAGGCTCCAAAGTCCTTGTCGGCTCATTGAGAGTCTCTCAAAAGTCACATGCAAAGCCTGAGCTGTACAGCCAGGAAGGGATGGGGTTGGGAGGGGATGAGTGACTTCGGGGGAGGAATATCCTAGATTTTTCCAGGCCCCATTTCTCTCTCTCTCTCACACACACACACACACACACACACACACACACACACACACACACAGTCAGATTCCATTAAGAAACATGACAGGCCAAGTCATCTCTGTGCAAGCTGCACAAAAAGAAAAAAAAAGAGAAAAGGTTGAAGCTCCCGTCCACCTGCCCCTCTCCTTATCTGAATACGAAATCCATTCCAGCCGCTGGGAGCAGCATCGCCCTCTCTCTCCTCTCTCTCTCTCTCTTTCTCTCTCTCTCTCTCCTCACACCAACCAGACAGAGCCCTCTCTCACTTCATTATTTAGTTATTATTTAGAGTCCTATTACTCTTGTCTCTGCATAATCAAGCAGTAGATCGTTAAAAATGTGACAAACACAAAATAATGCGGCGCCACTGTGCTCCGTCACCTGGGCACCAACACCAAACAACGGCAACTCTTTTGGAAGCGTTGGAACCTACATGGAGATGACTTGACAACAGAGAACAGTGACAAACACAGGTCTACTGACAACGCTAATATGCTAATATCCACTAATGCTAATAATACAGTATATAATGTTATGGCATATGCTAGTTTTGTGAGAGATGTGATTGGCATGTGGTGCATGCATGACTTGGGCGAGTCAGTGTTTTTGGTTTTTGGTTTTCCCCTCCTGTTGAATTCTTTGCACGTGCCGCCACTGGCCCAGGAGAGCCACTCAGACCGCCTTTACTGCGCCGTTCAATTAAAGCGACTGAGTACAGAAACGCTCGGCGCGCCCCAGACGCTTTGCCAAACGAAATTCCCCCGGGGCGCTGAGTCTTTTAAAAGGCGAACAACAGCCAAGGGAGAGGCAGAGGGAGGAAGAAAGCAAAAGCGTTTACATCCCTCCAAACGCACTCACGATCAGATCGTAATGTGCAAGGGGGAAAGAAAAGAGGAAAAAAAGAAAGAAGAAAGGAGGATGGGAAAACATGGGAGAGAGTGGGGGGCAGAAAACTGAAGGAGCAAATACACATAAAACACATCATAAATGGGATTTGCTTTTTATCTGTCTGTGGTTGGCAGAGAGCTGGAGGATGGCAGTCGTCCGCCAGGCGCTCCTGACGAACGCCTCTTAATGCGTTTCAGGCGGCTGCATCTCTTCAGTGAGACAGACTACTATTAAAAATGATCATGAAGGCATGTCTAGCGTCAATTCAGTCCCCTCTCTCTCTTTTTGTCTCTTTTCTTTTTTCTTTTGGCTCGAGGGAGACTTTCCCCTTCATTAAAATGACAACAGCTCAAACTATGCATATGGAAATGTGGCTTCCTGCACAAGTGTTGCTCTGTTTGTGTGTGTGTGTGTGTGTGTGTGTGTGTGTGTTTATGAATGCGGGTAGTGGGCCACCCCACCACTAAAACAGCTGAAGATGGGACAGAAGGGGATTTGGGGAGGCACTGGCGACCATCCCCACCCATCAACACACACACACACACACACACCCTCCATCCCTGCCACCAAAGCCCCTGCAGTTCATTGCTCTGTGGGGTAAGACAAAAAGCCCTAGGGCCCAGTACACAATAAACTCCTCCAGCGAGCTTTAGATGTCTCGCCTGGGCAGCCGTCTCGACCGCCACCGCCGCCAGCCTCATCATCAGCACAAAGAGCGAAGGGGATCAAAATAATAGCGCCTGGACAAATGTACGCGATTACCACTCGTGTCAAAATGGCCTCATTTCCCTTGGAGCCTGCTGCAATGTCCTCCCACACACACACCTCCCACCCCCAACATCCCCAGCCCTCCCCGACTTTCTTTTTGCCCACCACGAAAACATCAGGGGTGCACAACGCTGGGCTGACAGCTTTTTGGATGCGTGTGTGAGCATGAGTCACTGAGGGGTTAGCTTGATAACAAGATTAGTGAGTTTTAATTTAGATTACACCCAACTTAGCCCTGATGGAGGGCCCACTGTTGCTCTTTGGTGGAGGGGGTCACATATGTGTGTGTGTGTGTGTGTGTGTGTGTGTGTGTGTGTGTGTGTGTGTGTGTGTGTGTGAGCAGGAGGTAGGAGAAGGAGAGGGAGGGTGGGTGGACATCAGAAAGACACAGGAGTGACACACTGTTCACTACTTCATTTCATTACTTCCAGCAGCTGGGTAATCAGCGGCCCTTAAGCAGAAATCTCTGTGCCCCAATCAGAGAGCTGGACTGAGAAGCACATAAATGCAGAGCTCTCAGAACACACAAAAGCCAATTTGCCTCACATCTTAGCGGAAACATCAGGATTTTAATTGAAGCTTTATTAGAGGAGGTTTTGTCATTAGTAGAGAAAACCACATGTGGAGACAGGTGTGTGTGGAGAGAGAGAGAGAGAGCGGGAATCTGCACTGAAATATTTCCAGGTGTGTCTTATTACACAAATAAATAAATAATCAGAAATAATATTCTGGCTAGTACCATCGCAACACACAAATTTTAATGTAAAATTTTAATCATGACCAGTGCATTGCACAACTGTTATAAAGCATAATCAAATATTTACAGACACACTACAGCCAGAAAAAAAACATATATCTTCTGGGCACAGATGTCTTTTGTTCACATATCCTATGAGAACTGAAAACAAACGGAAAAAAATCTTAGATAAATTATAAATATTTAATTCAGATCTCTTGACAGTGTTCTCCAGGACCCTGTCATAACATTGACAAAACACCATGGGTGCTTGTGGCCCATCCTCAGGAAGAGTGATCACACCCCCCCCCCAACCCAATTATATTTCTCCTCTGGTGGGATGGTGACAACTTTGATTCAACATTTGGGCAACATCATTCTCTGTGTGAGTGAATGTGTGTGTGTGTGTGTGTGTGTGTGTGTGCATACACATGCGCGTCCCCGCGATTGGCAGCAGCTGCCCTCATTACACAAAAACCCGATTAAACATTCCCTCCAGGCTAGGCTAATGATCCCACACTCCATTGTTATTCACATTCACTGAGGGTTAGCTGCTAAGCAGCCCCACGCACCTCCGCTGCCATCTCCATTAATAATGCCCATTCACTGCGTCGTGTTGTCAGGCCGTGCCACCGCCTGTAAATTAGACCTGGAGATGCGCACTACGCCCCTTTCGCAGATGGGTCTGGCCCATGTGCGTATTAATGCCCATTTGTGTGTGTGACAAGCCGACATATGTTATCTAGCATTCATTGCAAATGCTCAAATTGGCCTCTCTAATGCCCCCTCACTGCATACCCCAAAGAATCGCAATGCACATATTTACATAATGCTGTAATGCAGCAAAATCACAAAGTGAAAAGGAGGGAGACACGGGGGGGTTGAATAGGGAGAATATGACAGTGTTGTGAAGTGCGGCCGTATTTCCAGATGGCCTCAGTGCAGCTCGGAAGAGTCGTCTGGACATGTGCACAGAAATAAGAGCTTTGATGCGTCTTATTTTGTGAAATCGGTGGCTGACAAGGGATTTGTTCTTTTCATCAAAGACAGTTTTATACTTACGGCTGTGCGCCAATGGCATAATAACACGTGTATAAAAACTCCCACATTATCCACAAGCCTATAAGCTGTCTGTAAAATAATAACTGTGATATTGGATGTGAATATTTCCATTTTGTGCAATGAAACCCGCTGCATTATTGTGACAGCTTCCACCTACAAATGCCCACCTACTGACTCTCATCTCACAGTTCAAACAAATCCTGATGCCCCCTCAACTCCTTTCTGATATCCAACCGCTACACTTTACCCTGGATCATCTCAGCTATTTCACTCACCGACAATCAAATGTTTTCCAAACGGGCAAGCCCACTGCTTGTTAAATAATTAAACTGGAAATAAGTAGACATTTAAAATTTAATAACTTACTGGGTTCAGATTCTGTCCAACAAAATGCAATACAGAGATGGGATCAATGCTGTGATGAATCTTAATATTTCATTATCACATTTTCATTCACTCATTTTAATGAAAAAAAAACCTGATTTTCTTCATGCCTACAGATTTATTGCAGACGGATGTGTGCATACTTTCCATGATGGAGAGAGTAACTCACTTGTCAGAGGTAGCATCCATTCCCCACACGGTGTGCTGTGTCTTTGTGAATGCAAATGCTTTAACACAGTGTGCATAAGTGTGAATACTAATGGTGTTTTTTATTTTTGCAACCGTGAACGAGTGTGCTCTCGCCGTGTCATTCATCATTACCGAGATGCGGAATTAACGGCAAGAGGTCCCCCACCCCACCCACACATCAATACACCCACATTGTCGAGCTTGAGTCCTCAAGAACAAATAAAGCCGCATGAGCGTCTTGCAAGTACACACATTCGCCCACACAAAAACACACACATATTCACTCACACACAAACACACACACACACACACATGCATGCACATACACAAATCACATGTTCAGTGATGTATAACCCAGAATATAACCACTACAGATGATACAAAGCGCCTTTGAATTTAAACTTGTCCTTGGTTGCTGAAGGGTGAAAATAGCATTGAGCCATTATCTCACTACAGGCAAATATGTTCAAAAAAGCACAAAAGAGCTGCACAAACATAGCGTCCCAAAAGAGTCGTTCTGTGACACAGTTTTACAGTGTGTGGAAAAAGTTATTCTTGAGAGGAACCTTTAATCTGCTGCATTATAGATAAGTTGTGCTGGCTCCGGCACCTTGAAGTTGGCACATTGTCTGCTGGCATCTCGTGATTCGGTTTGTGCAGTAATGCACCTCATTGGCGACAACAGATGTAAGTCGAGACACAAGGCCGTTCAGGCACGCTTTACAATCCTAAGCATGTTACTGCCATCAAGGGACACCATAAATCAAGACATGTCACTCCCTCTCCGGATTAAACTGCAGGGCCCTGTCTTCAGACGGAGATGCTACACTGGTGCCTCGTTTCTGCACCTGATTCCTCACAGTGGTAGCTCCTGCTACTGATGCAAATCTTCAAGATTCAATTAGAATCACCCCTCCAACTAACCTCACACTTTAGGACACTTTTTCTGCATTCTTCACTAACAAAGTTGCAGCTATTAGTAGTCAGTTCTCAAACCAACCCACTGAGGTTCCTTCTCCTAGCCTCTCTAAACCAACTGCCTCCTTTTCTTCTTTCACCCCCCTCTCCGAAACAGAGGTGTCTAAGCTTCTCACAGACAGCCGGCCCACCTCTTGTCTTCTAGACCCTATCCCAACAACCCTTCTTCAGGCCATAACCCCCACCATTGTGACAGCAACCACACATGTGGTCAATGCTTCACTAACTAGGGGTACATTTCCCACTGCCTTCAAACAAGTCCAGGTAACACCACTGCTCAAAAAACCATCCCTTGCTCCCACTCAAGTGGAGAACTACCAGCCTGTTTCTCTTCTTCCCTTCCTTTCCAAAGCTATTGAACGAGCTGTCTTTAAACAGGTCACAGGATTTTTTACCCAGAACTGCCTCCTCAACTCCAACCAATCCGGTTTCAGAAGTGGCCACTCCACTGAAACAGCGCTTCTGTCTGTGACGGAAGCACTGAAAGAGGCCAGAGCGGCAGGTCGATCTTCAGTGCTCATCCTGCTGGACCTATCAGCAGCATTTGACACGGTCAACCACCGCGTCCTACTGGACAAGCTGACCAACATGTGTATTGATGGCACAGTGCACTCCTGGTTCAAGTCCTATCTTACTGGACGGTCGTTCAGTGTCTCATGGCTAGGACAGACATCGGCACTTCACCAACTCACCACAGGAGTACCCCAAGGATCTGTACTGGGGCCCCTTCTCTTCGCCCTGTACATCACCTCGCTGGGCTCAGTTATCCATTCCCATGGCTTCTCGTACCACTGCTATGCTGATGATACCCAGCTCTATCTGTCCTTTCCGCCTGATGACTCCACGGTGTCAACACGGATCTCGGACTGTCTCTCTGATATATCTGCATGGATGAAAGGACACCACCTCCAACTAAATCTCTCAAAAACTGAACTGCTGGTCCTCCCAGCCAAACAAGCCATACATCACGATATCAGCATCAAGACCGACTCCCTGTCTGTTTCTCCCACCAAAGTGGCAAGAAACCTAGGTGTCATGATTGATGATGACACGTTGCCTCTGTGGCTCGGTCGTGCCGCTTTTCCCTATTCAACATAAGGAAGATCAGGCCGTACCTAACCCAACATGCAACCCAGCTCCTGGTACAGACCCTGGTTATCTCTCGGCTTGACTCCTATCAGGCCTACCAGCCTGTGCATTGAGACCACTACAGATGATCCAGAATCCAGCTGCACGTCTGGTCTTTAACCAGCCAAAAAGAGCACATGTCACACCTCTGTTCATTGAACTTCACTGGTTACCCTTGGCTGCTCGCATTAAATTCAAGGCACTTATGATGGCCTTCAGGGTGAATGATGGCTCTGCTCCCATCTACCTGAATTCTCTCCTGAAGCCCTATGCCACGACCGCTGCGCTCCTCTAAGGAACGTTTTCTAGCACGGCCAACACCTCGTGCAGGTCAATCCAGACTCTTCTCATATCTGGTTCTGCGCTGGTGGAATGAACTCCCAAATGCTACCAGATCAACTGATACCCTCTCCACCTTCAAGAAACTCGTGAAGACCCAGCTCTTCCAAGAATATCTCCTGGCATAAACTTTGAGAATGCACTTGAACAATTTAGTTTCTCTGCACTATTGCACTTTCAACTTAAAATTGTGCAGTTTCTATGTTAGCAATATGCACCCCTTGTTTGTTTCTTTCATTGTGTCGTAGCTTGAATGTTATCCTCTTTTGTAAGTCGCTTTGGATGAATCCAAGAGAATACTAAACTTAAAAACAAAGAACCTGCAAAACAGTTGGTTTTAACTTCAGTTAAGGAAACTAGAAACCGTTGATACACAATACACAGTAATTAGAGTAAATGGAGTAATTAGAGTTGTCTATTACAGCGTCATCCTTTGTGACTGCTCAGTAATGAGCAGATCACAGAACCCAAATAAACCAAACATCAGATTGTATTTTATCGAGTACTCTTAGCAGGGTGACCTCAGACAGCAAGAGGAAGATGCTGAGCAGACTCTGGCGTCGAAGTATCATGTCCAGGTCATTCCAATAAAAGGAGAGCTAAACTTTCACATTAAATGCTTCTATGCACTCTAACTGATTTCCTATGCTAAAGAAGAGGGGAATTTCTGTTCTGTTGCGAGAAAAATCTTTTGGCCCGACCATAGCCCCTAGCCCTCACCTTATTCGATGGCAGAGTATCTTGATGGTTCATGTCAGTGATGGCATCCACACACAGCTCATCTTCTTATTGCCATACCACCCCGCAACAATCAATGACTATGCACCTCTGTGGCACAGCAGAGATGTGAGCAAAGCTCTCACCATGCCATAAGACTTAGATGGCGCACAGTTCGGATTCAAATCACAAAGCTGGACATAACTAAGTCCAATGTACAAGTTTATTTACTGTGTATGGTGCATTCCACTCCAGATGATCAATAGGCTGTTTTTGCTTTTGTTACCAACTATGCTTTTGGGAAATGCATCCAAGTCCTGTGTACAGAAAACAACAAAAACAGCTAGTTGTTAGCAACTAAGTTGGTTGGAAATTTGCACATGAATTGCAACCAACAAAGCTGCTTACTTGGTTAGCAACTATGTTTTTGGGAAACAGACCCCTGAGTAGCTATATTAAAGGAGAAATTATGTGTGAATCTATCCATAGCCCTGTTGTTTGAGGTCTCAGAGTGCTGCCAGTAGGAAAAAAAAGAATGAAAAGAAATGTATACAACATGCACCAAAATAGCAAATCGTGTTAACACTAACTTACATTACATTTACATTTAGGCATTTAGCAGATGCTTTTATCCAAAGCGACTTACAAAAGAGGATTTTTACAAAAGAGGAACATTCAAGCTACAACACAATGAAAGAACGAACAAGGAGTGCATGTTGCTAACATAGAAACTGCACCATTTTAAGTTGAAAGTGCAATAGTGCAGAGAAATTAAATTGTTAAATGCATTCTCAAAGTTTACGCCACCAACTGAATGGGGCACAGAAACTGTCTGACAGTTTTATTTTGCTATGCCCCAATCAGTTAATGTTTGTGTTTGTGTGTGTGTGTGTGTGTGTGTGTGTGTGTGTGTGTGTGCATGTTTGTTGCTGTGTGTTCTTCTCTACTTGTCAGTGGTGTTAAAAGAAGTAGTATGTGTTTCTTTTTGCTGCTAATTTGAATGCTGTTGTATGTGTGTCTGTGTCATCATTGGTTTGTGTGTCGGGCGCATGGGCGGAAAAGATCTGCATATATTGGTTTGGCTGTGAGTGTGTCTGTTAAAGAGCGTGTCTGTTAAAGAGTGTGTGTGTGTGTGTTTGTGCATGTGTGTGTGCGTGTGTGTGAGAGAGAGAGAAAGTAAGAGAGAGACAGAATAAGACTAATGTGTGTGTGTGTGTTGTTTGTTTGTTTGTTTATGTGTGGTGGATCTGGGGGCTAAGTTGAGTGTAGCAGGCCAGGTAATTGGAATTCTAGAGCTGGCTTGAGATGAACACCTGCCATGATAATGCAGTACCACCAAAGCCTTTATACTTAGTGGGTCTGGTCAAATGCTGTCACAATTCAGAGAGTCTACATATATAAGTGCTTTAAAACACACACACACACACACACACACACAAACTAGCATACACGTACACATACACACACAAACACACACATACATGCGCGCACACACACACACAACCAGCCCTAACCCCAGAGACTGGTGAGTCATCATTAAACGAACCTCATTAAATCAAATACGAAACAGCTCTCCATTAATTATGACAAGATATTGGTGGGTGTCAAAACAGCATTTTACTGCATATGAAAGCATGAAAAAAAAGAATGAGCAAACTTCTTAAGTAATTGCAAAACGATCAAAAGTTCAAACTGACGACCTTGAACATGCCCCAATGTGCCCAATAACAAGGAATTTGCAATAGAGAGCAATCGTGGTGGAAGAAAAAGTCTAAAGTCTTAGCAGTGACTATAAAGTACTTCAGAGGAATTTAAACACCTTGGTGGAAAGTTCAGGATGTGGAGAGGATTTAGGGAGTTTGTGGGCATTGTTTGGCTCGTTGATATATAGTGGATTGGGCAGCAATCTCTTCTTAAAGGAAAGGGATGAGAGGGGGTTGTCTCACCAGAGTGATGCCCAGTGTGACTCTGCCAAGACAACCCCTAAGCCAGCCGGCTCACTGGCTCTGCCACGGCAGGGGATTGGAGCATGGTGGGGCATATGGAGGGCAGAGTGCTTAGAGACAGAAGTTGTGGTGATGAGCGCAGGTCTTCTCTAAGCACTTGTGTACCTTTCTGTCTTTTATTTCTCTCACCCCCACCTCTCTCTCTCTCTCCTTCTTGCTCTTTCATTCTTTCTCCCTACTTCTCTCTATCGAACACAGTTGTTGCCCTCAGGTGATGGGTGCAGATCTTAATCATAATCTCTAAGTACTTATGTACCTATCTTTTATCTTCTCTCATCCCTCGCTCATACTCTCATTCCTCTCCTTCTCCCTCTTCCTCTCTCCCTCTCTCTCTCTGAGTCAGTGTCTGCCCTCTCCCACCCTGTCATCTCTTGTCACGCTCAGTCATTACCTCCCGCGCTGGGAAAAATGTGAAAATGTCACACTCATCATGGCGGCAGTGTCGAAGTGCTCCTGTCCCCTCCAGCCCGTTAAATTGGCCATTCAGAAAGAGGAGAGATGGAGCGTGACCCCTTTAGTTCTGTCTAAAGAGGTGTGTGTGTGTGCGCCAACAAGACAGCACGGACCCGCCACAAAACATGCCACAGACTCCATTGGCACCTGCTGCTGTTTCCTGTCAGGCAGATGACTAGACTTCCTTTATTGTTATTTTCTTTCCCTCATCCGTTAGACTGTGCACTCTCTCTCTCTCTCTCTCTCCCTCTCCATCTCTTTCTTCCCCTCCCTCTCTATAAATTCAGGTTTTTCCTCATATTTGTTCACTGAACTGCTTTGCTTACATATTTTATCCCCTATGTTTACATTAATGAATAGCTGGAGGTACAATGTCCAATCAAGTTCCAACACAAACTCCCTAAAGAATCTCTCTCTCTCTCTCTCTCTCTCTCTCTCTTTCTGCGTGTGTGTGTGTGTGTGTGTGTTTGTGTGTGTGTGAAATTCAAATTTAAAAAAGCTTTACTGTCATGACAATGAAGTAGTGCCAGCTAACATATAACAGTACAATTAGATAGAATATCTGCTTGAGGAGAAAGAAACAAATGAATAACAATAAGAAGAAAGAAAAAAGAAAACTCACTGTTTCTTCACAACTGTTCACCTTTCTCTGGTCCTCTTGTTACCAGGGACAACGGCAGATGCGTGCTAGATTGAGCCGGAGCCTTGACTATGTGATGCGTGACAAAGACACACACATACACACACACACACACACACACACACACACACACACACACAGTTCTTATTTCCCATCGTAGTGAGCATGGGAATTATCACCACCACTGGTCCATGTGAAGAAGCCCTGAGAAGCTGCTGGAAGGACGGAAAGCAGATGCCCGGAGATAGACAGGAGCATGAGTGGATAGCCAGTGAGCTATGAGGATTGGGATTGGGATTGGGATTATCTCACTGATAAATAAAACAGGGTAAGTGCTAATCTTAAGGCAAGAATAACATATGTCTCTCTCTACACCTCTTCTTTATCAGATGCATTTATCTATTCATTGAGTGGGAACAAACTAGTGATTGATGCACAGTCAGGTCAGTGATCACATGGCGACATAAACCACAATACTCACAATACCTCTACTGGGCAACAGAGCTTTGCATGAACACAAAACAATCTCGCCTGTCCTCAAGCTATTATAGTGGACTCTGTTAAGGTTATTAATTATCCGATATGCTAAGAATCACAAATACTAATGAAACATGGCTATAAGCCAATTGAGTTATAGTGTTACGTAATTACAGTAAGATAATATAGCTGTTAGGACATCAGATATCATATAATTACTTAATTCACCACAAATTGCTGCTATCAGTCTAGTTAGTGCAGGACATTGTTACATGTTGTAAAAGAAGGCATTGGTGAACTGGAGTTCTTTGAAGCAACCAATTTGCAAGGAGCGAAATGCAGCCTATGCTTAGAAGGATGATGAATGTTCTAACAATCTTCTCATTCAACCGTCTATACATCAAATGTTCCATGACCTGTCAACTCCCAACCACCTCTCTTTCTCTCTTCCTTCACTGGCCATCTATACTCCCAAATGACAAAAAGATGAACATATGCACCAGCAGTGATCTTCCTAAAGGAACAATGCTGCCTGCACTCATGAACTAAGACGTGTCACTTCCACTTCATGATCCCATACACCCCACCACCAACCTCCCACTCTTCCTCTGTGTGTGTGTGTGTGTGTGTGTGTTAACTGTGGTAAACAAGTCTGTGTAATGGATCTGTGTCTTTGGAGGAAATGAAAACATCACAGTGAAAATCACCATCCTTATAGAGGAGCTGAGGCTGGAGCCTGTAAGGCTCTGGCCTGATTATTCAGTTGAAAGGCTTAGGTCTGTCTAACAGAGGTACAAGGTAATATGAGACGGATGCTATTGTGCTTAATGAGCGTCTCATCAGGTTTTGCAGAGAAAATTAATTAGATGGTTTTTTTAAGGGTACTTTTGCAGAATAGCTTACACAGAGACAAGCATTGGCTTCCTGTAGTGTGAACAGTCAGGAAAAAGTGCACCTTTTCACATGATGATGGCACAGTCCAAATTTACCTACTGCAAAGCCATTTTTTGGTTTGTTTTTTGCTATGTTCTATGAAATTGATATCATCACCTTAGAAGCCTTCAGTGAACCTAAATGCTGTACTTTAGCACAACCAAGTGGTTTTTCACAAGAACTGCAGTTGCACTTATTCATCGGGTCTGGACTTTGCAAAATGGACTTGAATAACCACTGAATGGATTTCAGTGAATCCAGTGACAATTCAATAGTTATACAGTGACAATCTTAATACATAATTAAATGATATAGTAACAGAGGTATAGCCAGACAGAGATAGAATAGCCAGATAGAGATAGAGTAGCCAAATAAGCACTAAGAGGCCTCATTCTTACTGTTCCTACATTCATTTGAAGCCTCATCCTGTCAGTATTCATGTTCCAGTTCTAAAGACCACGTCCATTATTTCCCGATGACCTCATCCTGTTTGTGACTAACCAGACGATTACCTTAAATTATCCTCACTTCTAGCTAATCAATCTGGATCCTTATTGATCCCCACTTCCTGGCCAGGAGGCTTATCTGCGTCCCACAATTACTTGAGCTCCTGCGCTGATGCAGCTCAGATTGAGCGACCAGCTCGTCAAGCTAACTCATTAACACTTCACTTACCTCTGTGCTCGGCAAGATAAAATGAGATGAGTAACTATTTATCCCAATAGGTCTGGGTTGTTTATCTACACCTCTGGTCCTGCTGTAAGAGCAAATGGAGAAAATAGCCAACAGGAAAACCCTGGTGTTATTCCTTCTGGAAAACATAACAGTCCTATGGTTGACAGTGTGACATGAAGATTGCAGGCATAGAAGTTGACCTATTGAAGTTGGGGTCACATTGTGAAATAATTGTGACGCTATAGACAATGTCAAAAGTGTCATTTTCAGTCTTGAATATGATGCACTCTGACATTAAGCGAGACATAAACACACACTGCTGTCATCACATACTGATGGGAAAACATCTATCATCTTGACAGGCTCCCAAAGGCTGCTGCAGTATCCAGATGTGCACTTTCATGGGCCTCTACTGCCATCCTGTGACCAACAGAGGCAAGAGTGAAGGGTTTTACTTTACACAGAACTCCCTTTGGCTCATTATATTCAACTGTGGCTTTACTAATCTAATACTGCCACCTTGTGGAAAGTGTTAAATGCTGTCGGAATTTGCAGCAACCTCTCCTACATGAGGTAAGGGACAACAACTTCTGCTGTGTGGGCTAGGGTAGAAGGGGTTCTCCAGAATATGTATTTCCGTGAAAAAAAGAACACACAGGCCCTAATTTTCAAATGCCCATTTCTTTGACTGTCCACTGCTTAAACGAAAATCCACTGTGAATCAATCCATAGCCCTGTTGTTCGAGGTCACTGAGGGCTGAGTAGGAAAAAGAACAAGAACATTTGATATGACATAGACCAAATAGCGAATTGGCAGGTAACACTAACTGATTGGGGCACATTTTCAGTTTTATTTTCCCATGTGATGCCCCATTTAGGTAACATTAGCTGCCAGTTCAGTTTTCATTCTATGTTGTATTAAATTTCTTGGTTTGGTTGTTTTTTTGTACAGACAGTACTCAGCAACTTCCACCAACAGGGCCATGGATTGATTCACACTGCATTTCTCCTTTAAACCTTAGATCCTAATGTTAAGGACTAAAGTGAAACAAAACTTTGTTTCTATGCAAGGTACTAGTGGAAATCAGTAGGCTGCCGCAGATGGTGACTGTTTTCTATTGCATCAGTTTAAATAAATATTCATAAACAACTTGAGCAGAATCTTTAATGGATTATAGGAGAGATGTGTCTTGCAATATGCTATTTTTATTATCCTTTTGGTGAGTAACGTTAGGCTACTTCCTTAGCCTATTAACAAGCAGACTCAACATGAGCTACGTTCGCTAACAGAAATCCATGTATATTTGCAGGTTGTTCATTAAAACGTACAGTAACTGACCTTGACTTTATGATTATTTTATTAATAGCACTTAATAGCAATAGGAAATCTGTGTTTTCTTACCTTACAGCTGTACCTAGCTGACCTATACCATGGCTATTCTTAACAAGCCAATTACATTTTTATTAATTATTATTAATAATTTAGTAATTATGGTTTAATTCACCTTTTGTCCTTTGTTTATATTGGAAATCCAGATCAATTTAATGCATGTTCTGCATAAATGCATTTTCTGATCACTTGCAAATCATTCTGACAGTTAGACTTAACCCTTGACCCTGACATCACATGAACACAAAGCCCTTTTACTTTGTCCTTCATAAAATATGCAGGATAACAGAAACATCCCTCTATCATCCAGTCCAGTACATAGTGGTTCTTCTATCTCAGGGGTCCCTGACACCGATCCTTCACTCCAGACATAAACTGGGATTGTCTCTGATAGCTCCATGTTGTCACTTTTAAGGCCTGTAACAAAGGAAGAGAGCGCTGGGGCTCAAACCTGGGTCTCTAGAGTAATGAAGCTGCGGCCAAAAAGCTTACTTGGGTTGTTGCTGTTCTCCTTACCAGAGCCGACTAATTCATCTTCTCTCTTCTTTGGTGAAGAAGAAAACACTCCCTTTCTCCTCCCTCACCCGTACAATGAGGCATCTGGATGAAAACGGCAAGTCTTGGCTTACAACACTGTTTAACTGTCTCCAAATAGACCATAGTATTCTTTTGCCATCCTTCCACAGGAGGTTCAATGATATCCCAGGGAATTAATATGTAGTTGGTCCTCCCTTGGCACCTGTAATGGCTTTGATGGGAAGGATTCCACAAAATTTGAGAGTATCTGATGTGGAAAATATTGCCCATTTGTTCAGGAGTATTTATGTGGTCGGGACTAATGCTGGACAAGAATGTCACGCTTGCGTTGACTGTTATTGATCCCAAAAGTATTTGATGATCTATAGAGCCCTTTTCTCTGCAAGCCAGTGAAGTTCTTTTATACCAAAATTGCTTAAACATGTCTTGGATCTTGCTTCTGCACTGTGTACAGTCATACTGGGATCATGCCATAAAGGTTGTTTGTTTTTTTTAGAGCTTTTGGCTTGGGTTATGAAAGGTCACCTAATTATTAAGGGCTTTTGGACCAATTATTCAGTATACCGGGTATAACAGTATAACAGGTTTCCAACTGAAAAAAAAACAGTTTAGGAAACCCCTCCAGTGTGATTGTACCCGAATGCACAGAGCAAAATCACTGCTGGGCAGGTTTGGTGAGGAAGAACTTGACTGGCCCACTGAGAACAGGATTTGTATGCCAGCAAACACCTTTGGGATGAAATATAACAGAGATTGCCAACAGAGAAGCCAACATCAGTCCCTGGCCTCAAAAATACAGTCATGGCCAAAGGTTTTGGCTCTGACACGTAGTTTATAATTTCACTGCTTCAGATTTTGTGGTGGTGTGTTCTACCCGACATTAACAAAATATTAACAGTACAAACTATTTGATTGCGTAGGCCAGATTTAAGTTGGTATAGAGATGTGGATGACGTGAGAAATTAAAAATAAGAGAAAAGTCAAGTTTGCTTTTAACATGGAGAAGAGCAGGACTGTGCTCTTTATAGGCCTTCTAGTTTCGTTGCTTCTGAAAGATTCTCCTGACATCTTAAAAATGGGGCTGATTATACAGCCTGTTCCTAAGAAGGGCAGGCCATTAGCAAATCCAGCTCAGGGTGACATCCTTTGCAATCCCATTCCATTGAATCAGGCAGGCTAGGTTTGCCACCATTCAGATGCCTGTGCTAGTTCCAGTGATTGTCAGACTGGGTCATGAGTACCCATGGGGGTATTTGGATCAATCAAAGGGTTCGCAAAAATAAATCTTAAACTGTCAACTATACCAACATTTCCACACCATTATTATACACCATATATCATGATATGGGTGTCCCGATTTTGTTCATGCAGCAATATTTATGCAGAAATATTCATTCTAGGCCTAAGCTGTCTGTGATACTTTAGGAGGGGGTACTAACTCAGTGGGATGTAGAGTGTCTCACAGGGTATGTGACAGTTCAATGTTTGGAAACTGCTACTCAAGACATGCTTGCAGAATGACATCCAACAGCCTAAAGAATCCTAGCATGTCCATGAGGCTTGCATGATATAAAGGGAGGGAAAAATAATAAACTGCAAAAAGGTGAGGTTGCAGTGGCAACGTAGAAGTCATTACTGAGAATACATATCGAGCAATAATCTAGGCTATATCTCTGTCTATGTGAACTGTAACAGAGGCTACTCACAAGACCAGATTTAGATAAACGTTGATGTCAGATCGAATGATTGTCGATATCACCTGGAAATAAAACGGTTATCAAGTCAAGGAGTTGCATCATTCTTTAGTTCTTCCATTGATGATCTAAGAAAAGATCTTGAAAAAGAAAATGCATGTACATATCGAAACTACCTCCGTCCTGAACACTCATTCACTCATTGACCTCATTCACACCACACAAGTGGTGCATAAGCATAGTGGCTGCGGTTTTGTACCGTTTTCATTTAGAATGCATATTTGACAGAAATGTATATGAGCAAGCTAAGGACAGCCAAGGACAAATCCATTATATGTTGTAATATGTTGTAATTTCAACTTGCAGAATGCCTATGCTTAAAAAAGTCACTACACTGTACAGTAAAGACTTTTGACAAATGACTGCGTAGAAAGTCAAGTTACAGATCAAAGGTGTTCAAAACTCTGAGTGGCATTTTAGTGCATTTCTGTAATTGCCCTCTGTAGTCAAATTTCTGGGAACTTTGTTACTACCCCCCACCCACCACCCCACCACACACACACACACACACACACAAACCCTCACACACCCAATGAGAAATGTCACTGAGAAGTCTGACAATCGAGAAATCCCCTATTTTCAAATATTAACCATTCTAATGACACAGATTCAAATGAATGGTGGTGCTTTCTACTTAGACCATCCTTAATATTTCTTGCCTTTAGCTGGAAGTTAAGACGGTTTAATAATCTATCTGAACATCACACTTGAAATAAATATGTATAAGCCAACAGCTGACTTTTAGATGTGGGCTCTTACCAATGCAGTGATTTTAGACAACTTAGAACAACTACAGCTAGTTCTTCCTTTAGTCAAACTGGGAAAAACACACTTGGGGTACATTTTCTAATTTGTTAAACAATACAGCCATAGGCCAACAAAAACATGATTGTGGACTCAGGGTATGTCCCTTGTGGGGATTGTGGGGAATAATTTTCCTTCTTTACATATCTGAATACATATACAGGTAAATAACTTCCTGGTGGATTATCAGTTGAGTAACTAGTCTTATTTGCACAAAACTCAAACCTGATTGAGGTTATACCTGTAGTGATCATAATATTTTCCTGAAATAATTTGCCTTTCTGACACAGGCACACTGTTTGTGGGGAGATAGTTTTTACAAATTTACACATTTTTACATTCTCTGCTGTCTTCACCACATAGCTGCATGAAATGTATTGGCATCTGCTGGTCCTCCTGCAGACACACAAACATTTTATTTATGTGCTGAGCCATTTGGAATTTGGAAATATGGAAATTTGGAAATAAATTATTAAAAAGTAAAGGTGAAGTTGACAAGATGTCAATACTGATAAGGTCTATCAATGATATGGCTCACTGAAAATTAAAAATGTGTACTTAAGTGAAAGTCGTAGGCTACAATTCGATTCATAGGCCTATTGGACCCTCCAGATACCAATAAGAGACAAACATTGCATAAAATAATTGAATTATGATCTTGGGAAGACTTTTTCTGGTAAAGATCATATACATTGATTTCAGACTGTTTTTTGTCCGTTTCTTAATCTTTAATTAGTGGTGAAACTTAAACAAGCCAGAATTACCAGTCCAATAATCAAATTGAATACTATTCTGTGCGAGTCTGCGCCATAATATTCTACATAGGTTGTGCGCAACCTTATTTTGACTATTACCAATACAAATCGGTGTCATGTTACAATCGGTGTCATTTATTTACAAATGTGCTGATGTACAATCTAGTACTTCCATTTTCATTTAGTTAGTGTCCTACAAGACACAGTCTTCGGGGAACTCTTCTCTCGGTCACTTTCCGTGTTCTTCGAATCGAGTGTGTGGGCGTGGTTTACTCGACACTGTGTAGATCTGTGGGACCGCCAAGCTAGAGCTTCCGAAGTGTTTTCGGGCTGGCTGTTCTTTGTCCTCCATTACAGCTCGGATTCCCAGCTCGACTGTACGGCGCAGGCCCGAAGTAGCGCAGCCGCTCTGAGGTTAGTGCCCTACCGCGCAATCTCCAGCTATTTCAGCCCTGGCGCAGCCGCACCAACAAACCCGGCAGCGTTGGGGTGAAAGACAGATGCAGACTGTGTTGATGCGAAATAAGACACGGTTTCTCGTTTTCATCGACCTTATTCTCGGGATTAACTTTGTTAACGCTAAGAATAAGCTCTGATGACTCAGATATGGCAGTAGCTACTGTTATGTAGGCCGCTAAGGCCTCGCTAATTTTGTGTTCTAGTGGCTAGCGAAGGTTCAGAATGGCGGGTTTTGTACAAGCAGCGTTCTTTATAAGGCCATACACACTGAATGTGCATTTTCGAGAAGATATTAGTTTTGCTCTGTATTTATTACAGCGAACATAGGGTTCACTCTGGTGTCGCACTTGGATTTTAAAATGTAAATCGTGTTAGTGTGGAGAATCCTCAACACGGAGCCGCAGTCTGCGCAAGCTGGTGGAAGGCTAGTCAAGACCGCTAGCTAACCAGCTAACATTAGTAGGAATATGCAGACTGGTATAGGAAAAGGCTAGTCGGTGCTAGTGTTAGCGCATTCATTTTGTATGTGGCCATCATACAGCAGTTTAAATATTCAATCGACACAACTCTATTGTCGTTTAAGAGGACTGTTATGATTTTACTTGTCACAGTTAGAGATATAGATAGATAGAGAAGCGACACGCTTATCAGTTATCAAGGTGCTTCTGTCAACGTTAGCTACCATTAGCATCTAACCTTAATGTTATCGCGAGATGGCTAGGAGGCTAACCTTAGACGCCTGCGGAGGATGGATATCTGGTTCAGCTATCTTGGCCATCCAGCTAGCGCCATTTCACCCCGTCCATCGCTGTTGGAGTCTTGGGAACAGATGGTTACATGTAGCATGTAGTGTACGAGCCCGTAGTTCTTGGCCGACCATTTATCGTTAATGCTGCATTGTAAATGTCGATAAATAGTGAATTGATGAACCTACTACATATGTTACCAGCTGTCTACGTTCCTGATGAACAGTTGCCATCAGTTATTTATCAATGCCGGTCATCAGGTGGAACGTTTTGCCTAGGGGCTCAATAAGTGAAATATAGTATAGCAAGCAGAGTTTTTTATGCACCAAAACTATGCCTACCAAAACCGAAATATTTTAAGCTTCTGATTGTTTAACTGCGGATTCAACGCAATGCTTCAGATGTGATATAAAGTGTGTTTGAAATATGCATTATGTCCCTGGTTCTCTCCTATTTGTAATGACATCCACGCCTTGCTAGTGTTTCAGTGACATCCTGTGAAAATATAGTGCCGGACTAGAAATAGACCAGTTTGCCCATACAGTGCCAGGTTGATCGTAAATACTAGCATGGTTTGATGACTCGTGCTTATATCTTAAATAACAGGTTTTACCGTCAGAATTCTTAAGTGATCAGATAACTTTCCCTTTCAGTTTGGTAATTGTGGAATTGTTCACTCTGGGAGCCAGGATTCTGTTTCATTATAATTTCATAATTTATGGATGCCCCCTAGTGGGAGGAGCTAGCTAGTAGACTTGTAATGCATTGGACAAAATTAAGGAAATTCAAGGAAAAACATTTCATTCATACACACATATATATGGTTACACAAACAAAAACAAACGTCAACCAACTGACAAGTTCACACATGTAATACTTGTAATACTGGTCCGAGAGGGTGTCCTACAAGATGTTTGAAATTGGAATGGTGGTGTAATATGACATGATGATATGGATGTGTTTTATAAACATCTCATAGACTAGCCCTTTGTAAATTGGCACAGAGTCAAAGCTGAAGCCCTCATAATGCAGTGTCTGATTATGTAGGCCTATCTCTTTGTATTTGTATTTAGTCATTTATCTCACCATTTTATTCAAATGAAGTTTTGGTAGTCATTTCAGTCCAGGCACTTTAAAAGACCCAGCCCTGAAATGTCTCTGTGGTTGTTTTATGGATATTCACCATTATAAGACAGACCTTTACTTTACTAAAGGAGATTGTGGTGTGAATCAATCCATAGACCTGTTGTTCGAGGTGACTAAATACTGCCTGTTGGAAAAAGAACCAGATTTTATACAGCATAGACAGATTGGCAAACGGGCAGCTAACATTAAGTGAATAAGGCATAGGAAAATGAAACTGAAAGTTCCTACTGTTCCCATTTGGTTAGTAAACTGACCTTTATTGATGTTAAGTAATAACCTTGTATGCCAAATCTGAAGTCCACACAGTAATACCATTTGCGTCTGAAACAAATACATTCCGTGTCGGCAGAAATGAAACACTCATATTCTATATCATCAAAATTTGTCTTCAGCCCATTAGCATCTCATTATCGTGGAAATAAATGTTGGCAAATTTGTTTTAGATCTCATAATCATACAATTTACAAAATTTACGCTGGTCTGTATTTGATCACAATGGAATGGAATGCATGAGCACATTTTGTGTGTGTGTTTCAGACTGTAGTGAGAATCCCCCCAGCATCCCCTGGCTATGGAAGAGCACACGGTGCACCAGGCGTCGGAGCACATGAGCACCATCGAGGCACACGCTGTCTCCCAGCAGGTTCAACAGGTACACGTGGCCACCTACACGGAGCACAGCATGCTGAGCGCTGACGACGACTCGCCCTCCTCGCCTGATGACGACACATACGACGACTCGGACATTCTCAACTCCACCGGCACTGATGAGGTCACCGCTCACCTGGCTGCTGCAGGTCAGAGAGGGCAGTCACACACACACAGTAACCTGCCAGTTAGCAGAGAAATACACCAATAGGAATATGCACATATCACACAGTGATCAGGCAATATTCAACATTACTACAAATATGTTGAAATGCCACCTCATCTGGCTGTCATTTGCAGGTTGCTTATTGTCTTAGTTGAGTTACAGGTATTAATATTGTAGACAAAGCAGGAGCAGAACAGTAGGTAATGATGATCAGAATGATGATCTCTGGAATGCCTCCTTAACAAAGTCTTTCTCTTTCTGCATACAGGGCCAGTTGGAATGGCAGCTGCTGCTGCCGTGGCAACAGGAAAGAAACGCAAAAGGCCACACATCTTTGAGTCTAATCCCTCGATCCGAAAAAGACAACAGACAAGATTACTTAGGTGAGCACTCCTCCATTGTCAGCGATCACCCCTCTTGCCATTGTTTACTGTCTGCCCCTGTTTAATTGGTTGAAGGTAAAGCCTGCAGTCTCATGTTTAGCTCAGGCATTCCTTTATACAGAATGATGAAGTGTGCATGGGTGAAGTGTGTACTGTGATGGGTGAGAAGCTCTGACTGTTTTTCCCAGGAAACTGCGGGCCACGCTGGATGAGTACACCACGCGCGTGGGTCAGCAGGCCATTGTGCTGTGCATCTCCCCCTCCAAGCCAAACGCCGTCTTCAAGGTGTTCGGGGCCGCCCCACTAGAGAATGTTGTATGTATTTTCAATTTTCCGTTTCATAGGACCCATATCTAGTTGTGTTTAATGCACTGTTAATCTGTCTGTTCTTTTGAACTCGATGATCTTTTGGAGTTTAGTTTGGCATTGTACTGAATCAAGATAATATGAATGACACTAATACTCAAGAGCATATTGCACCTTTTACCGTTCCATGCTCATTTATTTATTTATTTATTTAACTGGCATTTTGCATGACGATAATTTAGACCTTTCAATTTCTGTCATGCCTTCTCTTACCTGCTGTGTGTGTGTGTCTGCCTGTCCCTCTGTCCCTTAGGTAAGAAAGTATAAGAGCATGATCCTGGAGGACCTAGAGAATGCACTAGCTGAGCACGCACCTGCCGGAGGGGAGCTGAGCTCCGAGCTGCCCCCTCTGACCATAGACGGCATTCCCGTGTCTGTGGACAAGATGACACAGGTGAGACCTTGAACCAGCAGATGGCGCCAAAGGGCAACACATTTGCACATGGTACTAGGAGTATTTTATATTCATGTCAACCAGCAGGTGGAGACAACACTTTACAGATAGACACAGGATTGCAGGCGATGACTGGGCTTAGAAATTCTCTTAAATAATCTAAAAATGTATTACTGCACAGAATAATGTATGTAATTAATCCCCAGAGGAATTTTTTAAAAAGTTGGTGATTAGGAAAGTGCATGGGAGTACCCTAAGAGTAGACTGCACCTTGCATCATGTTGTGGGCAGAGCGTGTTTGTGAAAAGCCCGTGCAGCTAGCACCCGGGGTTGTTGGGGTTGGCACTCCTGGGTCACTGGGCCGTTGGGTGGCATCACTCCTATGGGGCACCTGCTTGTTTACTCGATGCCAGCAGCAGGGCCACTGACGCACTTCCGCGCCCCCCCCCCCCAACCGGCTTTAAAGCCTCTCAGGGCACTGGTGCCCACGTGCCCCAGCGATGGCCAATGAGCAGCTGCCAGACAGGCAGCCGGCCAATCAGATTGTACGCTGCATCCAAGACATCGTAGATCAGCAAAGAGGCAGCAATGTGCATTCATTGGTGATTTATTTAGCAGAACTGAGGAGTAAATGCATGTTGGTTGATGTTCCCCCCATCCATACAGGTTGGATGTGGAGGGTGGGGGTAGGGGTAGAAAAGGTAAGGTAAGGCAAGGCATGGAGGTGGGTCGGGGTAGAGAGAGAGCCCCAGGGGATGATGTTCCCGTCAGAGGGGCTGGTTGCTGTGAGATACAGGCCCTGGTGCAAGGGGACAGGTGAGGCCCAGGTGAGGCGTGTGTGGACCTGTAATTATGGCATTTACTCCTGCTACCCCCCCACCCCCCGCCCCCCAACACACACGCACACACACACTTACTGAAGCTTGTGTTCCTGGCAGCTGATTGGCTCCCCAGTGGATTAACAGTAAAGGGGGGGGGGTGAGGGAGCTGAGTAGCTGAAATTCACCTCAGAAGCAGCGTGCCTCTTAACTCCACTGCCCCACTGTAATTAGACCATCTGCCCAGAGACCAGACACACACACACAGAGTAATATGCTCACATCCTTACACAGTCTTACAAGAGTAGAGAATCACTCCCAATCTGTTGCTCACACAATATCATATGCTCCCATCTTTAAAAGCTCGCATATTTATACAGACTCATAAGACTGAAGGAGGATTGGACCATATGGATAACTCATCCTACTGTGGCATGTGTTTAAGTGTTCTGTTTGCCTTAGGAACAACAAGTGCATAACGTCTAATAAGATTAGGACTACACAGAATTACGTGGGGCCAGCCTGAAGTAATTCATAGAAAGCCACAAGTGCCCCCCCCCACTTCCTAAGGAAGTGCCATTGACTGCATAGGGTTTAGGTATCCTCTCTTTTAAAACACTGAGGCAACACCTCTGTTTGTGGCTCCATGGTTTAGTGTGTAATGGGTACTTATCCTACATACACAGTCTGTGTGTTGACTGCACAGAGTCTGCCATTGTTCAGCGTGGCCGCGGCTCGTTTTGCACGAAAGGTGCAGGCGGTAGGGTTTTGTTGTTGCGATTTATTTCCCCTGAGCCAAATTTAGCTGCTGATGTCAAGGCGGGCAGACGCTGCGGTCCTTCATTGTGCAATATAATCTCCCCCCGGCATGGCCACGTATTAGAAGGGACGCTGAGGACACACACCCTGACCAGCTCAGCCCTGCCCTGCCCCCACCAACTCCACCTCCCCCTTCCCTCCACTTGCCACCACTGCCACTGCCACCCTACCCAGTCTCCCACTCCCACTCCACTCATGTCCACTAGCCCTGCTCACTGTGTGTGGGAAATGGAGGAAAAGAGGGGCACAGAGAGTTAGAGGGAGAAGTGGAGAGGGAGCGAGCGGGAGAGAGATGGAGGGCGAGTGAGAAATAGATGTTCTGCCTGATTAGAGCTGATCCCCTTCACCGCCATAGAAACAGACACAGGAAACACAGAGGCACCGGGAAGTAGTCATGGAGGAGGCGACGACCTGCAGGATTGTATTTTTTTTCCTTTAATCTACATCTCCCTGTGGAGCCATGATCCAGCTCAGTGAAACGGAGTTTGTGTTTGCACTGATCCCAGAACAGCTGCGTTGTCCACTAATCACATCTTGACTATTAAAAATGAATTGAGCTGTCACCTCTCTTACTTTCTGCTTTAGCATCGTCAGTCTAGTTCGATGAAGAGATTCAGTCATGGCGTCTGTAGTTAGTGTGTCTGATCAATGTGGTAATCCCAGCAATGTGACGGTCCATTCCTCCCAATAGCACAGAGGGAGGAAAAGACCTTGCTCAGCCATTTTGCGTTTCCACACAGATACACACACACACACACACAAGCACACTAAACAGAAAAGTTAAAAGGGAGTTGGAGCCACAGCTATAGATTGAACCCAGAATAGAATCTGAAATGATCCGTCTCCTCCTGCTCAGGATGGCTATTTCCGGCCCGCAAGGGCCATCACAGTCATCCGGCAGATGAAGTTGTTGGGTGGGACCCGGCACGTGCCACCCCTCTTCAAGGGCAGCTGGTGCTATGCATGAGTGAACCGGCCACTTACGTCACCTCTGTTATTGTATCACACACACACTTACACACGTGCCTTTGTTGACTTTCTCTCCCCTCTCCCCATTCCCGTCATCATTCTCATTGCCTCTGTTTTTCTTTTCACTTTTAATATTTACCTGTCATTCTCATCATTTCCTGTTTGTCATCCTGTTCCTGTCTAATATCACATGTATTTCTCTCTCTCTCTCTCTCTCGCTCTCTCTCCCTGCTCTGTGCAGGCCCAGCTCCGCGCCTTCATCCCAGAGATGCTCAAATACTCCACAGGCCGTGGGAAGCCCGGCTGGGGCAAGGAGAGCTGCAAGCCCATCTGGTGGCCGGAGGACATCCCTTGGGCCAACGTGCGCAGCGACGTCCGCACCGAGGAGCAGAAGCAGCGGGTGAGTGGGAGACGGCCAGAGAGAGGCCTGCAAGCACCAGATCATTCACCATCTGACTGCTTTACTCAGTGTTGATGACTCGTTGAGAGAGATGAAAGCACAATAGGAACGAACTATTTACATTTACCTTTATGTATTTAGCAGACGCTTTTATCCAAACCTATTTACATTTTGCTGACTATGAATTGTTCAAGGCAAGTATCTTGGGGTTAATTGCCTTGCTTGTAGCCCCAACGATGACAGCCGGGATTCGAACCTCAAGCTTTCCAGGCAACTAGCATGATAGCTATGCTACCACTCCTCCAAACCCTCCCTGAATCTTAACAAGCAGTTATTGAAACTGTTTCTATGTAGTAACTCTTTTACTAGCTGTTAGCCACCTACCACTGTCTAGCAGCCGCCCCAGCATACACCACAGCATCTGATTACTGTATGTAGTACCTTAGAATTGACATCATTGCATTTTCATTGGCCAATGGCAGGTGTCATGGACCCAGGCTCTGCGCACCATTGTAAAGAACTGCTACAAGCAGCACGGGCGTGAGGACCTGCTCTACGCTTTCGACGACCAACAGGTGACCCAGCAGCAGGTGGCCACAGCGGCCACCCACAGCATCGCACACCTGGTGCCCTCACAGACAGTGGTGCAAACCATCAGCAACCCCGACGGCACTGTGTCACTCATCCAGGTGAGTTAGACCCACAACACCACAAGGAGCATCACGACCTATGCTCTATAAACAGCACAGTGTGTGTCTATCGATGGAGGTTTCCATATATTTTTAGGTAAACGGTGAACATTATATGAAGCATCTCGTTTCATTCAGGGGGGTGACTAGAGTGAACTGGCTAACTCTGTGTTAGGAAGTGACCAATGCCGCAACAGTGACTAACAGACTGTGTAATGTGTACACAAAAAGTTTGTAAATTCAATATTTTTAAGTAGTTTTAAGTCAGTTTCTGTGACAGTGGTGCTGTAATGTGTGTTCAGGTTGGCACTGGTGCTACAGTGGCAACTCTTGCAGATGCCTCCGAGTTGCCAGGCACGGTTACCGTGGCACAGGTGAACTACTCAACCGTGACTGATGGCGAGGTACACCTATCAGTGAGAACAACCTTTTTATTCAACATCTCCAACACAATATATTACACATGAATATATATGGAATATTTATATATTGTAATGTTAGACTTATAACATATGATGTTATGCGTCGTATGTTATACATACACACAGTTCATTTGAAGTGTGCACATTTCTAAGCCCCTGTACCCCTCTTCTCTCCTATCTACCTCTCTCTCTCTCTCTCCCTCCCTCCCCCCCATGTGTATATTTTGGGGCAGGTGGATCAGAACTGGGCGACGTTGCAGGGCGGTGAGATGACCATCCAGACCACGCAGGCGTCCGAGGCCACGCAGGCCGTGGCATCGCTAGCCGAGGCTGCCGTCGCCGCCTCCCAGGAGATGCAGCAGGGGGCAACAGTCACCATGGCACTCAACAGGTACGCAAGCAGAGGAGCAGGTGGAGAGAGGGAAGGAGGGGAGAGAGAGAAATGGGAGGATGGTGTCGAGGGAGCGTTGTACTCCGAGACCGAGGTAGTGTGTCAGGAATGGAGGATGATGGGTGAAGACAGAGAGAGAGAAAGAGGATGAGTGAAAAAGTGCATAGAGGAACAGAGGGAGAGAAAGAGGACAAGTAAAAGAGTGCATAGAGGAACAGAGGGAGAGAAAGTGGATAAAGTAAAGGGACATGGAGCAGCATGGGAGGAAAATAGATGGTATCATCCTAAAGGCAGAAGGGAAAACAGCTGTTACACACACACACACACACACACACACACACACACACACACACACTCTCGTTGCCTCTCCCCAGCTGCACATGAGCTGCTGTGGTTCTGTGTCCCTGGGGGACTCGTTACCTGGCTTCACCTGTCACCCACCTGCCTCCAAACCTCCCCCTCCCCCACCCCTCCTTCCTCAGTTTACCGGCACCACCTTACAGCAGCTGGAACATAGCGATCCATCCTCAACCCACTGCCACCACCCACCTCCATCTCCACCCCCCCAGTCTAATTAAACCCAGAAAATAGGCTTTCTTTTAAGGGAGGAGCTTCTTCTTAACACAGGCACCCCTAATTAAAGACCTGATCACCTTCACCTGCACTTGCTGGGCCCCTATATAATAAACACTGGGTGTGTGTGGACCCCCCCCCCCCGGGTTATTTAAGCTGAGACTCATGCAGGGTGGAGCATCTCTAGATTGGAGGACATGGGTAGATCACGAAAGCATCAGAGGGAGGAAAGAAGCTTAATGTGGGGACACACACACACACACTCAGATACATACACCCTCAAGCAATATCTCTAATGATTGTCTCTGTTGCCATTGGTGCCCATGGGAGCCATGAGTGTAGGCTTTAAGGCTATTGGGAGTGTGGTGGATGTTAGATGTGACAGATGTTAGTGCTGTTGGCCATAAGGGACAAGTCCTTAAAGCCAGCAGGAATCTTTTGATCATCATGGTAGGGTGGGTGGCGGGGCAGCTCCCTGCATCAGGTCACAGTAGAGGTCATCATGCACTCTGCCACTAGGGGCAGTGTGTCTTCATCAAGATTAAGGAACTCAGAATGCATATTTGTGTCTGTGAGAATAATTGTGAATGTGTATGTAGCTACGATGTCTGTTAAAGTAGTGATGTGTGTGTGTGTTGTAGTGAGGCAGCAGCACACGCGGTGGCCACTTTAGCCGAGGCGACGCTGCAAGGCGGTCAGATTGTGCTGGCGGGAGAGACAGCAGCCGCCGTGGGAGCACTAACAGGAGTTCAGGATGGCAGTGGTATGGACACACACACACACACACACACACGCCTCACCTTCAGCTTTACAGGACACAGAGAGAGAGAGAGAGAGAGAGAAAGAAAGAGAGAGAGAGAGAGAGATCCTCTCAGTTTCCCCCTTACAGTCCTCTCTCAGCTCTTCTGCTCACCTGATGACTTCGGCCAGTGATCCATGCATTCCACAAGTGTGTCCTGACACCTGTACCTGAATGTTTCACTATGTCATCTCTCCTCGTATCATGAAGTGGCATCCAGTGACTGTCTCCTTCAGAGGGAAAGATGGCGAGCTGCCCAACTGACTAGTCTCTCTCTCTATATATATACATATATGATTTGCCTGTCAATCAGTTTGCTCCTTCTCAGATTTGAAAGAGGAGAATTAGTCATTTGCTTGACAACAAAAGCTCCACCTTACACATTTAAATCATTCAAATGTAGGGCGTGCAGGGGAATCTATGCAAATGATGTTCAACTGCTAGCCATCACTTTGAAGTTCTGTCAACACCACTAGACGAAGAGAGAGAGAGTTGGATTATGATTCTGAAGAAGAGTAGTCAAGCTTGGGAGCAAATCTATAGTAATCCACTAGATTCTGCAGGTCTTGGACATATGGTGTGTATTTGTGTATATGTGTGTGCGTTGCCCAATCTACCCTCTGTCCATAGTAATCCACACTATGCCAAAGCAGCAGGATTCTGTTCTCATCCACCCACCCACCACCACCACTACACAAACACCACACAAATTCACAGCACACAAGACCCTACATGTCCATTCTATGTGTTTATTCACAGGGTGCTGTAGTCACATTTTGTAGCGCAGGTAAAGGTAGTGTAAGCCCAGTCTGCATGGCCTACATAGTGGCTGGGTGATTGACAGCACAGTGTACTCGGCGGTACTGCCTTACAAGACGTAATTAGGGTTGTAAACGAAGAACTCAGCCAAGGCCCTTCAGTCAGCCTCAGCCTCTTTCAGTGTCCCAGGACCCCCCCCCCCCCCCCTCCCCAACACGCACACACACACACACAAACACCCTCCCAATCCCCAACCTGCCCCAGGCACTTGGCAGGCCCCTGAGGAACCTGTCTAAAGAGCTTTGATGCTCTCCATTATCGGTACAGAGCCTAATCACAGGAGCCAGCTGTCAGTGCTCCACAAGCCAGAGACACACCAGGAAGCCCTGTCTGACACACATATACACATACACATACACACACATACATAAACACTTACCTGGGACATGCCTAAATATACTTTATAAATATACTTAACATTGATTTACAAGTTAATTCACTGGTTCCACCCCAACATCCATTGGCTGTCCATATTAGACAATTTGTTGTGCCACCTCAAAATTAATTAATACAATTATTTTATGTATTATTAATTAACAAAAATTATTTTTTATATATATATATATATATATATATATATATATATATGATTGTGTTATTCTGTGTACTTCTGGGTGGAAGGTAGGAAACCACCATAAAATAAAAGAAAAGCTAGTTACAGCATGACATTGCTGAACTATATTGCGATCAAACACCAATTCACCATATAGCAGTGGCAGTAAGACTTTAGCCAGACAAGCCAGACTATAACATAAAATGTCTGGACATGACCGATAGACCAGGCTCAATCCTAGGGGCGTAATCAGCGGTAGTCTTTCAAACTGCCTCTGCACGCAATAGGATCGCACTATGACCAATCACTGCAACGTCGGCAAAATACGGCATTCTTTGAAATGGAAAACTTGCCCTTTTCTGCTCAACTTCCAAAGAAAAGTCCAAAGTTGATGCCAAAGGCAATTCAAACAACTGTTGTTCCTTGGCCACAGTCGTCTTAGTTGCTTTGCATCACAGCCCTGTCATCATCGTGCTAAACCTGCCCAACGGCTCTGCAAAGGTAGAGAATTGAGATTGGTCCTACCAAGCCTTGGTAGAAGACCTACTGAGGCCCTATGGTGCATGGCTATACTTACCTGCTGAGCAAAACTATTTTCTACTGCTAGGGTACATGAATGAGTTTAGCCCTTATGTATTTATGCATTTATTTATTTATTCCATTTGTATGTGGTTGGATTCACAGGATGGCCTTTTCTCATTCGTCTCTGCATGAGGTGGCCCATCTGTGGCATTGTCATTTGTGAATGAGCAGGGAGGTGCTGTGATTAAGGAATTCTGGTTTATGTAACTGTCCCGCTGGGCTGGCTGCTCATTCAAGGGATTCTGGGATAGCTGGTGGCAGGCAGACTGATCTAGAGAGCGTTTTGTCAGAAAGGATTTTTTATTATTATTATTATTATTATTATTATTTTTCTTCTTTTCTTTTTTTTTTTTTAAATAAAACACACTAGGAATGGCGAGCAGTGAAGTTTAGCCAGGGCATTTGAGTTGTCCTAATACTAACTAAGGCACAGTAGGAGCACACATGCATGGGAACCATTTTGAAGTTAAGGTAAGTGCATGACCCCTGGCAGTTGGGTTAGCCCCTTGAGTCGTGGATCTGCCCAAGGTTTCTTCCTAGATTAACTGCACATAAGGGAGTTTTTCCTTGCCCCTGTTGCTCTTGGGTGCACCTTCTGTGAAGTGCCACGAGACAATACTATTGCAAAAGGCGCTGTATAAATAAAACTGAATTGAATTGAAGTGCCTTGCTAAAGGGCATGTCAGCTGTGGACGGTTGAGAGATGAAAGCTGTTCTTTACTCTCCCCGCCCAATATTTTTTTTCCCCCGTCGGACCAGGGGACCAAATTAGCAATATGTCGGCCACAAGCTCACATCTGCCAAAGCTGTAGCCTACAACTGCAGCAATGCATTGTGAACATGAACAAATATTTTACTGTCTTATGCACAACAAACTCAGATCAAACCTGCTTCTCTGTGCTGTGAGTTTTCCGGAAGGTTCTAATAGACAGGCATAAATGCAGCAAAGTCACAAGGACCGAATAAAAGCGCTATATAGTAAAAAGTGTATAAAGTGTGGGCATAAGTCCTGTCCCCCCTCCCTTGTGTCCCCATATTGTGGCAGTGACTGCAGCCAGAGGGGACAAGTGGCCCTGTCAACAGCGCCACCGCTGAAGGAGCTTATTGACCTCGTCCAATCAACCTAATGGCAGCGTCGGGCTTCCTTTGAAGTGTGTCGGCCAGCATCGCTCTTGATTTCGCTACGCCGTCCCTCCCCCCCCTTCACTTTCTCCGTCCATTCATCCTTCTTTCTCTCTCTCTTTTTGCTCCTTTTTTCAACAGGTCCTCAATGTCACAGTGATGAAGTGACAAGAGGGCCACTCCTCTGTGTAAACACAGACTTGTCCAGAAAAGGCCCTGCAATCATTTTGACAGGCACAATTAAACATCATGTGGCTGTTGCTGTGCCTGGCAGGGCATCATGGCAGGGTTGCCAGCTTTCTGAACCTAAAGACAAATCAAATAAGCTGATAAAGTAAATAAGAATGATGGGTAACAAAATCTGTTCTCTGCATGCATTTGTTTTGGTACAAATGCTAGTTTCCTCATGTTTAGAAATAGGCTGTGTCTGAAACGGGAAGCTAGTGTCTTGCTGCCTTGCTGTCTTCACTATCTAACAATTACCTGTCGTAGAAGGCATCAAGGCACCAGCTAAAAACTTCAAAAAAATTTCAGACGATCTAGCTAGACGGCTAATTAGAACAGAACACTGTCTTTGTTTATTTAATTTTTAAGGCACCGTTGCCAAGATACCGACAGCTGACTATATAATTCAATTGAATTTTGGGACATGAAGCATATATCTATGCTTCCTTGAAAATTGGGCAAAATGAAGGTACCTGCAAAAGCAGAATTTTATGCATTTATCTGATTCGGACATGCCTTGCTGCCTCCAAGCATTCCTTTCGAAGGCAGCATTTTTTTACCCGTTTCGGACACAGCCAGAAAATACATATGGTGTCAATACGTCTGGGGTGTGTGTGTATCGCTTTACGTATGGGAGCTTTGCCTCTGACCTCGCCTTCTGGTCATCATGATCGTTCTTGTGTGTGTGTGCGTATGCGTGTAGGATTTGTGATCGTGTTGATGCTTGGGCATTGGGACATGCGCAATCCTCTCTGGCTGCCCCACCCTCTCTCATCCATCTGCCCCTCAGCCCACATCACGTGACCCTCCTGCCCAGGCGCAGTAATCTGGGGCCAGCCAGTGGCACACAGCTGGGCCGGCCACAGGAGGAGAGGAGGGGCGAGAACAGGGGAGCTCTGCAGCTCAATCAGCCCATTGTTCCTGCATTGCGGCAGGGGTGCTGGCCAACCCTCTCCCCTTTCCACGTCTCCACGCTCCACCTAGCCTACGCTCCCAGCCAATCTCAGACCCACTCCAACATGGCGGCCCACTCACTGTCAGTCAGACGCAGGATCCTTGCACCTGCCTGTGTCGTGACCATGTGAGGCGTGTGCTTGCTCTCTGAGTGCTAACTGCCATGGCAGTGATCATCTTGATCTTGATCTTGTCGAGTCACATCCAGTCAAGTGTCGAGTGTTGCTTAGCTTTCTGGAAATTTGCTATGCATGTACAGTTGTTGCCACTACCATTATGTGCCATACCATATTAACTGTCTCCACTGTCATCATTCCCATGAGTGTAATTTTACATTTACAACTACTAATGTCCTAAGAATCTGGTTGAACAGGGTTGTGTGCACCTGTTTTCCTACAGAATCATGAGGGTGTTTTCTTCTCTGGAAATGTTGTTCCTTGAAATGTCAGCACTCTTGAAATGTTCGATCCTTAAACATGTTCTCCTCTCCTCCTCTCTGCCCCCGCAGGCCTGGTGCAGATCCCAGTCAGCATGTACCAGACTGTGGTCACCAGCCTCGCCCAAGGGAACCGGCCCGTGCAAGTGGCTATGGCGCCAGTGGCCACACGCATCGAGAACACAGTGACGCTGGACGGCCAGGCCGTGGAGGTCGTGACCCTGGAGCAGTGACACACTCCCCCCCTGCAGGTGTTGGGGATGGGCAACGCCGACCCCTAGGAAAGCCTCCTCGGTGTGTGTGTGTGTGTAGGGGAAGGAGGTTTGGGGCGGTTGGCAGGTTTTCACACACTGTAATATATGCGTTGTATAAAGACAAAAAAATATTGCTATATATTTTTGACTTTTTACACCTGCAGGGGTATCGTAGGTTCCAGGATCAATATCGATGAATCGTTTACTATGTAAAAAGAGGATGTTTGTTTTGTTGTTGATTTTTTTTTTTTGTGGGGGGGGGGGGGTTGTGCTTTTTGTTACCGATTTTCATTTACTTTTTTAGCTTTCTGATGTGTTTTTGATGCTTTCTGAGGATATAGAGTATTTAGTATTTATTTTTTAAACTTGTATTCAGCAAAGCGAAATGAGGCAAACCAAAAACCTAGGGTGGGATGGGGTCAAGCATAACCCTCCCACACACACTCACCACCACAGAACTCCATCTCATCCTCAAGGGTACAATGTATTTGTTTTGTTTTTGTTTGTTTGTTTGTTTTGAGCTCTCGGAATAAGGCATTTTTATCTATAGGTTGCAGGCACTGGCGAATCCTCCATGATGTCTCATCACCCGTTCACTCTCGTCTCAGTATGAAACACCCAGACTATTCCCCCAGTATGTGTTTGCCTTCATCACAGACTGCATTAAATGTGACTTGTTCTCTTTCGTGGTCGTTGTTCCTGGTTTCTGGCTCAATGCACAAAGTGTTTTGTTTGAGACTCGGAAGTTCAGTTCTTCACTTTTGTATAAACAAAGAGATTGATGGTGACTGCAGCTGAAAATGGGTGGCCTGGTATGAGTGTGTGTGTACTTGTGTGTGTGTATGTGTTTGACTGAACTGCCAAGGAAGCCATTTTGAAATCAAAGTACACTGCCTCTGTTTGTTTGTCACACTTGTCAAGTGACTTTCTAGGGTGTTTTAAATGCATATGTACTATGAATGATGCTTTGTGTGTGTGTGTGTGTGTGTGTGCGCGTGCACACGCCGCTCCTGTGCATCATTTTATACATTTTGAGAGAAAACTCTTGTATCCATTGAAATGGAAAATTATTTAAAGAAAATGACCTTGGTATTGAGATCTCAAAAAGAAATTGTATAACACTGAAAGGGGCTGACAGATGGATTATGGGGAATTTGAGGCATGTGGTTTACTTGAGCTCCTAATAAAATATTGACTGTTCACACAAAGATAGGTCTTATGTCATAGCTTTTTAGTTTTCTTTTACTTCCATCCTTCCTCATCTTGCGTCATTCCATCTCTTCATCCCTCCACTTGTGATTTCCTCTCTCTCTCTCTCTGCTCTTTCTGCCAGGTCACTGGTTATTGGTCTCCCTTAGTTGTGCACTGAAAACTCACCGACCTCCCACCCCCACTCCTTACACCCTGCTTCCATCCACACCCAGTCCTGTGCCATGAGCCAGTCGTGATGGACACGCGGGGGCCTAGTTGCATCATAAGCTCTCATCCCTCCTCCCTCAGCTAAAGCCTGGATTTACAGGCAGTGCCCTTCTGCTGTATGGGCTGGGGGGGGGGGGGCATGCTAGTTTAATCCGACAGGCGTCACCACACATCCCACTCTGCCTCCAGATTATTACTTACAGTTGGCTCGGAAGCAGTGGGTGCAAGTCACTGGAATATTTCAATGGAAGATGTACCCTCTTAGGTCTTTAGGTCTAATGTCTTTGGAGACATTAAACTGGGGTTAAGAGGAGAACTAGTGGGGCACAGTTGTACTTTGGGAGAGGAGAGGATGGGTTTTGGGGGTGAGTGCGTTGGTGCTACAGCAGCTGGTTGAGGGTGGGGGAGGGGAAGAGGACGGGGCCAAGGAGGCTGGAGGAGGTACACAAGCATCACTCCCTGGGCAGGGCCAGATTAAGACAGCCTTATTAGCGTGCGCTTTCTGGGAAAGGACCTGTGTCCTGTGCACTTCCTCACCCGCCGCACGGAAGGACCTGCCAAGCGTAGGTGGACATAAACACAACTGATTATCTCCAAGGGATATCCCCTGTTTAAGAGGCTCACTCCACACCATACATCTGAGCAATACTGTCTGATTACATGAGACTGGCAAGTGCCTGAGACACTAGGAACCTTAAATGTTTTTGGAAACCTCTACAAATTACTGGATGTTCTGAGAGGTGGCAAAACAATTTCACTCCCTAATTTTGGTCCAGGGGAACAATACTTCAACTACACGACTGATATGTGTTTATATTAAATCAAGATCATATACAGTTCTACACGGTACAAGATGCAGATGCAGTGAAATGCTTTATTGAGTGTATTCACCTTCAATGAGAGTATGGCAATGTAACTACCCAAAATCCAACAGACAGCCATTATGATCCATTAATTCTAGCACTATCCCTTGTAAACATGTTAAAAGTCACCCCTATTGATCTCCATGGTCTTTCTTAACTGTAACTGTTATTTGACCATTAAAACTGATTAACAGTGAATATATAGTTACTCTTCTATGACCCCCTCCAATAAAGCACTTCAGTGAAGTATGAGAGTATTGATTCCCTGAGGAGGGGGTGGCACGTGTGTGGGTGTGTGTGTAGCTTGGAGGGGGATGAGTTCATGGACTTGTCTCTGACAGGGCCCAGGCCTCCTCTCCATAGGGGGGCTGTGTTCTTGTAGACTGGAGTCCTGCAGGCTGTGGGGCAGGGCTTTAATCTCCACTAATCGTTTCTTAATACACGCATCCCTCTCTCCCACCCAACCTCCCTCCCTCCCCTCACCTCCCAAAGCCCCACACCCACTGCATGCGCTGCAGTCCGCCCCCGCTCAGGCACGAGGGATAATCTTCATTCTCTCACCCCCAACGCCAATGCACCACCAGGGTCTGGGACTGCAAGTGTTCATTCATTGTATCCTGGAGCACAATTGTTTAAATGCTGATTTACAAACTGAGATCTCCTATATTCGCTTCTACACTCTCCAGTAGCTTCTTAAGAAAACTGAACATTTGTGCTCTGTAGAAGCCTGGACTAAAACAGCTGAGGGTAAAACGGGGTAACCTTCATTATTTACGAGGATTGAGTTGGTGGATCGGTTGAATCGGCATTCTCACAGCTCACAGTTAAGTGAAAAAAATCCACAGGCCCTACACCCCCAGCCCCTTGGCAAATCATCTGAAAAAGGCAGTGCTTTGACATAAGCATCGAATTAGAAGGAGCTTTGGAAGCAGTGTGAGCCCCAAGTCCATGGGTTCCACCAGCTGCTGGTCATGTTCTCCAAAAGATCAAGGTTAGAAGGATCACTGAGGCAGGCAATGACTTGTGTTGATTTTATTTCACCACTCAATCATTTGGTCACAGGTACATGAAGCAGAGTTATTACAGTGATTGCTCAATTTAAGATGTGATGGAAAAGCAAAGTCATCCCTACCAACATCCAATTAAGAGGTGGAATCGCTGACAGAGCTTGTTAGGAGAACTGGTGGTGCTGATTCATCTACAGCAGGGTCGGGTAATAACTGTGTGTGTCTGTGTGTGGAGATACAGAGATGTGTAAATATGCCTAGTTTTTTAGTTAGGCTATTTAAAAAATTCATACCCCAACAAAACATCAGCTATGTAGACCATTCTATGCAAAAGTGCATCTATGTAATATCCACAACACCCATGAAAAGCTATATATCTACAACATACAGTTTAATACAAATAAATGAATACATTTATTTTCCCCTAAAGTGACATAGCTATAGATTAATTATGGCAGTCATTTACAATTACTGATATCATTGGTAAGTGTAATGCATACTTCATCAAATGGACTTTTGCATGGAATTGCCCATTCAGATACATTTGTTTATTCAGGTGCCTGCCACATTAATGTTCTTGCTGACTGTTCATCCTTACACCTATTCACACCTTGTTCACACACAAATATAAACCCCACAGAAAGACACACACACACACACAACATACACGCACACACATAAATGCACGCACGGACACATCCAGACACTGTATAAGAGCACCAGCAAGTAATCTCATTTCTCTAATGTGCTAGTCTCCACATTAGCACGCCCAGACGTACTCCAGCATGGGGTGCTCCCATTCTCCCCTTCTCCCATGCTTCAGCCCTATTCACAGGAGAAAGAGTGATGCCCTGGATCACTAGCGCACTGAAAGAATGAGGAGGGGAAAGAGGGAGAGGAAAAGAAAGAGAAAGAGAGGGGGGGGGGGCAAATGCAATGTAACCTGAGCTGCAGGGTCCATCTGGAGAGGGCCCACTCAGACAAAGATTTCCCACAAAAGCATTTCAGTGCTGATAACGTCAGGTTTTCAGATCTAGGAATCGATCTAGGAATCAACGCATCATGCACATAACTAACATAAAACGTAAGGTAAATACATACACATACTAGGGGAAGGTTTAGAACTGTGAAACTGGTGCATTTTTTCTAAGGAAAGTTAAAGGTACAAACAGCTTCTTTTATTAACGCAGGAACAAGACTATTATTTGGACTGAATGAAAGACAAACAAAATTGAGAGGCTAATAAATATGTTGGAGTGTATGCAGAGGGAGCTGAATCACCTGCTTGTGTACGAGAAAAGAACAGGTTCTCTTGTTCTTGGACATTATGTAAGGGCCGTCTGTCTACTTCCGCTCTCACTCCCTCTCCCTCTCTCTATGCCGCATAATGGCCCCCCTCACAAAAGGGCCAAGAGCACCTCAATAGAAATGCACCAGCTGCGCGCACACACACACACACACACACACACACACACACACACACACACAGATCAAGTGTAGCCCCCAGGCAGTGACGGGTGACAATACAAAATCATATTACTCATCACCAAAGTGTATGGCACGGATTTATGCAAAAAGCAGATCAAGTGGGCTTAATCCCTAGATCCTCCTCTCACCTACATTACCAGCCCCTGACCCAGTTACACTGACAGCGGTCTCCTCTTCCCAGCGATGACCACTCTGCACCAGGACCGAGCCATTTTTCTAGCAGAGACAGACCACTGAATCTCTCTTCTCCCCCTCTCTATCCCTCCCTCTTCCCTTGCATTCTCCTTCTCCACCCTTTTCCCAAGCAGGTTGTGAAGGGGGAGAAAAGGCCTCTTTGAAAGAGGAGTGTAAGAGGACACCAAGCACTCAGCCAAGTGCAGGGTGGATGCAGGGGATAAGCACCCCTGTTGGCACGCTGTCGGACACAAGGCCTAAAGAAGACTGAGATTGAGCCTAGGGGTCCACTGCACTGCTCCCATGCATTTTAGCATTAAAACTTCAAAACCCTTTTTTGTCAGGATAAATGCAAGCCTCCTTCGATATATAGTTGAATCAGATTCTTTTAACACAGCGACTGTCCTCATAAATTCCTCTTTAATCCTCTTTAACACTTTCCTGTCCTCATAAATTCATCATCATATCTTTCTTTGGTCCCAAGATGTTCTTTAAAAGTTTTTTTCCTTTTTGAACCATGTGATCCTAAGGTGTTTTTTGAGGAGGTCAAAGTGCTAGCCATAGTCTTCACATTAATGCCCATCAAAAGCTCCTTAAAGCAGTGCATAAAAGATACAATACACAAACACAGACGGGGGGGCAACTCAGCTGTTGGTGGTGGACCTGTCGAGCTATGAGACTCAGGTGCACAGGAGGGAATACATATTTTCACCCTTCCCTGTATCACCTTTAGTCACTGACTCTCTCTGTGGAATCCACCTGGGCACCACAGAGCTCTCCACACCAGATCTGCCCTCAGAAAAAAAAGAACAAAGAGTGATTTTGAGAGCCTCTCTGTTCTGGTATTCCACGGTAGACAAATACTGCGGAGGAGGCTTGGGTCAGGTGATGGGTGAAGCTCAGGAGCAGTAGTTGGCAAGTCTAGAACCACCGGATCCTTCTACTTCACCAGTGTGAGTTCTACCATTGCCAAACACCGCCAAAGAGCTGACAAGCTTCTCCAGGTCATTTAGAGGAGCTGTTCGAAAACCATGCTGGAGCCAGATTGTGATCTGACTTGATACATGTTTGGACTGATCACACAAATAGACAAAACACTGTACTGACCCAACCTGACCTAACCTTAATTTAAAGCATGCATGCAAAACATATGACTCAAACCTTATGTTATGACCACTTATGGTGCATACGTGAGACACCTTTGATTCAGTCATGTGCTGTACCTTTTTTATGTCTCTGTATCTTTTATGATCTATGTAATAATCGTTTATAATCATATAGCTCGTTTAGCTAAATGATTTTCAATAGTGAAATGGGAGGCCATTTCCTTGAGGCTGTATATGCAGAAATTGATTGGTCTTCAGTGTTAAAGGAATGAGAAGTTGTTCCTGTCAGTATGACTCGTATAATCCAAGCTCATTGCTGGGTTAAAAAAAGGCTAATGATACCCAATGAGCTCCCAGAAAGTGTGCTGGCCAGATTGTCTTTGTCAGCAAGGATAGTCTTTCACATGGGGACAACAAATTGTGCATGGAAAATGCTACTTTTGAGAGCACCCTCGATGAAATGGATCAATATATATACACTCATTTGGGCTAGGAGGCATACGCTAAACCTACTGCAGAAACCCTGAGTGCTTTTTCAGGTGTCTACCAGACATGTTCATCTCCCATCTCATTGGCCAGGGCTGTCGATGCGTTTCCAATAATCCACTGACGGGAGGCAGGCTGAGTGGCCTCCAGAACAGCAAGCGCTGGCAGAACATCTTCACAAAGTGGTCTGCATCTATTGAATTTTCCTCTGCCCCCAGCAGAGGTCAAGTCTCAAGTTACAGCCTTGTAAAATTACCGAAAATAGAAAATGACCCATCACTGAAAGAAACAAATGGGGAGAAGGGAGGGGGTAGCAATTAATCAATCAGGTCGACAGCCCAGTGTCTGCGTGTGTCTTCACAGGATGCACCCAAGTTAGCATACCTTGAACTAATATTCACTCAGAGTGTTAAAATTAAGGAGTTTTTCTGTCTTTTCCTATATTGGCACTACACATAATTGCTCACCAGATATATACAAAAGCAAAAATGTGCTAGTGCCAAAATGGGCAAAGAAGAGAGCATGTTATGTTAAGGAAGCACCTGAGCTGTTGGTGTCTGGAGAGATGGAGGAGTCACCTGGTTCACAGGACTGTGGGTATGTCAGTCGACAACATGATGGTAAAAGTAACAATTTCCACACCACACAGAGGAGAGAAAGACAGAGAGAGTGAAAGGAAAACAAGCTCAAGAACGAGTAATAAAGTGGACGGGCGTCATTATGTGGTTCTTTCTCTGCTCTGTTTATGGCCCTATGGTAATTCACTGATAGTGTGTTTTCACAGTGAATTCTACCAGTGCCATACACAGAACAGGAGTCAGTGTTAACCCCCAGCATAGCAAACCCAGACCTCCAAACCCCACCACCACCCCCAGCCTGCCAAGCCAAACACCTCTGAAGGGAACAGTGTGGGGTGGACAAAACAGTAGTGTTGCCTAGGGGGGGAGATGGAAAGAGATGAGAGTGAGTCAGAGATGGTGGGAGAAGGACAGAGGTTGGGACAAAGAGGGGGTAAATAGAAAGATCATACACAAAGTACTTATAGAGGTGAAAAAAGGAGATCAAGCCCCGACACTTTCCAACCCACTTCATGAAATTGATGCAAGCCATATGAGTTGTTGAACAAATAAATAAATCAATGTCTGAGGGCTTAAAGATAAGAGAGCAGAGAGAGAGAGCTTCTTCCTACACATGAAGAGCTCTGTCTATGTCCTCAGCACTTCAATCATCTGACTCACTCTTTCTTTGGACTTCTTGGAAAACCTCAGTGCTATACTGGCAATTGATCTGCCACTACAGACCAGTAGACTCCCTCAGGTCATCACAGGAAGACTTATTATTGCTCAAAGCCTTTCAAGCCTTGCTCAGCCAAAGGTCTTCAGCCAATTACACAACGCTGCATCAGGGGCGAGGTTCAGGGGGTTTCATTCTGACCATTCTTCATGACATAGTTGCTGACTGAGGAAATGCAACAAACACCACCACTGCCAACATGAACATCTTTGAATCATCTATAAGTCATTCCCTTTGCCTCTGTCTGTTCTTCAAGAACTAGCCCCAGGTCAGGGTTGAATTCCACATTAAATTTCAATTAGGAGCATGCTTTGGAAATGTGGCTCCTCTTCCTCAGAGGATATTGTATATGGATATTGATGATGATGCTTAGTCCCTTATAAGCTTCAAGGATCAGTCTCTCACACTTGTATAAATCACATAAATGCTGATATGGCATTATAGAATGCATATTTAATTGCCTCTTGAGAAGATTATCAGTCCCCCAACACTCACAGCACATAATGTTCCTTGTACAAGAGGTGAATGATGCACTAGATAAAGTCCTGAGGAACAGACTACTCTCACATCCATCTGAGATCTTGACAAACTAAGGAGGGAGGGTGACTACCATCCAGGATATAATTTGTCTGGGCTCTGAAACAACTCTGAAAGGTTAGACCTTAGTGTCCATGTTAAAGATGCTGTCCAGATTTTAGAGACCATCATCATTCCAAGAAATTGTCAAAAGAATTCTGACAATAACTTTTTGGCATCATCAACAGAATACCTGGAGAAAACACAACAGAAGAACTGCACCACTAACACAACAAACTTCAAGACAAAGGCTGTAACACCACTGTATGGGTGACCAAACACCCAAATACCAACATTACTATAATTTAAAACATAGTCTCTTGGAAACTGCAGGGAGGATGCTAGGGTCGGCCATTTTGTCTGCAGAGGAACGTTCACAACCCTTCCGATGCTGAAGCTCTACTATGCCACCCTTTCCCTCAAACAAATCTATACACAGAAGTACCACAATGACCTTAGAACAATGGTGACTTCATGTGCACCCAAGGACATTTTCCCAGCCATTTCTCTCCCCCCCCCCCCCCGACCTTCTCTGGATTCGTCCTGCAGCATTTTGCAGCACAGGGGGGGCTGGCTGACTTGTGTGCCATCTGGTGTGAGCTCACAGCACCCTCCTCCCCTGAGCTAAGCTGACCCATGCTGCACTGCGCTGCAGGCAGCCCCACCCCAGTGGGCCCTGGGCACAGGCATTAGCCCCTGCACCCATCCGCCCAAACCTCTGCAGTAGATGGAGGCCAGATTGATTCCCGCCTCTGAAATGATGGCCTAAGTGATTTTTCAGACGCCCCCCAAATGGCTCCCTGAGTAGGAGTCCTCTTGCCATTTCCTGGGGAAATCAATACCGCTAAAAAGCCATAGTAGAGAAGACACCCAAGTAAAGTCAGGCTGGTGACTGCCTCCATCTGCTTCTCTAGATTAACTTTGCTTTACTCTGTTTATGATGAACAAAATGTAGACTAACACTTAGAAAACTGGGGTTGGATGGGACCTCTGTCCTGGCAAGGATTATGGGTGCAATTTTAACAAAAAGCAATTGCAGACTGCCTAAATGGAAAAAAAAACCTTCTTACCGTCTTACATATCTAATAATTTTCTGTAATTGAAAAAAAAATTATTCTTTACATTATTCTAGAGAATTACACTAGACCAGTGGATTAAGGGAGAACATAATGGCGCTTGCTCAAACTATCATTATATACGCACATTTCTGAAAAATACCAAGCAAGGCGTGCTGCTGCTCATATTATGATACTGGCATAATCTAGAAAATTAACTAAATCAATACGTGATGACAGCTGAATAAACGGTAAAAAAAATCATCATGTCATCACCGTGTTCTTAAAAATCACATCACCTGCCATTGATATATATTCTGAAGATGGGTTTGCGTGACCGTCGCACCCGGTGCGCTTTGGTCAACCTTTGTTAACCCCAATGACAGTTGCAAAGCTCTTCACCTAATCGCATTTGTCTGATTACAAAGTCTACAGGTCTTCCAGCTTCGGTTATTTTAGGAGAGATTTGGCATGGGCAGTCCGCAGTCTATCTAAATGCACACACTGGCTTGATTTTTCCTGATTAAATACACATGTCATTGGCCTACTTTGCCAAATTTTCAACCACCTGATGTTACTGCAGCACTGAATACAATATATCCCATTTGGTTAAACGGCAGAACGAAACGTCGAAATATGTTCAGCATCTGTTTTAACGCAGAATCTTACTTAGCAACGTAGCCTGAGCAACAACAACTAAATATATTAGATTACATTTGTGCGTTATGGCGACATTAAATAAACCTGAAATGGGAGGTTTTAAAATAATCGTTTCTGACAAAATAGTAACTTACCATATTGGTGTATGCTATGTAGTGGAGTGACCTACATTACTTTAAAGATAACTTTTTGTAAATATTTATGCTTTCAACAACTGCCTAAGGAGCTTCCATAGGGGCATCCCACTACGCCGAAAGTAGCGAGCTAGTTTTTCACTGGTCATATTCCCACCTCAAGCGAGTGAGTCTGCTAAAACATTTTGCGCAACATTTCAGATATAGCCAGTTCTACAGTAATGTTTTTTTTTAACCCGACAGCCAAATATGTGTCGAAAGCGTTTTTTTTTCCTCCAAAAAGGCTTACCTGACCGCATGACATATTGTGATGTTGAAGAGAGTTGTTCCACTCAATATTTGAAGCGTTTCAGCGTAAAAACAACAAATCTTTCGGTCGACTTAATATATAAATACTATTGTATGCATGTTAATGTCTTCAATTCTGTAGTATGTAATAACTTGTCGAATTAACGTTACGCACAGTTGAAACGACAAGTGAAAACATGAAAATATAGTAAACTTGCCTGTCTGAAAGAAGCCTATGACCATCTCTCGCTCCTTTCGATACAGAAACACACAACCTTATCATAGCTGGGCGCTCGCAACAAACTGTAGAATTTCAATGAAACAAAGAAGACCAGGCGGCAACGCTGACTTCCTGAGTATCAAATGTCAATTCCAGCTCTGCTCTCCCCGTGTGCATTCTCCCTCTCTCCACCTCTCTGTACGCCACTCTTTTTTACCTGGTGAGTCGCTGTACCTGCAAGATAGTGGATGGGCCCAGGTGCGTTTTCCCGCCGTTTGTTCGGTTTTCCTTTCTAGTGCAGCCGATGGTTCGACTTTTTTGTGGACAAGCGGCTCTGCTTAATTTTGGCTGTCAGAGCAGGGATTTGCCAGTGGAAAGATAATTAGTTTGTAAGCATCTTACCCTAGTGGCGACGGAATAATCCAACCCTCTCCTGTCTCTTGTATTTTGCGATGTCACAAGCCAGGTGCATTTTTTTCTTTTGAGAAGGTGGAGCTGACGGGAGGCAAGACAACCCTAAACGGTCCCTGCCTCAGGCCCCCTGAATTATTGCAGTGTAAACACGCAGCTGTCAGAGGATTGGCTGATCTCCGGATTAATTGATTTCATGCCGAATTATTCCAATCCATGCCTACATTGCATTTAATGAGAGGTATTGTAGGATATTTATGTATGTGTCTGAGCAATTTGGATGATATATTTACTTTTAAGTCCTTACAGATATTACAACCCTGTTTTTATTAGAATGCATGGATTGAAAAAAATATTTTGAATGATTTAGACGCACGAAATATCGAGATAGTATGGAACCTACGTTTGGATACATGGCAAAGCCCAAGCATACCTTTTGAGGCGATTAAAGTCTGACGTTCAGTAGTTCAGTGGCCCTGTTCAGCCCGTTGCCTTTGAACATTAATATTTTCCGATTGCTCAACTGTGTACATCGATAAACAAATATACATTTGACTCCTTATACAACTTGTTGTGTCAAAGGATCTTGACACAGGTGTTTACTTGTGGTTAAGACAGACAAAGAGCCTCTGTCTGTCCCTAAAGAAGGGGGAGTTAAATACAGCCACAACGCTGGTAAGACTTGCTGCTAGTTCACTGAAATTAGCCTATTTTTAAGTAGTAATAGCATGATGTTTGATAAGTGAACTAGAAGCACAGAAGCGTCACCGTACGTATTTTTATTATATTTTGTAAAACGGATTCTAGGAATAAATAAAGTAATTCAGTTTAAAAGCAACACCTATCATATCGTTAGTAATGAATAAAAATTAATTTAAAGAACCTAATTAAACACCTTAGCCAAAATTTATTTTCGAAATTACGCTGTTGGTAAACCCTCGATTCATCTACCCAACTGCCAGGTCAGGATTATGCATTTTCTCAAGTCTGACGCATAGCGGAGCCTGCAGTCCTTTGGTTGATACAAACACTGCAGTAGGATCAGATGACGACATCCAGATGGCGAATGATGAGCAATGGCTGAAATGGGCTACAACGTTTCATCTACAAAGCCTCTCAAAATAGTTCTATCAGCTCTCAGTAGCGCATCACGGCTTGTAACTTTACCAGCACAACCTGAAACAAAACTTCACACAATTCAAAATACCTCTGAGGCCTCTGAGGCCTATGGTTATATCCATAAATTGCATTGTAGCTACACAAAATGTAAAATTTAATAGAAAATAATTACAGCAGACTAAATCCAGAAACGAATGCACTGTACCATCAACAACCAGAAGGAATTATAGATGATCAACTTGACGGTATGCAGCAAACCTCCATGTCACGTCACCCGTTTTCCTGTAATATGTCTTCTGCCACACTCCAGCACTTGCCTTTAAGATTTTGCGCAGTGAAGAAACGCACTGCTCGCCGTCCACAAGAAGGTGAACAGCAAGGATATAACTCCTCTGAGTCTGGAATTTGATATTTATGCTAGTAGATTTTACCCAGAGTTCACTCTGTTAGATAATTCATGTCTATTTACCTGCTGTTGATAATCAGACGGACACCAGCGAAAAAACGACCCGAATTTTTTAAACGCTCCAAATGGTGTCAGTCGGTCAGCTCTGGTTACAAGTTTTCAAAGCGAATAGTGATAGTGAAATCCATCCTTGGTTACTCATTGTCAAACAGTCAGCGGTGCAGCCGAACCTGCTCAAGTCCTCTGTCCACCTAGAGCGTTTCCAGCTGATTAACTTCTGGAAAAGTTGAAACCCAAGCTCGAGTCATCTCTGAAAGAGACCAGTAAAGCTCATGAATATTTAAAATATTAATTTGCTTGCCCAGGTCCACAGGCCTATGACTTCCAGAGTTCAGCCTTTGCCATCTGCCAAGACAGGTATCAGGTGCAAAGACCAACTCATGTGGCAAGACGTCTCTTGTTTGAACGCTACATGATAGGGCCGCTTGACAAAGAACATGGTCATTTGGAAACCTTTTACGCATGGGGGAACGGCGGCGAATTCAGAGACGTTACTTCACAAGCAGTATAAATAATAAATTAATGTCGATATTATTTTTATGTAAAATAATATAGTCGTGTGTACAGTCCTCCTGTTCATGGTTAGGCCATAGTCACAAACCGGATCGTACCGTCGGCCTTAGAGGATCAGGTACCGTTATCTCTAGACACTGGCATCACTTTTCACACTGTGGCTTCCATTACAATGAGGCTCAAGGTGAGCACGAACAGATTGGATAAATTAGAACCGCTCTCTGAAATTACCTCAGCGCGTGGCATAAAAAAACGCGCATCTTCATCCCTTCATCCGGTGGGTGAGAGATTGTTGCTGCATCCATCTTGAAATAACCAAAAAATGAAAAAGGGCTGTCTTTTTTGTCTGTCTAACTGACACTAAGGGTCTACACGTCTAGGCTATGCGTACTGTCCTACGATTTGGACTCTGGAAACGAAATGGGAAAGCCTACTTAAACCTGTCTTTATCTTTTATTGAATCTATAGCCTGTTCGTCATTTTCACTGTTGGTTTTAAAATGCTAAATAAAGGTCGGTTTAGTCTGCTCAAACCACCCCTAAAACCTGTGATATAATGATGCTTAAAATAATTGTTTGAATTTTGTCCACCATTTTGAATATGTTTTATGCGGTGAAGAATTTTACACACGTTTTAAAATTCACAAGACGGACCTTATTTTACCCGTCTTAAATTCTGAATTATTACTTGCCTAAATCAATTATTCGTTTTTCAGAGATCATTGAGATCATGTAACCACAATGCTCACGTAAAATGTGCATAATGAAAATATGATACCACGTCTGGATTAAGAGAAATGCGGGGCACTAGTGGGATTAGATTCCAAATCTGAATAAAAAGTCTTTTGCCTAATAGATTTCGCACACCACAGCACGCATCCCATGTGTAGTAGTCTCGTGCTGCTAATCCACGGATTAAATAGGAAGGAATTAATCCTTATGGGAAGTAAAGGACACCACACTAAACTCCTCGTTTTCTTTACATACCATGAAACGCCAGGGCCCAGTTCCTTGTCTTAAAGAAATATCTTCTCTCAAGCCTATGTAAATTGTAAATGATACAGAATTATTATTTTAAACGCAGCACATTCGTTTTCAAATAAGAGATTAGTGGTAATGTTTTACAATGGTTTCTTATTATTGGGTGACTCGTTGACTTTCATCAAACATACTCTACATTTTGCCTGGTGCTTATAGTAGGCTAGTGATATGAACATGAACATGACAGAATGTTGACCTATTTCAAAATGATTCAAATTAGTTGCCCGCACGTGCCTTTTTCTCTGAAGCAATTATAACCTCATTCGACCATTTCAAGATGTATTGTCCATTTGAATATTTAATATGTTGTATTTGATCAATGACAAAAACGGAAGGCATTGGGTGTCTCATATGTGGCTGTTTTTCTGGCAGAAATAAAAATTCATAAGAAATGCTACTGTCTTGAATTTCAGCATTTAATGAGTGTTATGTTTGTAGAGGGTTGTTTTGATCGTATAACTTTCACATGAGTCATGCTTATCCTAAAAATGACAAAGCCAATTAATAAATAGCCTAACAACCAATCAGATCATGACATGGATATGCATCCCTATATTTGTTTTAGGATTGAATTATTCGATTAAAAGTTATTTAGGGCAATAGCCTACGATCATTTATTATATCCTAATTATGATTATGGATATTTGTAAGACTACCACATATTAACATGAACAAACGTGCACACCAGCCCTCGACTGGTACGACCTGGCTTAATCAGCAAGCCATCCATTAATAAAGTCCCTGGTTGGCTGCGCTTCATCCCTCCGGTAACGGACCTGAGTTAGAAACATAAGCACTGCCGCCATCCCAGCCTATGCAGTCTGAAACACGCGCCACACCATCCTCCATCTCGTATGTCAGTCCGATGGATGGCGTTTCAGGCCGTCGAACCTCTCAATCTCTTTAGAGATTATTGTGGATGCCGATCGACGGTTGTCCGGTTTTGTTTGGTCCATGCACTGTTGCCCTATATTTCACAGTAAAGGGTCAGCGTACAGCGCACCTCCCGCCAAAATGGCAGAGGTTCCTGTCCTCATGAGATTATAAAAAAATAAATAAAAACAATTTTTTTTTATTGAATTGTGGAAAAGGGCTAGCCTCGGATTCTTTCTGGTCTGAAATTAGTTTTTTATATTTAAATAGAATTCAGGCCTACTCAATATAGGCTAATGTGTAGTGAATTACAGTCAATACAACAGGCCTAAGCCTAATTCTAGTAAATTCACTACTCTACTATTTTTCCTAGTGTGGAAGGCAGGCTTGGCTGGGGAGTTGTGTGAGTCTGCTACTTAAGAGGCCAGGAGGGTGCTGCTGACAGAACACAACACAATCCTTCTGGGGCTATGGTGTGATAGGAGGATTTGGAATCCACACCATTTGTGTACATTGAACCCTGCTCATCCAAATCCCTCTCACCAGGTGCTGGATTATAGCACATCTGTGGAATACACAACTACCATAGGCATACTGTAAGTCACTCCGTACATGAATCACAGAGTAAATATCCATATGAATAGCATTCTTTATGTGGGACTGTGGGTCCGTGGCTGGTACAATCCTAAGCATGTTTGAGCGGGTGAGTTTGTGCATTACATCATAGAGGCCTGCAGACCTCTTGACCATCGCATTGCAGATGCAGAGCACTCTAAATATTTCATTGAGCGGCTCATGTTACCAGACTGCTGGAGGTCAGACGTGTGGAAAGTCTCTCCCTCTCTCTCTCCCTCCACCCCTCCCTCCTCCTCTCCCAGGAAAGGAATGGAGTGCAGATTGCAGTCTCCTTTATGAGGTGGACAAAAGTGCCCATCAAAGACATACTGACAAAATGGAAATTCTTTATGTTTGTTGTTTTTGCTGCACATTGTATACGATCTATTATTCAGGGGTAAAGATGGATAATGACCCACAACTGCCATTAACAATCACTATGAAAGCCATTGAGAGAGGCTTGGAGAGAGGTCAGCTGTACCCAGATGCAATTAGATCAGAGATAACGACAGATGCTGCAAACTGGAGCTAATGATTACAGAGAGGGCAAAAGAACAAGGTGTAATGTAGATTCTGTGTTTGGTATAAGAGAACATGCTTGCAACATCTTGCTGTGGGTCTCTATCAAGACAAGTAGATGAAATTAAGGAAACAAAAAACTGGAAGTGAAAGAAAAAAATACTACAAGAGAGGAATGACATGATGCTCAGAAGTGCACTTGTGTGTAACCTACGTTTTTGGTGTAAATATTCAAAGGACAAATATGCTTTAAGAACCCCCATAAATAAATAAATGAATAGATAGATAGATAGATAGATGGCTGATTCTGAAGAGAGAGACCACACGATTTTAATTCCACTCTCCATTCTAGGCCTACTCTCCATCTCTGCATATCTGCACCAGTGAGACAAGACTGGGGAAGAGGACAGACTGCTGCGTGACAAAACAGTTTGGTGGAAGAGATTAAATTGCCTTATGTCACAGAATTTCCCTCCCCCCACAGCCGGGGACACTGACAGCAGTGCCCTCACATGGACCGCATAGCGCTCTCTTTTGGTTGGGCAGAGACGCTCTTATGCTGATTGCGGGCGACACACATCTGTTGAAACTAACATAGGCCTGCAGGAATCATCGAATTATATGTCTGTAATGTTAACCCACCTGAACCCCATAAGTTTCAGGGCCTACAAGCAGTATTTGTCACTTAAAATGAAGGTCCACAATATAGCCTATAATCACTTTACTCTGGAAGCGACTGGTTATGTGTGAAGTCTCAGAGTGGTTTGCTCGAGGAAAGAGTGCCCCCTGTGAGAAGTCATGAAAGTGCCACTCAGAGCTTTTGGTGGACTTGGCTGCCACCCAGTGGACGTGAGACTCCACTGGAGATGAAGCCAGGTGTGCGTCTGTGAGCTGCACACATTACACAAATTGCCATGGTACATCATAAAACACACCACAAAATACACAACAGAAAATCGTCATATAAGTTTAATGTTTTATTAAAAAAAGAAGTTGTTACAGCTCATTATACACACCTAATCTGAGAGGTTATAATTCTATAGATAGAGAGCATTTGTCCTCTGTGACAAGAATGCCCACTTTACAATGCAGTTGAAGAAACGGGATGAAACCTAAAAGCATCAAATCCAAATCAGAGGAAGGTGAGCGTGTGGGGGGTGGAGGTTAGAGTGAATAGGCTCAAATGAACACCTGGGGAGAGTGTGAATGATTGTGAAACTGAAAATAAAACATACTTTAGATTTAGTTTTTTTTCCAAGTATCACACACTAGGTACCAAATATAGATATACTATCAAAACAATAAAAACAACAGCCAATTTATCTATTTTTCCTCCATGCTGAGCATCCACCAGCCCTAGAGAGGAAAAGTGAAAAACCTTGTGGGGGGGTGGCAAAGACAAGGTTAAAGGGGTTAAAGTGTGTGTGTGTGTGTGTGTGTGTGTGCGCGGGGGGCATGGGCGTCTCCACTCTCTGAGGATGATGATGATGAGGACATGGTATGGAGAGGCCAGGATTGTTGGAGCGAGGGTGTATGTATGTGTGTGTGTGTGCGTGGGGGGGTTTAGCCCCATCTCCACACCACACACATGCATACCACACCATACACATATGCTAATGCATAGGAGAAGAGGTGCCCCTGCTAGCTAAGATCCAGGAGCAGATGAGGTGGGCTGCAATGGGGTTGACGGGTAGAGGTGGTTGCAGGTGGGAATGATGTGGAGCACAAGGTAACACTCTTGAGCTCCAGGGTGCAGCTTGGAAGACCGGTTTCCTCTCCCCCCCCTGTTTTTGCTGGGATCAGCATGTTACTGCACACCCATGTTCTAAGGCTAGACTGTGGAGGAGGCTATATGTTGGTGTGCGTTTCTGTTTGTGTTTGTGTGGGTGTTTATGTGTGTGTATCTGCATGAAAAAGGAAAGGGTAAAAGGAGAGAGAACCAATGCAAGAAAAATGACCAATGTAGCACCCCAAATCCCTCCCGCAACCAATCCCAAATTTGACTCCTCCTTCACACATCTAAAATGACAAAACACTGGACAACAGTTCAAGCAGATACCACTACCACTGAAATGGGACGTCACAACCCATTCTATATGCTCTCATTTACTTGTGCAATTTTAAAACACCTTAACATTAATAGAAGGGACATTTTTATATTTATTACATTTTGGAAGAAAGAAATGAAGTAAGAAATATAATTTGCAACAGAACCATGCTTATTCACTCTTTATTCAGGGATTCCTAAATCTTTCAAACCAGTTTTGTTTCAGCTTGACACAATACAATTCAACACAAAGTGGAGGACTACAAACAACAAAATATTACAGCCCTCAAGTTTTCCTTGTTAGTTGGGTAAATAACAATCAGATTAGAAACTTAAAATGCACTTTGTTTTACCTTGAAAGCAATGCCCTATTTGTTTGCTCTGGCAAATGTATTGCCCAGTTTTTACTTGCCTACCATGGCAACACACCACAGTGGCATTTTGGCTACTATGTTGATGATCCCAAAGCCAGGGGTCAACCAAACTGAATCATCTTTTTAAAAAGGAGAAAAAATAGTAACTTAAAATACTGCCATCCTGGCATCTATACAAGTTGTATGTGTAGACAACTGCTGTTTAGAGACAACTGCTTTCCATCATCTGGATGTGACATTCAAGAACTGAATACTGCATTTTAGGTCTCTCCTTTCACCAGGAAAGGAAAGGAAAAAAGACAATCTGTGAGAACAATTTTCAAGTTTCAAATTATCATCTGCATTTGAACAAGTGTGTTCTATCTTGGCCAGGCAGGCAGACATTTATTTAATGACAGACAACTCGGTTCTTTAAAAACAGTGTGTGTGGGGGGGGGGAGAAAATGAAATGATGTGACAGCTAGTGAGAGCACAGGGCAGTCCAGAGTGTCACTGAGCACTGAGTTGGGGGGCTAAATAATAATAATAATAATATTAATAATAACAATAATAATAACAACAACAACAATAATAATAATAATAATACCTTCCATTTCCAAGTGAAGAAAAGGCCTTCAGCTCCTAGTTTTTAAACAAACAGTCTTCACTGATTATGTTATGGAATATTAGAGAAAAAAACAGATCTTGCATCTCTTCACTAACTGCTCTGAACAACCATTTTCTTTCTTAAAAACTCAGATTCTCTGCTCATCTTTGACTCTTACCCTCCCCTCAAGTCTGATGTTTTTCTTTGATGTGCACCAGTGGCTGAAGTTTGACCAACACAAACCTGCTAAATTTGATTAAAGAGTCAAGCAGGAGAAAAATATCCATGGGATTGACATCCGTACAAATATAAATATATATTTATGTGTATGTTTCTTTTCTTAAAAAGGAAAAGTATGTGAGTAACAAAAATTTTGCTTGGCTTCATCACCCATCAACACTAGCTGCCCCCATGTCCAAATTGGCTAAGTGAGTTGAGCATTTAGCGGTAGGTAAAGAGGATGTTCAAAGACCTGTGTGAAGAGCCCCAACCCCCCCACCCCCATCTCCACTCCCACTGCCCCATAACCCTGTCACACCCCCACCCCTGCCATGAATAACCCAGAGGACCACAACACTGAACACTGAAGGACTCTAGTCTCCTGACAGAAGCTAAAAAAAGCTGAGAATCTCTTCTACACTACGCTAGTTTCAACACGACTTCACTTCAGTTAACATGCCACAATGTACAAAAGGATGCTTATCTGTTTGTGTATGTGTGTGTTTATTTAGTTTTTTTCTGTGTGTGTGTGTGTGGGGGGGGCAGAAGGGCTTCTTCATCAGGACAGGTGTAAAACTAAAAACTGAATTCACTCCTTTTTGTGAAAAATGAGCTTAAAAGAAACACACGGTGTAGAGGTCATTCATCCAATGCGATTCACTTCAACAAACAAAAATAAACTGTGTTTCATAAATTTGGGGGGTCGGGGGCATTATAGATGACCTCCATACATACAGCTTTGTCTTTCTATCTTTGGGGGTGAAACTGGGGGGTACCGCACCTGTCTATGGGACATTCTTTAAGGGGACAGGTCATCTGGGTCTTAGTGCTATACCCCCAGAGAGGGAAAAAAATGTCCTCAGTTATTCAGAGGGACTCTGGCCAACCTCACAGCAATAGGAGAACGTGAGTCAACTCTCCAACATCAAGGGAAAGAAGCCAACACAATGCTTGGGTCCACTCAATCAAGGTTAATGTCTACGAGGCTGGGGGGGTAGGGGTCAGTGTGGACAGCCCTCCCAACACTATAGGCAGTATACCATCTTACTGGCCACCGCGGTCCAGCAGAATTAAACAGATGGCCACCCTCCCAATGTGTCCATAGTACTCACCATAACCACGCAGGGTTCATAAGGCTCAAATGAGAAATGAGAGTGTTTTTTTTCCTCTTCCTAAACATGATAGGTGTAAAATACACATGCACACACAAACACACACAAACACACACAAACACACACACACACACACACACACACTCAAACTCACACACATTCACACTGTGGGAAACAAAGAAACAGCATAGTCAGTTTAGTCTTTTTTTTGTTTGTTTACGGAGATCCAACTTTGACCCGGTTTATCGGCAGGACTATGTCACCCAAGATGAGTGACGAGCCATGAACATGCCACCCGCCCGATTTTCAACATCGACAGGCGACATACATGCCGACCGCCCGACTTTCATCATCGACAGGCGACAGACGCAGGTTTCCAAGCGATGCGTCTCTCCCCTGCTACTGCTCACCTCCTCTCCTCTCTTGCGTGGAGCCACATAGCCAGAGCCTAGTGATTGTGTGACTGCTATACCATGGACAGATATTCCGGAATCTTCTTTGGTACCTTTGTCACATGGTCGATTGACCACTGAACTTCCAGGCCTGGAGTGTGAGCCAGTGAGCAGGTGAGCGAACGAACAAACGAACGAGTGAGCAAGAGAGAAACAGAGAGGGGAGGACGGAGAGAGTGAGAGAGCGTGTGTCGGCAGAGAAGCCCTAGCCAAGGGCCTTAAATCGACCCCTGACTCCCAGAGCTACACTGCCGCTGATGAGGGATGTGGATAATGCCACACGGTTCATAGAAAGGAGGGGGACTGGGGGGGAAACAAAAGTAAACTAAACAAATCAAAGCAAAACTAAAGTAAATGAAACAAAAAAAAGCAAAAATGGGAAAAACTGGTAAAAGAAAGAAAGAAAGAAAAAAACAAAGCAAAAGCCAGAACACCGGAGGAAGATGTGATGTACACGATCAACGCTAGATATCCATAAAAATCCTTGTTAAGTAATATAATAATAACAATAAAAAAGGAAAAAAATCACCTTGTTTAAATATGAATATTATAGTCTGCTCTCTCGCTCTCTCATGGTTAGGAAATCATATAGTCTCTGTGGTTAGGAAGGGAGGAGAAGGGAGAAGCGTGGGGTTCACTACAACTCCATGTCCTGGGCCTCATCCTCTGAGAAGTCTGACATGGAGCTCTCTGATGAGGAGTCGCCCGCTCCCTCCTCCTGCTCCTTAAGAGCTTCCTCTGTTGCATATTTCTGGATGTACTCTGGAGAATAGACAGCAAAGATGGGGACAGAAGACAAGAAAGAAAGAGAGAAAGAAAGAAAGATATGGATGAACAGATGTAGAAACATAGGGAGAGTGAGATGGGGAGAAAGGAGGACACAAGAGAGGGAAGGAAGAAAGGAGAGAAAAAGAGAAAGGGCGGGTTGACGGTGAGTTGGTTGGGTGACAGAAAGGGCAACAGGGTTGAACACTACCTCATTGAGCTGGGCGGTTTCACACAATGCGTGGCACTTCAACTACACATCTGTGGGTGTACATACACACTCTCACACACACACACACAAAGGCAGAGAGAGAGAGAGAGAGAGAGAGACTAGCACATATACAGGCTTTTGGCTTATTGAGGGCAATGACATGATGAAATACAACAGAAATAAAGCCTGTGGCCTATGAAGGATTAACTGCACACGCACAGACACGCACGTGCACACATACAGGACTCAACCTGGTGACTGACTTGCTGTTGTGACATCATGATCACAGTCACTGTACACTGTGCAGTAAGGGGCATGACCCCACATCCATTCAAAAGTTGATCACCTTACACAGACTACATTTCCTCTAAATTCAATAGTATTTCCTGTGATGTAAAATTAAGTAGCTATTCAGAGTCAGAGTGTATTTACAGGGACCAACATAAGGAACCCAAAGCAGCAAAAGCCAGTATACCTTTCACTGAGATTCAAATCTTTTTTTTTTCTCTTGATGTTTCAAATGTCTTCTTTGACAGACTCAAATTTCCTCAGAATGGAGGCCAACATTCTTTTCTGTTAGTTTTTTTTCCTGACTTCTTTTTGCTGAAGGGCTTGTGTTGGAAAGGAATGAAAACTTGGACAAGTATATTGCCAGACTAGAATCCATTAGAAACCCTTTAGGGTAAAGGGTAAAGGGTAAAGGGTAAAGCAACACTCAGTACCCCAACCAAAAAGATCTGGAGAATAGTAATGAAAAGAGCTCCAACTCTTCTTCAGATATTCACTCACCATACATGTGACACACACACACACGCACACACACAAACGCACACCTTTGATTTTCTGTTTGTATTCTTCCGGCCGGTGGAGGTACATGGCGGCGGCGTCTCCGTTGAGGGGGTCGATGGGGTTGGGGTAGGCCAGCAGCTGAGGCAGGAACGACTCAAAGATGTTGGTGAGATCTGCAGGAGCGCGCGCACACACACACACACACACACACACACACACACACACATCAATAGGCAAAACAAAACCAAACCCACACAGACCCAAACAAAAACAAACCCACACTCTCAAATACTGACACAGAACACATCAGAGGTTCCAAAAGAGAACAGAGCATATGAAAGAGAAGAGAGAGTGAAAGAGGGAGGGGGCAGGAGAGAGGGAGAGAGAGAGAGAGAGAGATGATTGAAGTCTAATCCCTTTTTCTGCCTATGCTTGTGTAGGCCTTCCTTTCTCCCTCCATCTCCTTATCCTCAGACTGCACTTCCCCAGCCAGCTGCTAGGTGTCACTACTGAGCAAAATGAGCAACACAGATGGAATCAGATGTAAACAAACAACTGAGGCTGGCTGACAATACCGGAGAGGGGGGGGGGATCCACAGTCTATCAACAGAATGCTGCCTACAAAATGATCTTGGCTACTTTTGCTTCACGCTGGTGGTCTTGGAGTGATAATCTTTCAGCAGATAAAGGTACTAGTCCAAAAGTAGACTGATTCCTATGATTAATTCATATATTACATCACCTATTCATGCAGGCTGACGAATGATGCACAAAAGAAGCTACGCTTCAGCGATGGTTTCACAGAGGTTTCGCAGTGGTCAGTATCAGTGTACAAATGATGCCACCCAGTCCTCCCTGCCCATATTCCTAATCTGAAGATCCCACTAAAAATAAACGTGTCCCACTCCGTAACCGCACATCTGTTGTATGGGCAAATAATCTGGGCTGCCATTTACACAAGCCGCAAGGTGATCATTTAACCTTGTGTGTGTGTGGGGGGGTGTGCTGCTCTACCCTCTGAAGCAGAGGGTAGAGGGCATGGAGCAAGAAGGAGGGAGGGAGGGAGAGAGAGAGAGAAAGAAAGAGAGAGAGGGAGAGAATCATGGAGAATAGGACAACAGGATGATGATGAGGCAGGAAGAGGGATAGTGGGATGGAGGGATAGAGAGGGATTCAGGATGAATAAGTGAGGGGCACAGCAGGGAATGATGGCGGAGAAGGGCAGTGGGGTGAGGTAAGAAATGAGGAGGGCAGGAGAGACAGATGAGAGAGAGAGAAAGAGATAAATAGATAGATAGATAGATAGATAGATAGATGGAGAGAGAGAGAGCGAGAGAAAGAAGGAAAGAGAGAAAGAGATGCTGATGAGAGAGACAGAGAAAGTGTATGTGTGGGGCAGGGGCTGCTCTCAGTCAAGCCTTGGCTCAGAGGTCTGGGAGCCTGGCTCTACCTACCTACCTACTACTCTTCATTTGTTACTGTGATTACAGACTGAAATCAGTGTTGAGAAGTTAAAAAGGACTCTGAAGGAGCCCATCAGAGAAAGTGGAAGTAAAGGTCTAAATTAATAACACTGGAAGTAAAGTTTGTTTGAAATGTAGTTACGACATCAACAACCACGTGTTGAGCTAGATGTACCCATGCAAACATTAGTCTATGCCCGTCAGGATGAAATGAGTGAAAAGAGTTGATTGCTTCAGCAGGCTAGTAGTCTGACGAGCGGGGAGCGGTTCATTGCGACACTCGGGTGAAGCGGGGGCCCGTTTTCTGACCTTGGCGGCTCAGAGCATTACCTCGTTAGCATCCAGTGAGAGTAAGAGGATTAGGTCGCTCTGAGAGGGCAGCCAAACGTGCACAACCTGCCCTCTTCCCTTCACAAACACTCCTTTTCCCTCGACAGATACCCGTGCCAGCTTAGTCATGACCCAACACAGAAAAAACACACACACACACACACACAGCCATCATCACCACACACAGTGACAACAGCACCACTTCCTTCAGTACTCACCGTAAAGGGCTGTCCATGTCTGGTTAATGACATCTAAACACACAGTCCCTGACCTGGAGAGGACAGACAGACAGAGAAAGAGAAAGAGAGAGAATGAATGCAGCTTAAACTTCCACATGCAGGGATTTCCTCCATCTTATTCACCATATCTGCTGATCAGATAGCCGTGTGGTGGTGAGACATGCCTTAATCATCTACACCAACAGATGCTGCATTTTTAATAAAAGCTAGTTTTGAATATGACATTACAGAGATGTCTTGTATGATGGTTTACTGCTATATACTGTTTAGACTCTGTATCACAACACCGGCTAACACCCCACCACTGTCCATATCTTTAATGTGAATGAATAAGGATATGTGGTGGTAGCGTTGCGGTTCAGGAACCTGGCTAGTGTGCTAGCAGCCTGGAAAGTTGTGGGTTCGAATTCCAGCTGCCACCGTTAAGCCCTTGAGCAAGGCACTTAACCCTAAGCTTCTCTATGGGAGACATACGGGAGGCCCTGAACAATAGATAGTTGACAGATGTGAGGGTCTGCTAACTGCATAAATGTAAATGTCATTTTGTCACTGTTTCCATACCTACTGTGAGATAGTCCCTTCAGAGCATTGTAACAGTGTGTTTTGTAATGAAATATAAGTCGTGTGTGGACAGGGCGAAGAAGCGCTGGAATTAATCCTCAGGTAAAATCCGTATGCCCTGGATTCTGACGACAGAGGTAGTTCTGCAGCCCGCTCCACTAGAAGGGAGGGGGATGACGGCGAAGAGGGCAAGAATGAGGAAGACACTAGCAATCCAGCAGGATATTTAAGCTTCCCTCCTCAGAAACACACACTCACTCTCTCTCTCTCTCTCACACACACACACACACACACTCTCCCAGCAGTGGCCTTTAATCATAAAGCCCAGCTGAACTTGAAACGGGGAGAATAAACAGCGGCATCAAATCGCCTATTTGTGGCCTTGGGAAAGGAAAGGAAGAGGAAGAGGCAGAGAGAGAGGGAGAGGGAGAAAGAGAGAGAGAAAAAAAACATTGTTCTCCCACCAGCTGGCCTGGGACCCAGTATGAGGCACCAGCCTCTGATCCTCTCTGGACAGGCCTGTTGACCGCTAATGCCCACAAGTGGCTTATTTCAAACACAAACACATACAAAAAGGTCTATCTCTTTCTCTCTTTCTGTATGTATAAAAAAGGTCTCTCTCTTTCTCTCTTTCTGTATGTATAAAAAAGGTCTCTCTCTTTCTCTCTTTCTGTATGTATAAAAAAGGTCTCTCTCTTTCTGTATGTATAAAAAAGGTCTCTCTCTTTCTGTATGTATAAAAAAGGTCTCTCTCTTTCTCTTTATGTATGTATAAAAAAGCTCTCTCTCTCTCTCTCTGTGTGTGTGTGTGTGTGTGTGTGTGTGCGTGTGTGTGTGTGTAAAAAAGAAGCAGCAAAAACAGATTCCTAATGGAGGCCTGTCAGGGGTCTTTTCCACAAAAAGAAGTCTGGGTGATGTCAGGGTCTTGTAATTCTAAAGGGGTAAGGTACAGTAGGAAATATGGCTGCATAGTACATACTAATTCAGTAGTGCCATCACAGTGTGTGCATGAGCAGTAGTCACGCTGCAGAAAGTGCAATGTCAAGTAAAGTATATTAACTCACTCAACACACGGGGAAAACTTTTGCAGTTCTCATTTTCCATGAGCGATGGGCAAGGGGTATGGTCACATCATGGGGAGTCAACCCAGTGTTTAAATAAAGCTTCATTAAGAATTTAAGCTCTTCAGGTCATCTGGTAAAAAAAAACCCTGTTTCTAATCCCATCAAACATTACATGAACAATATTGCAATAGTAGTCTTTTCTAAAGTAGCATCCTATTCAAAATGACTTAGAAAGAAGTTTAGTTGTGAACAAAAGCTGAACTGTAGGGCTGCAGCTGTCTGGTGTATAACCCCTATGAGTGATAGTGTGGTAATGGGGAAAGAAATGGAACTTACGCTTCATCAATGTTGGGATGAAATATTTTATTCATGAAGCCTGCAAAGGAAATAGAAAGAGATCAGAGCAGAGTGAGGGAGAGAGCAGAGAAAACGAGCAGCACAAGAGAACCAATCACAGCAGTCGCCGGTTGACCCCACCACCATCACCACAACAACCACCCACCCAGCCAATCCCTTGCCCCTTTACCTATAGATGGAGATTTGAAGGGGTATTTGTCTGGTAGGTCTACTCGCACCTTCCATACTCCACCTTCATATGGTGCTGTGGAAAAAGGAGAGGGGTGGGGGTGGGGTGCGGTAGGGGTTAAAGGTTATGACAGGGTTAAAAGGACAGGACAGTGTCAGCACAGAAAAATCAGATGCTACGCCTGGGGTCCAACTCCAGTGTAAAACTACTTAAGCTACATTAGCAGAGGGCTATTCAAGCCAGGCTGCTGGGCTGAAAATTTATGAAAAAAAAATGTGTTCACTGTTTTGCAACATGGCCTGGATTATGTGTGTTATGTGTGTGTGTGTACTGGAGTTGAAAGGGGTGAGAGAGAGAGAGAAAGAGATAGAAAGAAAGAGAGACAGAGACAGAGAGTTAGAGGAAGAGGAGAGCACCCGAGAGAGAGAGGGAGGGAGGGAGGGAGGGAGAGAGAGAGAGGGGGGAGAAAGTGAGAGTGAGAGCGAGAGAGAGATGAACATGTACAGCATGTAGCCATCAGGGCACGGGGACAGTGGAGTAGGGAGTAGCGGTGCCCAGAATAGCCCCCTCTGCAATCCAACCCTTATGTGGCCAGATGGGTCTCCACCAAGGAGAGGAGAAAGGTAGGGGCTTAAAGCCATTAAAGCCCCCTCCCGTCCGTCCATAACAGTCTGTTCCCAACCGGCACAAACACCCACCGCCGTGGGGGCCAGCACGCCTTCTGACGCAGCTCCCTCTGACTTAAGCCAATTTTTCTATCAAGCTTACATCCACTTGCAAAAATCTAAACAGCTAAAAGCTCTGGTTGCTTGCAAGTTGTGGCGCGCGCACATAGACACACACACGCACACACACCCTGAGGCAGAACGAGGTGTTGAGACTTACAGAGCGATTGCCAAAAGGTTAGGCTGGATGATGATCTGCTATCTAATAAAATGCCCTTTTTCCCCCCACAGGAGTGGATTTTCAGTTAGCTTGACTAGAGGCTATTATGCAACACTATATGTGTTCACATTCCTCTGGCTAGCTCAGTCCAAACATATGAGCGCATGTGGTTTTCATTTGCTTGTCCAATCTGATGTATACACTTTTGAAGGCTTAATCGGAGCACAGCTTGATCCAATAAGGATTCCCCATATTTCATATGTGGGTTGGGAACGTTTGGCTGCAGCGGTTTGCACTGGTGGATTCTTTGCGAGTTCATGTTTGGTTTTTGAAACAGACATGGGATGCCGTTGGCCGTTAACCTTTAGACTGCATTGTTTGCTCACTACTTGAGGCCCAGGCCTTCCTCTTGGTTATCCTCATGGTGTTTGAACACCAACTGTTTGAACACCTCTTGCGAAAACACACACACACACACACACTCAGCGTTTTACTGGCCTGTTAAAAAACGAAACAAAACAAAAAAAAACCCTAGGTCCTGGTCTTTGACTAGCAGCTGTTCTGGTCAAGGCCGATCAGGGTCGTTTCTAATGTCGCTCATCAGCAGGTTCCAACCCCTGCGTGACCTTCAGGGGTCAACACAGGGGTTGCCCTTTGACCCTCTAGGCTGCCCAGCCCTTCTGATCCTGTCTGTCCACCTGTCGCCTCCTCTCTTTAGCAGAGCACAGTGTATAGTACCAGGCCATCTTTAACAAGGGACACTTTACCACAGCCACTTAAATAACAACACTTTAAAAGGCACATTGCCAAAGATTCATTAGGGCATTTCCCCATGTTCCAGGAGCTATTTAATGCTGCGACCTAAATGGTGTGTTTGTGTGTGTGTGTGTGTCTGGATGTAATCAATGCCTTTAAAAAAAACAAAAAAACAAAAAACATAATGGCCATTTTAAACACAATTACAAGCTCACATTGGAACAATACACATAGGATTTAGCTTGTTAGCACATCTGCACAGTAAATGAAGCCCATGACCCCGCAGTCATGCAGTTCCCGCTATTGGCCTCTTCAGCCTGAAGCAGTGATGAGCAAACAAAGGAAAGTGACCACCATAAAACTCAATCCCTTCTTTATGTGCATGCTGTTCAATGTGACAGAAACACAAGGAGGAGTGTGCACTTACTTCCTTGTGGTCCGTAGAACTTCACGACAAACTCGTTGAGACCACTGAGGATGGTGACTTCATGTTTACTCTCGATGCTGGTTGCAGGAGGGGGAGCGGTGGTTAAGGAAGACTGGAACCGTGGGTTTGTTTACATGCGCGCCCACTCCTTGTTTACACACTAAAGCAAAACAAACACAGGCACCTGAGTGTAGCGCCAGTGCTCTGGAGTGGTGGTCAAGTGAGTCGGTGAAGAGGCTCTGCCCTCAAACGGATGGCAATTAGCCAGCACTAACGCAAGAGTCGGAGCAGGCTGCTCGCAATCACAGCCTTCAAACACAATGAAGAATCTACAGGTAAGTACACAGAGATGGGAGAATTTAGTGTGTGTGCCGTATATCTGCCCAGGTTTATTCCTACGCTTACTACCACAAGGGAGGGTGAGGGTGCTCCTTGCTGTAAAGCACCATGGGACAATATTATTGTAAAAGGCACTGTATAAACATAAACATTTCATTAGATTGAATTTGTGTGTGTAACAGAGAAAGAAAGAGAGTGAGTGATAGATTTTATATATATATATAGATAGAGAGAGAGAGAGAGAGAGAGAGAGATTATGATTATGAGAACTGTAGGAAGGGGATTAAGCCAAATTAACACATCTCTTTATATGATCACCCACATAATCACATGTCTGCCCACCAGCATGAGCTGACAGCATATCAGCACTGAGGGGACAGACACTGTAGAAACATACCCACTGCTTCAAACTATTCCTGCAAGGCCCTTCAGGGTGAGCCTCTCCCTCTCCCTTCTCCCTCTCTTTTCTTGAACATCCGGAACAATACTACTCTTCTCCAGCCCACCTCACCCCTGGGCCTGCTGTGGCCAGCCAGGAGCCCAACCGCCTGTCTGGAGGCCTGTGTGTAGCAGAGCCTGTCTCTTTGTCAGGGCAGAAAGCCAGGCCATCAGCAGATCAGATTCCAGGAGCTCTCCCATCTATGTGTGTATGTGTGTGTGTTTCATTTACCCCATTTTTTCCACCCCCACACTGATTTTACTCCTTTCTATCATCTCAATCCTTCTTTTTTAGAATCCCCTCCTCCCCACCCCTACACACACACACACACTCACACACACACACCTCTCCAACAGAGAGAAATCCCCCTTGTGCTCATCATTAGTCATGGCTGTCTGAGTTGTCACTTCTCACATTGCCACCAGTGCCCGTTGGTGGCTAGAGAAAACAGATCCACTCAGAGGCCCTCACCGGTGCTGCCACGGCAGCTACGGGGCCCCGGAGGGACGCCGGCACTTTGTCGCTCCCCTCTGTTGAGCTGCCAGCCGGGGGCACAGGGGCACCAAATCACTCCCCCCCCACAGACACACACACACCCCACCCATACCAACACCCACTCTGCCATCCCAGCCAGGCGCCCAGGCTGCTGCCAAATGTCCTTGCTTGGCCATACACCCCCACCGCCCCATCAGTGTGTCAGTTTCTCCAAGATGGAGGCCGGGGCTCTGACGACGGTTTGGCTGCAGGGAAGAATATCAGGGCTGCTGTTGACTACGCATACACATGTACACACACACATGCACACACACACACACACACACACACACACACACACACAGTGCATTAGACGCTCGCGCTACTATACACACACACACACACACACACACACACAGTCACAGCAGTGCCAACCAGATACCCTTTCACTCAGACATAATGGAAATGACAAGTGAGAGAGAAGTAAACAAACAGTGTGTGCGTGAGAGAGAGAGAGAGAGAGAGAGAGAGAGAGAGAGAGAGAGAGAGAGAGAGTGAGAGAGAGAGCGCTTTGCTGTTCACTTCAGGAGGTTACGCCATCTGCCTGACAACACGCAGGGTGGAGAGGGAGGCAACCTGCACTTTCATGTACTCATCTCAAACATCTGGCATGTGAGATTACTCCCTTCCCTCGGGAGGTGTGTAATCTGCCATCTTTGTTGGATCTCGCTCACCCAGCACCCCCCCCCCCCCCCCCCATCCGCAGACACACACACACACCTCCCGTCTACTCTTCTCTCCATCATTCTCTTTTTCTTTGCTTCTCTCCTTGTTTCTCTGCTCTCCCTCCTTCGCCTGCCTGCATCCTCTTTGCTCTTTCCTCCTGGCAATTTAATGCCAGAGAATCAAGTTACACCAGTTTAATTACAGTCATTATTTGGTGCACCCCCCAACCTCCCCTGCAGGAATGAGAGGAGAGCCAAAGTTCTCCGTGTCTCGTCTTCACGTGAGCTCAGACGCGGGCACCCATCTGCGTCTGTCTGCACACACATCTGTGCCTTGCATGTGGGCGCCAGCGAGTGTATTCATGTGTGTATATGTGTGTGTGTGTGTGCGTGTGTGTAGACGTCATGAGCAACTGAGAAATACAAATGCGAGATAATGGACAAGTGAGAACCAAGGTGACGAGAAGCAAAAGCAACTCATGACATGAAGGGAAGGACATCGAATGCAAAGTGACAGTTAGACGGTATGAGGAAAACAAAGCAACAAAGGGAGTGAGACAGACAGACAGAGACAGACAAACAGACAGACGGACAGACAGACGGACAGAGGGACGGAGGGAGCGGGAGCAGAGCCATCATGTTTGCTGATCAACAGAAGCAGCTGGCATGCCTACACACCACCCCCCCTCACCCTCACACACACACACACACACACACACACACACACACACCACCCCCAAGCACACCCTGATCCGTCCACACGTGAGGCCTTGGAAGGGTTAACCGATATGGGGATATGGGAGAGATATTTTAAGCCCAAAAGAAATCTGCTGCAGCAGAGGCAGCCAGTCAGTGAACTCTTCTCTCTCTCTCTCCCCTTCTCTCTCCCTCTCTCTTCCCTCTCACCTCCTGAAGAGATTGAGCACAGCTCTCCCTTCACATGCATCACACACGACAGGCGATTCCTTATTTTCTTTAATGAAGCCACTGCTCAAAGTGCCACAACCACAACCACACACACACACACACACACACAAAGGAGTAAGTGCAGACTCGTAGCCAAAACGTGACAGAAGAGGCAGCCAGAAAACCAAAGCCCCCAGAGTGTCCTCCGAGGCAGACAAGCGTCGAGAACAAACCATCCTGCAGGGACCGAGGCGCCTGTGCTGACGGCTGAGCCATCATCAGAGCCACAGACAGATGTTAACATAGGCACCACATGCAAAAGAGCCAGCTCCAATCTAAGCAAATTACACAACTTACATAAACAAACAAGTGCATCTGGAATATTATTTGAGAGCCTGGACAGACCAGCACAAAAGAATATGAGTTGAATACAGCTCAAGGTAGGTTCTGTTCTGGGCTGTTTAAAAATGAGTCTATGATCAGAAACAGAACATCAGTGGGAGCCCATGGGGTAGAGGTGAGACTGGGGTTGCAGGGGTGTAGACGGGGATTCTGGGTAATGACAGGATGTAACGGATGGGGCTCTAAGAGTAGCCCAAGGGTGGGAGAGGGCAGTGGGGGGTGAGGGTTTGAGACAGAAGCCAGACACAGGGACAAATATGTCTACTATAAGCCTGCAACTATCTCTGGGCTCAGACACTAAACTTCCAAAAGAGCCCAAGCTGGGCTGTCACCTATGCCCAGTGAGATGAATGAGAACTTTTGGCCTGGATTCAGAGACACAGACACACACACACACACACGTCCATTACTGACGGCATGCACAGCACAATGGCCTGACTCTGATCAACTGCTGTCACCGGGTGTGACCATTACTTGTACCGACATGACAGCTTTATGAGGTGACCCACAGGTCCAGACTGGAGCCCTATTGAGACGTGCCTAGCGGGGGGTGATCTAGTCCTCCAGTTGATAGATAAATAAAGACCCTTCACATCTCTCATATCTGTCTCAGCTTTACCCTTTATCATCAGGGCTTAGAGGGAAACAGCCCTCAGAAAGCTGATATATAAATACTGAGAGAGAGAAAGAAAGACAGAGAAAGAAAGAAAGAGAGAGAGAGAAAGAAAAAATGAATGAGAAAGAAGAACGCCATTGAAAATAGAGAACATTCCACTGATGGAGAGTGGAAGGGATTGAGAGAGAGAGAGAGAGAGAGAGAGACAAACAAAATGGAGTGTGAGAGAAAGGAAGAGCAAAGGAGAGCGCAAAGAAAGAACTAGAAGAGAGGGCATGTGCCTGCGTGCTCGTGCTTCGAAAGAAATTCCAGCCGTTCAGTGGAAAAACTGGCGAGGAGCGAACAGAGAGCAGCTCAGTGTGCAAAACAAAAAACATGCGGCTTCCGCCTGAGACACTGAGGAAGTGGCTGTGGTGGCGGGGCTCCCTGACAGAGGACTCCCTCAACCCTGCGCTGGCCAACAGCCTCTTGACAGTTTAACGCCCAGAGCTCAACGTCTCGCCCTGCAGAACCAGAGTACACTGGAAGAGCAGTAGTGCTGCTGACTGACAAACCTGTTGTTGCCAAATCCTACATCAGCCTTTGCAAATCTACGCGCTTTGGATCAAAGTGTTGGCTAAACACTAGTGACTTTGATTTAATTTACATATATACATAAAAAAAACTGCATGGCTAACCTAATAAAAGTTTTTGAACTGATACTAGTTCAGATCCAGTGCAGACTTCCGAAAGCCCGACTCATTTACCTCTTATCAGATTAGCCTGTTAGGATTAGGTTTCCCCCTTGCTCTGACTTTCCCTGATGGCTGTTTTCCCCCTGCAGCTTTCTGCATTGCACAAAATGCAAGAATGTTCCGGGTGATGGCTGACAGCCTGGAAAGCGATGGGTATCGGCCCCTGTGCTGTGTGCACGTTCACCGGGATGGAAACACTGCATGCTGTGGATGGGTTTCCACCCAGCCTGCATGCCTGTACTGGAGCAAACACAAGGGCTCTTACAGGCATGTATGTACACACACACACACACACACACACACAATGAGATTTCTGTGTGCTCATGTAGGAGTTTGAAGCGCTGCACACACGCACACACACACACACCTCGTCTTCCTTTCTCATTCCTGTCTTCCCTCTCTCCTGTGCAGTCCCACATCCTCCCATCCCCCCTCTCTCTCCTCCTTGACTCCATGGATTGCGGAGATTACCACATAATCTACAAGGGACCATTAGGGTCACTATCACTACCTATGTGCTCACGTATAATCTAATCTCAGGCCCCCTCGAGGCCTTATCAATCACCCTACCGGCCAGTGTAATCCAGAAGGCACTGAGCCCAGCTACAGTACGCCAAACCTGGCGAGGAAGAGAGCCTTCTCCATGGAAGAAGGTATGGAGAGAGGGAGGAGAGGAGGAGGAGGGGATGAGGGAAGAAGGAGAGGAGGGAAAATCAGCAGGCTAGCTCATAGTTGTGATAGCCGGAAAGCATTCAGATAGCATCTTCATATTCAGACTAACCCACGGCAATCCATCTCGTCACAACAAGAAACTAAAGAGAAGCAGAAATTTTCCTGTCCATTTTTTTTTGCAAAGCAAAAGCAGTCGCATGGTAGAAGTGTTTCTCTAGCCAATGCAGATTAATGCCGTGTGTGTGTGTGCTCGTGTGTGTGTGTGTGTGTGTGTGTCTGTTAGTGAGTGAGTGAGGGAGTGTGAGAATATCTTAAATAAGTAAACCTGTCTGTATGTGTGTGTGTGTGTGTGTGTGTGTGTGTGTGTGTATGTGTGAGTGAGTGAGGGAGTGTGAGAATATCTTAAATAAGTAAACCTGTCTGTATGTGTGTGTGTGTGTGTGTGTATGTGTGTGTGTGTGTGTGTGTGTGTGTGTGTGAGTGAGTGAGGGAGTGTGAGAATATCTTAAATAAGTAAGCCTGTGTGTGTGTGTGTCAGTCAATGTTTCAACCTGCAGACCTCTTTCTGCAGACATTCTTTTGGCGAGGCATGTCTCCAAACATCAGAGATGATGCACTACACTCCATCCAACCGCAGGAAAGTTGCGAAGAAGACAACACAACAGATAGAAAATCTCAAACAGAAAAGAGAGAAGAAAGAAAGATTGAAAGAAAGAAAGAAAAAGCAAAAGGGGCTTTCATAGTGCAAATGGACATTCACACCAGGAACGATAACTATAAAGATAACTGTAAGTACAATATTTCTGTCCAAACTGACGAATGATAACGCAAGTCTGTCCTCATGTGAATGACTTAATGTGTAAAATTATATGGTTTCTAATTGGCAACCTTGTCAACCTATTATCCTACCAAAAAAAAAAAAAAAAAAAAACGCTTTGAAATGATCCATCATTGAACAGTCGTTATAGTTTGCGTTGTGGACGTAGTCATTCATATTAATTAGAGGTATATTTATTTGTCGTATATAGTTATAGCTATCATTCTTGGTGTGAACGGCCCATAAAAATAAACCGAATAAGAGAGGAATACTAACAAAGACACAGAGTGTGTGTGGAAGCGCATGGTGAGAGAGAGACATGAATTCAGGACGTTTGAAAGGCATGTAGGCTGCGAAGCCCTGGGGAGCGAGGCGTGCTGTCTGACACAACCCAATGAGTGAGCGAGTAAACAAGAGAGACAGAGATGAGGAGATAAGAGAGGTGAGGGGAGAAGAGGAGGGGAGGAGAGAGGTGAAAAGAGGGGAGGAGAGGAAAAGGAGAGCATGAGAGGTGAAGAGAGGAGGAGAGAAGACAAGGAGAGGAGAGGAGAGATGATGAGAGGCTGTCTGACTGACCACTGTTGTGGTTGCCAGTTCTTCCCTGCTGTATAGCACACAAAGAGAGGTAGGGGGGCGGGGCATCATCTGCATCAAACGGCAGATTGGCTGTGAACACTTTGGGCCAAACAGAAACACACGAACGGTCACACACCCGCATACACACGCAAGATATGATAACAGTCTGGGGAGTGAGAAAAGACACACTTGTATACACACAAACCGTGGAAATTTGATAACAGGCTCACGAATGAATGGAGTGGCAAGTGTGCACACACACACACACACACACACACACACACACACACACACAGAAGGACATTCAGAGACCGAGCTCTTCGCCAAGTCCAATATGGCCTATCTTGCAAAGTTAAAGTGGAAAACAATTCGTGGATCCGGTTCATAATCCGGATGTGGTCTAGAGTGGAATGGATTCTTCCACCTCTCCAGCAAGTTTTAAGCAAAGCGGCCTTTCCGTTTTGCCTAATCACCGTCATCCAAACACACACAAACAAACCAAAAACAAACACCTCCATAACCAGAAATAGGAAAGCTGACAGATCACCCCCAAAAACTCTCCTTCTCACACACACACACACACACACATACTCACAAAGACTAAATCATACCTGTTCATAACCAGATATAAAGGCTATGGCTGTGTGTGTGTGTGTCACCTAATAATTAGATCACACACACACACACACACACACACACACACACACACACACACACACACACACACACACACACACACACACACACACACACACACAAAGACAGGACACAATCCTCTCCCACCGCTTAATCGCTGACCTTGTGAGGCAGTGGGGAAATATTTACTGTCCGAAGCACACACAGGACAGGGCCGTGATCCCTGTCATCTCATTACAATCAGATTAGCAGCCCGTAATTACTGCGGGGGAGCGCACCAGCGCTCGCCCGGCCCGCCAGCCACTACCTCAGGGGCCCCGGCCCACTAGTGGGCACGGGTCACTGCCACAGCGGGAGAGGGAGAGGATGCGAGTAACGATCAGCACTGACGCATCTCACAGATGGTCTTACAACGTCGTGAAGCACTTGTTACCAAGATGCAACTACTGTGTGCTTCTCCTAACCCAAAGGTTGATGTACGGTAGTGTGCCTAAAGTCAGCTGGAGTGATGCTACTGAGAGTGAAAATGAGAGAATGAGAGAATGTCACTGCATCGTCACACTCCATTACACACAAGTGAAAGTCTGAAGCCTAAGCAGAAGCAGGAAGTGATGCAAGAGGTTAGAGAGGAAACAGCAGCCCACTGCAGCAGAACCAGTGCAGGAGAGAAACAGATGAATATGATGAGAGAGAGAGCTCTTGTCTCAATAAAGACAGATTGAAGAGAAAAGGAGAAGTGAGACATAGAGGTAGAGGGAGAGACATAGAGAGAGAGGTATCCCAGAGCAGGGCACACTGACCACGTAACTGTATCAGAGCTGCAGAGGGCAGCTTACAGTCTCAGCTTACGCCTTTCAGTTCTCTTTGTACACACCACTAATGCTAATACTAATGGGACACTGGGCCCACTCACACGCGCGCACACACACACACACACCACTTCCGAACTGCACCAGATTTGTCCAGACTAGTCCCAGCTTTGGTCAAGCATCTAGACTAGACTAGAGAGTGGACCAAAAGCCTGCTATTTTAGTGGACAGGGTTCAGCATTCTACAGTCTGAGGTCACGGTGACCTCAGTGCACCAAAAGGCTGGCGAATGAAGACGACTGTGATCTGGCCAACATGGAGACAGCTCGATCATGGCAATTAGGGCAGTAAAGTAAACATACACACACAAGTAAAAACACACAGATAGACACAGACACACTTTTCAAACCCTTGGCCTGATTCAGTGGGCTCCCAATGGAACAAACACATTGAGAAGCCAGTGCCAGTGTGTTCTTCACCATGAGTCCCTTCTTCCCTTATTTAACCAGAGGCCAGGGAACAGCCACTCAAGCACAGGACATCCACACACACACACCTTTGCAAACAAACACACACACACAACCGCATATTAGTCAGCAAACACAGCCATGCTTACACATACACAGGTATACAACCACACAGATGCACAATCAGCACTCCTAACCCCCCCCCCCACCCAAACACACACACACACGCACACACAGGGTCCAAAGGCACTACCTAAAACAAAAACCCTTTTAAAAAGCACTTAAAATAAATATTGAGCAAATGATGTTGCCAAATGAGCCATCATGCCGAGGACTTTGACTTCATGTCTAGAGCATGTCCTGCCTTTGACAAATGGAAAGGCCCTCTAAAGCTGATGAGATTTCTTCTCCCCTCTCCCCCACAATGTGTCTGTGTCTGTGTCTGTGTCTGTGTCTGTGTCTGTGTCTGTGTCTGTGTCTGTGTCTGTGTCTGTGTCTGTGTCTGTGTCTGTGTCTGTGTCTGTGTCTGTGTCTGTGTCTGTGCCTGTGCCTGTGCCTGTGCCTGTGCCTGTGTCTGTGTCTGTGCCTGTGCCTGTGCCTGTGTCTGTGCCTGTGCCTGTGCCTAGGGGCAGTGGGAGGGGACAAAAGGCTCTGTCTCCGTCACTAGCCACCTTGCTGTTCTTAAGGGCTTTAAGTTGTTGTTTACCTGGGCAGGGGATTACCAGTGCGGACACCAGTATACTCCCATAACCACAAACACACAACACACATAAACACACACTTTAGTGGACTTGCAGTCCTCCCTTTGACCTATAGCACAAGCTTAACCCGAACTACCAGTAGTACACACAGCAATGCCACTTCCATATCACACCAGTGCACCTACAAGGCCAACACAGGTGCTAGCTGAAGGCTCGGATGGCTGCACTCTAAACACCAGAGCAGGAAGCGCCTACAACATCTGTAAGATCTGCATATGGTTTCAAGCAAAGCGTGTGGCACCATGAAACACGGCTCTTCTGAATGCAAACACACACATACACTCCTCCCTACCTGAGGTTACTTGACACTGACATCAAAGTAACAAAGTATCAAAGTTTCGAAACTGTGCAGAATCGCTTTACAGTGTAATGTGAACGCCACACTCTCACTCCCCTTGTGTCACACACACACACACCAAAGATGGGCTAATGCATTTGCCACTTATAAGACACTTTGTATAAATGATGAACTTGAAAGGCCACGTTGACATACAGGCTTCAACAGCAAACAGCTCTCTCTGTCCACAGTATACAAACTAATTACACTGTGCTCCAACAGACTGTTACACACATTTATGTTGGAAAGGGAACCATATCAAACACACATCTCCACCTCCTAAACACTGAATTACAGAACAGAGGCTGGGGCGGAGCGGGACGGGACGGGACGGGACGGGACAGGATAGGATAGGATAGGACAGGACAGGACGGGACAGGACAGCGTGCCATTTAGTCTGGAGGGCAGTCTAATTAAAATCGCTGCTTAGATATGAGGTATGTCTCTCCACCAGATATTCCCTGAGTACAAAGCCAATTTGAGGGCTGACGTGACCAGACTTCCCTGGTCTGTGGTGTTGGTGGCGGTGGAAGGTTGGCTTCATTATGGCTCAGATTCATTTGATGCGTTTCACCCGGGGAGAATGAAAGCATTGGCACCAGTTGGGGATTTTAATTGGCAGAGGCTTCACCACAGACCAGATGAGAGCCAAGGGCCTGTGCTAAGCTGAGCCCAGGAACCCCTCAACCCCTTCCAAAACACCCCCAAAAGCAAACGTAGGGGAAACCTTTGCCCTGTCAAGAGAAAACAGACACACACAAACACACACACACAAACCCAAAGGAACAGAGCAAGTCGAACAGAGGCTCTCATTCTAATCTAGCCAATCAAATGACAAGCTATTCTGTGCTTCTATTTCAGCAAAGAATAAACACAATTGCTCAGGAATCCCAGACGGCTCGACGGCTGGCCAATCCGTAGCCAGGAGAGGAGCCGTCAGAAATGTTTTGAGTGGAAGGAGGATTTGGGATGGAGGACAGAGGGTGGAGTTTGTGTGTGTGTGTGACTGTGTATGTGTGTGTATATGTGTGTGTATATGTGTGTGTGTGTTTGGAGGGGGGGGGGGGGGGGCATTCTCCTCCTGTCTTAAACTGTGCTGCTGTGTAGCATATTTGTGTGGGTACACTCATGCTCTGCACCCTGGCACTCCACATCACAGCTTTCACAGTATTCCTGAAGGAATGTTGTTAAAAACACGCACAGAGCGAGAGAGAGAGAGAGAAAGAGAGGTGGGAGGGGGGTGGGGAGAGAAGACTGGGAGTCATTGTTGAAACGGTGAAAAAAAAAAAAAAAAAAAAAAAAAAAAAACCCAAGAGCTCTTTTAGCCAAGCCGTCCTGAGTGCGCTCTCTGAATACTGATGGGGAATAAACAGTGAGAAAAAGAGAGAGAGCGAATGAATGAGTGGTAGAGAGAGAGACAGCATTCCACTGATCCAGAGTGGAAGAGATCGAGAGACACACAGACAGAGTGAGGAGAGGCAGAGAGAGACACTCCACTCCACTTTCCATATCAATGGCTGCCTGACCTGCTGGTATCTCCTGCAGTGCAGCTCCAAATGTAAATGCCTTCTATCAATGTATGTCTGTCAGCGCACTCCCAGGTAGAGCTGAGCCACCCCCCTTCACACACGCAAGACTGTGTGTGTGTGTGTGCGTGTGTGTGTGTGCCAATGGCCACGTATATATAGAAAACATTCAGAGGCACGGTCACTTAACACTGTAGAAAGAAAAGAAAAGGCCAACGAGCTCTAGGCTAGAGCACTACAGGCCCAGGCTCCATGCAGACATTCTGTTAAGAATGCAAAGGGGCAGATTCATTAAGTACATCTGGTCAAGCACAACACGCTCATGACGTTCCACGCCTCCTGCCATGTGCGACTGCAGGCAAAAACAGCGTCTCTACTTCGATCAGCACTAAAGCAGAAATACACTAAGTACACTATCTGTGGCTGTCAGCGTGGTGCACATTAAGAGTTGACCACAGCCTGACTTAGTCTGATGCATCAGCCACTTTCACATCATTTCACTTCGTGCAAAGTGTCTGAAACATATCAACTAGCATGTATCACCTAGCATGTATTCGCTCAGTGGTGGCCAGATTCTTTCTGCTTAAACCAATCGCTACTGTTTAGTCGTGACGTATGTTCCGTGCTGGACCGCACTGCTTGAAATCAACGTTATCGCTTTCAGGACTTCCTCGATTTACTGATTGGCCTGTCCTAGCTCAGAGACGATGCAAACCGAAGATTACACCTGGCTCCCTGATGGAGTGGTGGAGCTAAAAGAACTTGAGCAGAAGCACTAGGCAGTGCTAGCCTGGCTAAGCCTGACTATCCATAAGAGCAGAATAGAACTCATTAACATCAAAAACAGTTTGCTTCTGTGATGGGAGTCCAGGTCTAGATAGTGGTTGAGAATAGGCCAAATTCAAAGATTCAGAGTTTACATTAAGAATTCTATCTCAAATTTCAGGACTCAAGAAAGACTAATACAATTCTTTTTCAATCAACCAAAAAGTGGGCTCAAGATATTATCATTCTTCTCCATTCTTTCTTTTATCAAAGTGTTTAAAGTGAAAAAAGACAAATGAATATCCTACTCCAAAAAGGTGTGTGTGTGAGGGTCTCTTCATTCGTTTGCAAGAGAGGACAGACTAAGGACTGGATGGTTGTGATTACACCATCATTCACCACACACTTACAGTCTAAGGCTGTAAGTCTAAGGGCATTTCTCAACTAGAACTCTACTGGAAATGCACTTAACAGATGACCTAATGGCACACAAGGGTTAAGAATTCTCAAGATGGGGGAGATTGCCATCAGTCTAGTTACAGCAGTTCCATCCCCTGTGTGTGTGTGTGTGTGTGCGCGCGCACGCGCTTGCGTGAGCGTGTGTACACAGTGTACAACAGTTGGGAGTTGAAGTTCACTTTACAGACGCTCCGATGTGTAATGAAAACATGTGGAATGTCAGACGACCGTTACAGCGGCCCTTGGCTGCCAATGAATGAGAGAGAGGGAGAGAGGGGGAACAGCAGCTTCAACATCATCTTGAAAACAAAGAGAAGAACTTGGGAGTCCATCTGTTTTCCAGCGTGCACTCAGCCATGCGTGGCAGAGAGAGAGGCCCGTTATTGTGGGATTACCCCAGGCCTCCCGTCTCCCACTGTCAGGGGGCAGAGCATCCAAGCTGGACGCGCCGACTGTCACTCAAACCCTCCACCACCACCACCTCTTCCCCATCCCAAGTACACTGTAACCCTGTTGTACTTGCTACCAGGCTGATTCTGAAAGCAGGCTTTCAATAGTGTATTAACCTTACAATGCCAACCTAACATTCTCTAACACTTCTCCAACTCAACACAGCATGATTGTTAGTGGGTTGACAGACACTATAATTACCGCACCTGAATATAGTAAACAATGTCCTAAGGAAAAGACATGTCTGACCTAAAGCACACAGCCCACAACCAAATATTCTATCTTAAGGGCCAAAGACAAAACCACCGGACACAAAACTACTGAATCAGACTAGACTCGGAGGGACAAGTGGCCCACATGAGGAGGTACACAGGAGTTAAAAGTCAATCAGCCCAGATCCCTGTTTTTTGAGGCTGCCGAGTACTTCCTCCAGTCAGCGTTGGCTGCGTGAACGCTGCACCAAATTCTGACGTTCTCATACCTACCGAAAGAATTTGGCAACGTCAAACAACAGGGCTACAGGTTGATTAATTCCGGATTATCTCTTTAAGGACATTTCCATTAATCATTGGTACACCCATGGGCACTCAAAGTGCAGCAGCACCCACAACCTGGCCTGGCATCCAACCAAAAAATTGGAATGGAACCTCTCCCTCACTGGCAGCCTGGAGTCCTACCACTGCAGCTTCCATAATATGTGCCGACATGATGCTACCCACCACTGGGGCAAAATTCATCACAAGGTGTGTGTGTGTGTGTGTTTGTGTGTGCTGGGGGGGTTGGCTGGCTGGCTTGAGAAGAGTCTCCAGAGAAGCCGGCCCATTCTCCCAGGCCTCCCTGGAAGGGCGCGGTGATTTAGCACAAGTCACGCACGGCAGGCGACTCTGCCAGCTAATCACTCATAGACTGTTGGGGCAGGAAATGAATAGAGCCGGAGAGAGCAGCAGGCCTGAGCTGGCAGCCGCCACTGATTACATGCAGCAGATCCTGTTTCTGGAGATCACTTCATATTAGGCAGCAAGTCTCAGTAGGCTGGTGGACTAAGAAAACACAGTAAGATGGATGTTATTTTTTTTTGGGTTTGGTTTTGTCAGTGGAGGGAAAGTAATGGGGTTGGTGCTGGTGCAAGTCTTGAGGAGGTCAAGGTCTGGACAGAGCGCAGCCTGAGGGAGGGGAAGCTGAACGCGGAGGTGAGGCCCGTTGTTTTGCTTGGTAATCCCTGACCACTTCCCACTGCTTAAAGCACTAAACCCACCTAAATAACTCCTGTCATAAGGAGACCGAGTGTATTCTCTCTCTCTCTCTCTCCAACCTCAGAGGGTACTGCTAGTGAACATATTACAATAAAAACACAGAGCTCAGAACACAGAGATATACAGAAAGCATACTCACTAAACCTGTGTAGAACACTTGAGCACATTCTCTTTTTTTCAAACTATTGTGTGACACAGGCCACTTTGTACAAAGGTCAATAATGGCCCTTTAACTCCCATGGAAGTGCGCCAACATTACAAATAAAGGCAGAGCTGTGTAAAAATACATGCATTTATACCAATGACGAATAAAGGAAAAGTCCAGGGTATTTTAACCCACAGCCCTGTTGTACGAGGTCACTGAGTGCTGCCGGTAGAAAAATTAACAGATTATTTGGTACAACCTATGCCACATAGCACACCAGCAGCTAACACTAACTGAACAGGGCAAAGAAAATGAAACTGAGAGAATTTCTGTGGCCTATTCAGTTATATCTCACAGTATGTGCAGTGTCTACCTCAAACTGGGATTGACTGGAAGAGCTATGCTGTTCACTCAAACGGGGCTTACCGGAACACTGCGGCAAAAACACTGACTCTGCCCAAACACACACCACTGGGATGCAGTGCTGACAGCAAACGGCAAATGTGTTTATCAGCTGTCACTCTTTCTCACACGTGTCGCACTGAAGCTACAATGAACAGAGCCGTCTCATACTGAAGGCCGACACCAACCACCCCCAACCACTCACTCATATGGACCCTATGGAACATATTACTCTGCTTGCTCCTCCGGATACCAAATGAATTACAAAGTACCGCCGAGCTCTTGCTTTGACTACTCTATTCAGTGTAAGATATTTCCTAACAAATCTATTGACACTTGTAATTCAAGTGCAATATTCATCACAGAAAGTAAGCCTCTGAAGTGACGACTTGGTAGAGCAACCCTGGTTAACCTCAATTTCTCATGCTACCCTTGATCAAAGCCTGATAAGAACTAATATAGCAAGCGCCATTCAGACAGGCAGCAAAGAGAAGCAGAGGAGGAACAGAGACAATGACACACGTCATCCAATCCCTGGGCCTCAGCGTCTCACATCTTAATGCTTCCTAGACAGGCATTCTGACCAAAGACCATTGTGCAGAGGTCAGGGTTTGCCACATGCCACCCCCCCCTTTCTCAGGGGGTTGCAGTAGAGCTTTAGCCTCCTCAAGCTGAGAAAGCAGAAGTTAACCTGACATTCATATCTGCTGGAACTCCCAAACGAGGCCAGCTCCAGATCTGCAGCTCTCCAGAGAGTCGAAGCCAATTACAAGCAGTGTTCCTCAACATCACCTCATCAGCTCTGAGCCCCTCTAATGCTGCCATGGCTTCCGATTCTTTACAGGAAGTAAAAAATGCGATATGTGCAGGAACCGGAGCTTCTCCAAGATGTATGCATGCATATTTAGAAGGGAAGGGGGATGTAGAGTTCAATTGGATTGCAGTGTCCTCCCTAACCCTGAACCCTTAAAGACTTAACTGGCATGAATCATGAAGTTGGTTCATGCCAGCCAAGTCATTGAAGGTTCAGCGTTAGGGCTTTGGGGGTATTAAGATTCAAACACAGGCTATAGCAAAAACAATGTTGCAGCAACTAGCAGGTGGAACAGCACACATGCTATGCTGGACAGAGTTGTGAGAGAGGGTCTCAGTTGCAACCGCAAACCTGCTGCTGGCCATCATGCCACTGACTGGTTGGGCTGAAGGCTGAGGATTTCTGGTCTTTGCACTATAATATAGTGTCTGTGCAGTGGGGGAGGGACTGTGAGATTCCAGCTGCCTGACCTAGCCTTCCCCTGGAGCTCATGGTGATGACAGAGATTTACTACTGGGCCAAGCACCAATCCACAGCCTGCTTAGACCTACCTTTAGACATGCAGGGCCACAACCAGTGAAAGGGAACCCCAAACCCATAAGAATACAGCCCTCCAATTCTTTTTGACAAACTGCTGAATTTTTTTTTCGTAATTTGTGTTTTAATGATGGAAGTATATCATGGCTTTCATTCCTCAAACAGTATTGTTAATAAGATAGTATTTCCTAATTGCACCTGGATGAAGAAATCACGGCCCTGCGATAAAGAAATCGATTTTGAGATACAGATTCGCAACTTAAAAAAAAACTTGTTCAGAATGATACAACAGAGACTGCACTGGCCTAACTGGTTGTCTCTTCTCTACCGACGTAACTCACCATCTTTTGCTCTTGAACCCCTTGCTCTACTTTGCCCAAAACTGCTTACTTCCATTGAGCTACCCTCTAGCAGTTTCCGGGTAGTAACAAGCCGTCCAATCATTATGCCTGCTCCCACTGCCAGAGTACAAAAACAAAACAACTTTATTCTTTGGAGAGCTCGCGAACCATGTGGAAAAGAGTGCCAGTCCGAAAGCGAATGAATACTTTCATGAGGCATGTTTGACCCGTATCAGTTCATGCACAAAGGGCAACCTGATTTTGGATCTAATTTACGATATGACTTCAATGTTCACCACATCGCAAGACTGTGTCCAAGACTGACTGAAACGTCAAACTTTGGAGTAGTAGCCTTTGGTCAGTTTTGTTTCAGCATTTAAAAAATAGGTGCGTAAAGTTGAACCTCTGACGGCAAACACCAGGGATATTACAAACACCCATTGTCTAATTAGCACCTTAACCCAGTTGATAGGCTTTATCATCGCCTGAAGCCTGGAGTGTTTTTTAGTTGAAGAAAATGACATCCCCACCCTAAACTTCTCCACCAGCACCACTGTACGAGCTAACCTACTACAACCACTTCCCTGCAAGTTTCGATACATTCAGTTTCAAAGGAAACAACCAATAACAACACCAGAAATGTAGTTCACATTTCATTATCTGAAAATATAAGCGTAAATAATAGCTTTGTACACCACCAAGAGAAACACCTGAGATGGCTCAACATGGGAAGCTCAACAGAAAATACAAATGGAGAACACAGGAAACCTACGTGGATCTAGCGATTTACCCAAACAACAAGCTAGATATGAAAGCAGACGTTAATAAGGAAAAAACACGCTTCATGAATGCTAAACTACCCAGCTAAAATGCCAGTAAAAACATGACAGTGCCCAAGTCCGAATGTGTTCTTAGCTGTCAATGTCTAGGTAATAATCTGGACAGTGATGGTTATCGGCCTGCTTGCTAGCCAACTAACTTAAATTAGCTCATACATTTTTCGAAACAAGTTTTTGCAACGCACAGTCAAGGCTGCTACAGTTAGGTTACTGCTAAAGGCTGCCTGCCTATATTGTCTTTGGAAGGTGGGAACTATTGTTGATTGAAGGCTAACTTGAGCTAGCTAACGTTACTGTAGGGCTGTGCGCTATGCATACCTAATTCAATTAAATTACCTTATTTGTGAGGTTCTGGTGGACTTCCTAAACTAGCCTGGGCTACAGCTCGAATGAGCCACAACTAGTCAACTGTCTGAAGGCAAACACTGCTCGTCTAGCCCTCCGTGATGTACACAAAGAGCGAACATACCTTGCCAGTGATCAGTTTTGACATTCAAAACATGAAATGACAAGGACAGCTCAGCTAGAATAACTTGTTTGTTAACCAAATGATAAATCCATCGATTGGACCCACATCTACCTGCTACACCCAGTTCATCGACACAGCAGTTAGCCATCTGGCTAGCTGATAGCTACAGCATAAAACAGAGGCTATTTCAGATTTGATGTCAAAACAGAGCATCAACCCATGACATTGTTATTTACCCACACCACACACACTATCAACTGCCCATCTGTGCCCATATCTTAATACATGGCAAATCTGCAGTGAATATCAGCTGTCAATATCAAATCGTAGCTAGCTAGATCGCTACAACCCTGCATTTCTTTTCTTCTTTCTGTTGTTTATATTCTCAAAGGATACAGTTTCACCACGTCGGTATCCATTCGCCTTTTACCCGGACTTGGAGACGACATTTTTGTATTCCTCTGTAAAATACCAATGCACAGATCTTGTTGCTGACTTCCTGATGGCTTGATTTCTAAAGCAATTGTTTGTTAAAACATTTGCATCAGCAAACGGCCGTCAGCAAATTATTTTGACGTCCCCCACTTTCTGTCCGCAGCAGTCTCTCCAGCTTCAAACAGTGTTCCACCAGCGCTCCCTCTCCGTCTCTAGCTCACTGTCCTCCTGTGGCTTCTATCCCTTCGCTGATGTCGTCATTTTCGAGAGACGAAAAGAGGCTCGTTTGTCAAAAGACAAACGTCAACATTAATGGCAAAAACAAAATTGTAGTCTTCTCAACCTGCAGTGGATGTTCAATGAATTAAATAATTTCAACTATATAAACATAAATTTGTTTATATGAGTGGTTATCATTTCCCTAGGTTGACCATGCTAGATGCCAATTCAGAAAGGCAGGACTTTGCAAAGGGATCAGTTATATCATAACAAATGTAAAACGTGATTTTGCTGGTATAAACGTGTCTCAATATACTAAAATGATAATTCATTCATATTCTAACTTAAGACATACATGTCTTTGTAGAGCACCAAGAAATGATTAAAATAGGATAAAGGAATCTTCCATCACATCACCCACCGCAAATCATTTGCGAAAGCCCAGGACATTTGTAAGCCCATCAGACTGAGGTCAAAAGAGTTTTTACCGCACCATGGAGAAGTTTTGCTTCAGCAAGTCTGTGGAAGAGCAGTAAAACAAAAGGGCAGTGATGGGGCAGCTCCCAACATGCTTTCTTGACAGCCTAAATGCTGGGGTGGACAGAGCCTCAGGGCTACGGTGACATGCACACACATATAAGGTGCTCTTTAGTCTGCCATAACAGAGGACACACCACAGTCTATGGGACCGCTTCTCTTTGGATTGTGTGCAAACTCAAGATAGGTACTCACAGTTGGCAAAGAACATTGCCATTCTTTCCATTGCTGCAGCACACCATGCAGAGAGGGTGTTGAAATTTTGCCAAAACAGAAATCATAAAATTTCTGTAGGCGATTTATTTTTTTTTTTTAAGAGAGAAAATGAGAATACAATCTTGGAAAAGAGAAAGCAAGATAAACACTATAGACACCAGGGAGTAAAATATGCATGTGGTCACCATTGGGAAAGGAAGCAACCTGTTCAGCGACACTCGCATACACTGCCATAGTGGTAATATGTAGTTCTCTGTTGACATTTTAGGCAACATCTTATGCATTTGCACAGTGACACTTGACTGTGACATAGCTAGTAAGAGACAGACCTCCTTACCCGATTTCTCCATGGAGGGCTGTACAGAAATGTTAAGACCCATTGAGCAGCAGGCCAATAGAGCTGCTCACCTCACTGTGCCCTCTGGAAGCCAGATATCCTCAGCATGCACGCATAAACAAAAACACACACAAACACGACAAACCTTTCTATCATGGTCAAAGTTGCAGCTGACAGAAGAACTGCAGAGAGGACAAACGCACGCAGTTTGACAGAACAGTTATCAACAGAATAGTTAACAGAAAGCTATGAAGTACCATGGCATTTCAAAACAAAAAATCCTTTCATGAAAGTTAAGAGGGCACATGGTTTATGCAGGTTATGGAGACAATGGAACCCTTTTTCACTTATGTAGGGCCCTGTAGAAAGAGCGCATCAGCTTAAAACATTTTTTGGAAAGATCCACACAAACCAGCAATGCATTCCATCCCCCCCCTGCCAAGACAACATGGCAACTGAACACACAGCGCACACACACACACATATCAGCAAGATGCAGATTTAGAAAAAAGGCAGACAGTTGCATTTATTAAATGCCATTGAAAGACCATTTAGACTAAAGGTGCATGCAAGATAGAGGGTGAGAATCAGCTAGAAAAAAAGCAGACAGAAAGAACATAAGTAAGTATTCTCCCTCATAAAACATTCTGAGTTTCTATGGCACGTTATTGTCTTCCTCCACACATGTCTAACACAACACCCCTGACCATTAGCGTTCTACACAGAGAAGGCAGACACATATTTCCAACAAGACAGCTTAGCCACTCAAATTCATGACAAGAACCACATCCATGCCAAGTCCAGTTAATTTTCACACATCAAGAAAAACAAAACTTGTGTTTAAAAAGGCTTCCTCACAGCTTAGGGTTGAACACATCATAGTTAACATCCCTTCACAGGCTTAAAATACTTTGGGCACTTCCAGAAACAGGACCTTTTTTGTTCATCACTTCCAGTGTAGCCTATTGACTTTTCACCATTTTATTATTGTAGTTATAGTTAATAAAGTCATAATCCCTCATATTTGGAAGAGTGTGTGTGTATGTGCATATGTAGACACAGGAGGAGGGGGGGGGGTAAAAGGTGAAATCAGAGGGCTCTGGCTCATATGTACTGTCCATGAGACAGATATGCTGTAGATGTAAGTATAGTATACATAAACACATACACACGTACATACACTGCACGCACGCACCCACGCACACACACACTGGACGGCTGCAGACATCCCCCACAGTTGCCTTGCTCTGTTCAGGATTCCCGATCAGAGGAATCTTGAGAAGACATCCATGTGTATTCAATCGTGGAAAATTCCCCGCCGCAATTTCCAATTTCCTTTAAAACTTTGTGTCCCTCCACCTTCCATAACTGTAAACAAGACGTAGTACACCGGGTGGTCACATGGACGTAAAAAAACAAACAAAAAACAACAACAATGTCAGTCTTTAGGGAACAGCACGCCACATAAAACCAATCCAAATCTGTGATCCATCCACATCTGCCCAGGCTTCTTATGTCGAGTAGGACTGCCATTGCCGGAATATCGTAAACACCCGTTTTGACTTGTCTTGGGCACCCTAAGGAGTAAGAGGGAAAGTAGCCAACACCATAAGCAGTACTCACGGAGTCACATAGCAAACCACTACTATGAGGATTGACAAGCTAACCCAACATGCCTAAAAGAGCCACAATGCATAGAAAAGATGTTGCTGTTGTGTTTACTACTCGCTTAACATATTACTGTTATGAATGAGATCAAAATGGTCCACAAAAAGGTTTTGTGACATAAATGTGAAAAGGGCGCTTCATGAGGTGCATCTGCATGCCCATAAGTGGTATACTTTTTGGGGCTGGCTAACCTGTGAGGGACTGGCTCCTACTGGGGTCAGGCTGTGTTTCATGGACAGGAACAGGTTGAGCACCGCCTTCCAGCCGGGCTGGGGCCAATCTGCCTCACACCCCTCCGGCAGAGAGCCCTTTTTGGGAGGCAGCACCTCCTCCTCCCCGCTGGGGCACACCCACGGGCACCAGTCCCTGTGCTGAGCGATGGGGTCAAACGCGTTCCTATTCATTGAGCCTTCCTGCAAGACCAAAATAAATGTTTCACCATTATACAGGAATCAAATTGTGGACTCATAATTTATAAAGTATAGTAGATTTACAACGGATCCTTTGTTGTGGATCCATTCTTGCTGTGCTGCGAGTAATTCTTTTTTATAAAATAGAGACACAATAATATCTGAAAATCAATACAATTTCCATCTTGATGGCAATGTGTTAATGCATTTGCTTCACTGAAGATGCGCTTGCTGTATTGCAAGATGATATGCTCATTACTGAGAAGTTACATTAGTTAAGCTCAGTTACAGGATGTTTACCACTTTGTCTTTGTAAACCAAAACTAAATGAGTCATAGAAAAACAAAACGCTCATTAGCCTCTCAGAATAATCTGAATGAATAGGCATGCATTTTTATTTTAGCTATCTGAATAACAAATTCGGTCTGCTAGAGGAGGGTGGATCAACACTCGATACAGATGAAAATAATGGTGATATGGTGAAAATATTTTTCACATCTCTCCTCGCGCATTCCGTTGCCCTGATGACCGGTCGTTTTGATTCCACAGATGGTTAGAATTCTTGCCTTGATTAGCAGGATGTCTATTTTTAATCTGAAGAACACAGTGATTCACATTTACATAAGCTAAATGCACATGAATGTGCTTAAAATATGCTGGTAAGCTTGAACAGAAACCCAGTGTTAAATTCAAAATCAAACTGAAACTGTCCACTGACTGTGCAAAAGGCACACATCAAATGAAGAGGTCCTGACCTTCTAATTGCCCTAACTGGGTTCCCATCCAACTCACTGGCATATTTTCAGCTGATTCATAAAAATTGATTTTAATTGTCTTCAGAAATGTGCATTTGTTCCCATCAACTGTGTTCTGCAAATTAAAGGGACAATCTCCTACTACTTGGGACTGCAGCTAGGATGGACATCAAAAAGTTCAGTGGACATTAGAGTTCCAACCATTGTCTAAACCAGCTGATACCAATTAACCCAACTCTTCACCAAGCAGATGAGAACCAGTGAAAACGCCTGTGGTCATGCACAAAACAAGCATCTTATGCCACATCTTGTAACATTTTCCATGTTTTCAAACAAAACCCCAATTATGGTTTACAGGATCTTTGAAATTGTATTATTATATATATTTAGTTCATATATGAAGGCATGGCCACCACTCTAAACCAGAAAACCATCAGATCACAAGTTCATCTACTGTGACTCACAAAAGTGGAAAGTTGAAACCACATATTATATTTACCAGGCTGCTGGCTGAGGAGAGACGTGGGCGCTTGTTCTTCTGCTGAGGGCTAGTGGGCACCTCACACTGGCCTCGGCTGCGGGTCATAGGCCTCTTGCCCCGGCCCAGCGGGCTGGGCTGCTCCTCACTGGGGCTTGGGGAGTCCCTGCTGCGGGTGCGCACAGCCAGAGGAGACACGCTGCCCTCCACCTGCAGGGAAACCCTCAATGCTGAGCACCTGCTCACTTGTATCTCTCAGTGTTTGTTTTTTTCCCCCCCAGTCTTCATGACCATTTCCTCAGGGCATGAATCAAGCCTGGTCCTGCGGGTTAGACCAGGTGAAAATTGGCACCTCACCAAATTCAGACCAGCACCACGTTTTGATCCTTCGCCCTCGAAACCAACCCCTCGAAGTTTCAGCAAGGCAACAATTACGCCCCGACTGTGTGTTAGTTACTCACAACGAGAAGCCTACTCACCGACTCAGAGCGTGAAGAATCCTGGCTACGGAGTTTCATTCTGGACAGAGTGGGGGAGGGGGATGGGGAAGGGGTGCGAGTGAAGCTGTCCCCTGCCCCCTCCTGTCCAGGCCTGGGGGTGGTGGGTGGAGAGGCATTGGAAGAGCCCTCGTCACCCCCAGCGGCGCTCTCCATCTGGTGGAAGTTCCACAGGCCCACCTTACGCATGCAGTACGAGCAGGTGAGGATGGGGAGGTTCAAAGCCAGCTGTGCTGGACTAGAGATAGACAGACGTATGAGAGAAAGAGGTGTTGTATTGTTGTGTTCTACGTTAAATGTTATCAGACAAAATAATGAGTGTGTACAAAACAGTCTGTACAAAAACTGCACCACATCTTGGGAACTTTGGGAGACCCAAACGTATTTCTCATATACCTGGCTGCCCATCCACAAAGGGCTACGATGCAGGCGGCCACCTGTACTGACAGCGGCTCAAAGGTCGTCCGCAGAGGGGAGCTGACAGGTGGGGACCCGCCCCGGTTCTTCTTCTGCTCGTCCTCAACCAGCTGCAGTAGCACACTGATGGCGTCTTCGGTCAGGGACTAGACACAAGAAGACACATTTCAGGAAAACCCACAACACTGGCTTTACAGGAAGATACCATTACTCTTGTGTCTTGTGTCCCGTCTTTATAGAAATCTACTTTTAAAACTTAGATGGCTGGGCCTTGAATTCCTAGAATCAATGCAACTTCTCAGTGGGTCTGACTTGCTTTTTCATTGTGTTACCACTGGACCCACATGCTGATGCAACTTAACACAGTTTCAAGTCATTGGTTTCAAGCATAACAAAACAAGGACATATTTTCCATAGAAAAAGAAAATAAAGAAACCAGAGAATTCCAAAGGTAAAGTGTACAGCAATTTTACAGTAAGGTATGGGGTAATATGAACTGCTAGTTCCTGAAGTGGAAAGCGTGAATCCTCCTTTACACAAACATTTTCTTCTATCAAGAATGTAATACAATGACAATATGCAAAAATAAAAAATTCACTGAGACACAACTGATTCCTATTAAACAAGCAAAGTTTGTCATCTGGAGCGGTGGCAAACAGGCTCTCACCATGGTCTGGAGCTGCTGTGGCTTCATAGCAGGGAGCTGCTGCTCCAAGGTGAGAGCACTCTGAAATCGCTCCAGGAAGGCACTGAGCAGTGCCGCTGGCTCGCTTACCGGAATCATCCAGAACCTGTCTGTAAACACATCAAGTTGGAGGAGAACCATTCATATTCCACAGGGATTTCATATTGCCAGAGAATAATGCCTAAAAGAAACCATTTTCAAAACTGTCCTTACTTGGGCATGGGAAGTCAGGCCAGGAACAAAACTTCTCATGCTGAGTCTGCAACTGTCTGGTAATCTCAGATATCCGCTCTTCATCTGTCAGTACCAAATGAAATGAAAGTAGATACCAAACGAACAAACAAAGTAAACTTGCAAACACTTGGAATTAATGTCCCACGTGCACTTACATTTTTGGTAGTCCAGAGCTGGTTGGATGGAGGCACAGAGGAATGCCTGGCAGGTAGAGCACTTCAGCATGTCACAGTTCACATTAATCCAGCCATACTTGGCACACCGGAGAGGGGAGAGAACTCTGGGTTTGCCAGCCCATTTCAAACAGTTTTCTTGTTAAGGAAATCTTTTTCACCTTGATTTTCACTCAGCATTCTCTTTCCACATTTTTTTAACCACTTCTATTTTACACTCAGTAGAATTTGGTCACATTCAACATTTCACCACAAGCTTATGACTGCTTATGGTATTGATTATGACAAACAATCTCTTGAAGTTCATTTTGAATAGACAAGACCAACACTTTGCCAAATTCCTGTCTGTGTGTACTGTTGGATGTTTCAGAGAGAGGTTGTAGAGGGAGCAGTTAGGAGGTGAGGCCAAGGGGAGGGGAGAGAAACAAGGCTGGATGTCAGTTCTTACATGTCTCTGACAAAAATACACGGGTATATATTTAAAGTGCAGCCTAGAGCCAGTGCCCAGATGTTGACCAAGTTGTTATGAAATGCAATGTGGCTGAAAATGTAATATTCAAACCATTAGGACCAGACTTGGGACAAAAAGGATATTGTGTATGATCCTACTCTTGAGAAAAACGCATCTTTGTTTGTGGCTTCGCATGGTGATTTACCAACACCATTTGATGGAGATAACATTGAGTCCCCATGCACACTAAAAACAGAAATGTATCAATCAACATTGGTAATATTAGTGAAGCATTTGAGACTAGCGGGGTAGTAACCAACACTGTCCAAACAAGGTTAGGTAACTATTACAACACGTGAGTATGGAAAGTAACCCTAAGCTTCTGAAACATTCACTAAAAGTAATGCATGTAACGTTAATACTGATAAAATGTATAGCACGCTCATCTATGTTCATATTCAAGTTGTATGTTATCTCCGTCAACGTTACAACCGGACACGTAACCCGGTGGTGTTACACGAAGTTAGATAACGTTACTGTCGCTGTGCCACAATCAGCCATAGACTTAAACATTGCACTAGTCTAGTACACATTGTACAAGTTCCTTGTCTCTTGTCTCTCTTGTTTATGTCGGACATAACTTTTACACCAACGCCATTCCATTATATATTTCTAAGCAGGTTTATTTGCAACATGAAGGAAATATAAAGAACAGACTTGTGCTTATAGCTGCTCTGCAAGATTCACAGCTAGTGTTAAGCCAGGGGTAGCTAGCTCGCTAACCCAGCTAATTAACTAGCTTAGAGCATACTACAAATGAGTATGCAGAGCGTCCGACAAATAATTATCAACTCACCTGTTTGATCCACTCTGCTCGGAAACCACACCTTCGTTAAGAAGCTCTCTTATTTTTTGCGGAGATATAAAATTAGATTTCGTTTGTTTATCAGAAGTATCCGCGCGAACAGCACGGCCGCCGAACGTAGCCATGTTCGGTCCGAAACATAAACCCTTCCCTGCAAAATCGTCCACTATCAGCTTTTTGTTGTTGGGTTCCGCCTTCCAAGTAATCAGAGACATTTGGTCAAATTCCTCTGAAGAAAATATCTCACGTTACTTGTTTCGCTGAAGCCCAATTTACTGCGAAAGATAAGTCAGAGTCGCAGAGTTGTCCATCCAATTTTAATGATGTTATTATTGCCAAGTATTGTACCAGTATTCTAAGTATTCTAAGTAGTTTACCAAGTATTTTAAAATAAACGTATAGTTACCTAAATATACAAATCACTCAGTTCAAATAAAAACTTAAGCAACAGACAGTCAACTTAATTAAAAATGTAAGCTGCAAAAAGGCATGCCCTATTCAAATTACCATTTCTAACCAGATATTGTTTACATGTGTGACTTCGAATACTACGGGGTAAATGAAGACGGATACAAATTTAAAGAATAATCTGCATTTGGGTACAGTATTTTCTGCATAATAGCAGTAGTTAGGATCCCTCAATTTGCGCAGGTGCATACCAGGCAGCAATCGTTTCTGCAGAACGCACCGGATTTTCTGATTGGCCAACCTTTGCGCAAATTTGTGAATGGTTTTCCTCTTGGAAGAATGGGAAGTGTGGCTGCTTGGACTGATTCCCTAGCAATCCGAATCGGATTTTTTTAATACGCCTGTGTTGTTTAATGATTGTACTGACTCTGTCAAAAAATGTCGGCCGAGGAAGGTGCTCACAGTCCGGACCAGCTGAATAAATTCGTGAAACTGTCAGGGAGGCCTTCTCTCAGAGTGGCAGGTCAGTCAAAAACAACACGAACAGTCTTCCTAGCTGGGTGACTAGCTACCCTAGCTAGCTTTTTAGTTTGTTCATTAGCTGATCGAAATTTCTCGTACAGGTGATCGATTCTCGTACAGCTGATCGGAGTTTGTCATCTCCCGCACTGACATCGATTGATGATCGATACAGTGTTTTCATGCAACTGAATACTACTAGTATATGAAGTGTTTTTTTAGATCCTGATCGTCATGTTTACATCAGCTAGCTCGCCTGGTAGTTGCTAGCATAAGCTAGCTACTGTACTCCTTGGTATCACAGCTGAACTGAGCTGCAGTCTGGGTAGGTTAGCTAGGTGCAGTTAGCAGATAAAATGGTTTTGGTTTTATCGTTAGCTGACATTGTCTGTCCTACTGCTGGTAGGCGTATAACATTGTGTTTTTCCACGCATATTCATGAACAGATTCATTTAGCAACTGCAACACTGCATCATTTTTGTAAAGGTTATTTAAAGCATCCAAACACTGGATGGAAAACAGAGGCTCCCTTGCTAACTTGCTAACGTTTTGTCTAACGTCTAGCAAACATACTGAGACAGCTGTTCTAAGGGTGTTGCAAGGGTGAAACATATCTCGACCGGTCTCATTTGCAGAGCATAATGTTAGTAGATGATACGTTTCTTTCTGCATGATGTTTGAGCCGGAGGAGGTCAACATGGTGCAAGTGTTTCCTCTGATGGTAATATTCTAAGGATGTGATACCAAATAGCATTTTGGTGATAGCACTCGCATTCGTAGAGACAAACTGACTTGTTCCTGCCTCTTTGGGGTTCACTCTTCCCTGGCAAAATAAGACCTATTTCATGGGAAAGACAGATGTCTGTGAAAATCATTGCAAATTCATGTGAACTTTACCTGGTGTTTTAAATGGTGCCATTCTTTGACAATGGGGCAAATATACACAGATGTCTGGAAAAGCAGAAGCGGAATTTAAAATGAAAACGGCCATTTAAATAAGCAAATGCTGAACTCATTTCCTAAAACAAAACATATTATGCTCATTCCTGATTTCTTATCCTGCATTTATGGTCCATGTAGATGCATTACACAATTACATAGGCTCTTTGACAGTCAAATTGAGGTGCAAAAATCTCTCCCTTGGCTTTACATAAACAAAAGTTTTTGTTGTACTAATGCTATGTGTAATGAATGCAGTTATTTACTGGCCTCGACTTGTGTTATGAGGCAGGTTGTGGAGTGTGGGATTCTTACAGGAGTTTGACCCTGAGGGTTATCTGCAGAAACCCACTGAAAAATGGTCGGCTGTACGTTTGAGCCCTATCTCTGTCTTCTACCTGCTCCTACCAACTGCTATCAGTTGTTTGCACATGGACTCCGACAAATGTGCAATGTTTGGTTAACACGAGGAGTTTATCCAAAGCCCAGTCAACTGGATGATGACTTGAGTTTTATGTTGTGTATATCCATATGTAAACACTTGCCTGAAGAATCCCAACAGATGCGGCCTGTTCTAGACACTGACAAACTACTGTGGGTTTTGTTTTTTTGTTTCATTTTTATGTAACCCTACACAAATCCACTTGTGGTGTTGTGGGATTTGGTGTAGGTTTGATGAGCCTCATTCTGACTGTCTCATTTATCTTTTTTTTTTGGTTGTTTGAAAAAATGTGACTTAGCCCCTGCATCCAATGTCCCTCCATAACTAGTTATGCCTGTTGTTTGTTCTTAAACATGCACACAGTAGGTTCAAAACACCAGTAAACTTCAGTTGGCTAAACATTAGAATGCACCGACAATGGGCACACCTTGAGTCAGTAAAGACAAAGGGCCAATCTGAGATTTTGTGAGATGCCTGTGTAAGCAAGCAAGTATGAGTGTATTGTGGTCTGTGTGTGTGTGTGCGTGTGTGTTTACTGTGTTCCCCATTGTCCTGCGTTTTTGTCCGTCTGACTGACCCCCCTTACTGCCTGACTGTGGTAACAGGCTCTAAGAAGAGAGTCCGCTGGCTTCAGGCTCGACGCATCCTCACCCAACCTTGCCCCAGCCTGCGGATCCCTAACAGGTTTTTAAGAGAAGGTGGGTAACATGCCAGCTTGGGGCCAACACCTTAAACAACAACAAAAAAAATTAAAAAAACAACTTCAGCCAGCCAATCCCTTCAAAGGCAGGACCTCTGTACCCCCCTTTGTACCCTTCACCCTTGGCTCAGCTTTACGTTGTGGGAGTTTAGATGCACAGACCCCCCGCCCTCCCCATCTCCTCCCTGTCCACATTCTTACCCCCTTTCTCTGACATCTCCGTCTCACTCTGGTTCATCCTAGTACAAAGCCTCCCACACTTTTCTCTTTCTCTCCTTCACCTCTCAATGCCAGTTGGTGGGGGCTTGCAGACTCACAGTGAGCGTGTGCCAGTTTCTGCCAGCAGCCACTGTATGAGCGTATATGTTGAGTGAGTGCATCTTCATGCACTCTGTGTGTGTGTGGTGTTTTATGTCAGTTCTCTCACCCTGTCATTTATTTGCCTTATTTGTCAGTCCACCACAGTGATGGAACAGCACCTGGTAGCACACTGGGATTCTTGCACTAGACTGGAATGGTACTAGGATAACAGGATGTAGCTCCAAATGAACGATGGATGGTGTTCTTAGTTGACTTAGAATTATTTTTCTCATTTTGAGAGAAGTACTATAAATGCCCAGGTACAGCAAGGTTTGTAATTTGTGCTGTCTTGACAGGTTTGCACGGGAACTGACCACACGTGACTCCAGTGTTTATAGAATTTGCCTGATAATATTATTGGATGGAGCTTGCGTAATTTAGACTGAGTCGGAGGGCACGTTTTATCTCGTCAGTGATAACATGCTAATCTCCATGGGATTGTTGCAAGCAAATACCTGATGTGTGTTTTCTTTTCTTTTCTTGAATGAGGATGGATTGGTCTTTTTGGTCTGTTAACTCTTATTTGAGCAGGTTTGATAACATTTTATCACCTCACGTCAGCAAATAATTTTTTTTTTTTTTTTTTTTACAGTTGAGTCAGATGTAGATTCCTATCAACAGATGGTGTGTGATCTGTTATGCCCAACAATGAATGACCATCGCTGAGTCTTGAACCTCTCCTAAAATATTTCTGTTGAGACCGTGAATATTATGAAAACACTCCATCAATTGTTTTCCAGGCCTACTGGGTTCTTCGGGCTCAAGGTCTCCACATTAAAAATGGGGAGGGGATAATCTTTCCTCTGCTGTTGGAGTGAGACTTAGGTCTACTTTGCAGCATAGAATGCTTTACAGGTGGATCACTGCTGTGTGAGAGGTTGTGTGTGTGTGTGTGTTTGTTTGTTTATAGCTATAAGATGCATTGAGGTGTTAACAGGGTCAGGTGCCTATGTCTCCACAGGCCACCGTGCGCCTCCTGCCCGAAGCGGGCACCGTTGCGTGGCGGACCAGAGCAACCTGTACGTCTTCGGCGGCTACAACCCAGACTACGACGAGTCAGGTGGCTCGGAGAATGATGACTACCCGCTCTTCCGTGAGCTGTGGAGGTACCACTTCGCCACGGGCACTTGGCAGCAGATCCACACCGAGGGCTACATGCCCACTGAGCTGGCCTCCATGTCAGGTGAGCCAGGGAGAGAGGGCAGGAACTGTGCCAGAGGAGAATGATGCTGGTGCAATGCAGGTGTAACTGATGGAGAAAAGAGGGTTTAGTTTAACCTTTAGCTCTGAACCCTCAAAGATTTAAAGGAGAAAACCGGTGTGATTCAATCAATAATCCTGTGGGTTGATGTTGCCAAGTGTGAGGAAATGTGGTGCAACGTGGACCAAATAGTGAAACAGCAACTAACGCTAACTGATGGGAGCACAAGGAAAGGAAACTGAAACAAAAGTTTCCTGTGCCCACATCAGTTAGCGTAAGCTACTGTTTTGCAAATGACGTTGCACCAAATTCTCTTGTTCTCATACCTACCGACAACTCTCAGCAACATCAAACAACAGGACTATTGATCTCCTTTAATTAGCATGAATCAGCTTCGATTCATGCCAATTAAAGGAGAAGTCCGGTATGAATCAATCAATAGTCCTGTTGTTTGATGTTGCTGATGTAGTACGACTGGCTGACTGTTTCCAGTTAAGTCTTTGAGGGTTCACGGCTTAGGGTTAGAAAGGGCATTGGGAGTCAGTCTGGGTTTAGTTTAATGTTTAGTGCAATGTGTGTCAATGTATATTTGAAATTGACAAATTGCCTTGTTCTTGACTTTTTTTTGTGACAAAACAGTGGACTGAGAGATTGTGTCCAGGCTCTCCTCTTAAAATTCCACAAATCTGCACCCTTGGCTGTTTTTTTTGGCAGGGCAAGACAAATAGCAGATTTTGGTGCAGGCTTTTTTTTCCCCCTCGCAGTAAGAATGCCATTAGGCTGACTGCCAGACTGGCTCTTGTCTTTCCAGCCGTGCTGCACGGAAACAATCTGCTGGTGTTTGGCGGCACAGGGATTCCATTTGGTGAAAACAATGGGAACGACGTTCACGTCTGTAACGTCAAGTACAAGCGATGGTCGCTGCTAAACTGCAGGGGAAAGAAACCAAACAGAATCTATGGACAGGTAAAACACTCTCTCATCAATAGAGCATATAAAGTTTATATCACATCCATCTCAACAGCTATTTGGAATGTTTAAACAGAAAACTTGGGGGAACAGTTATGATGCTAATAATCAAACTGTCTTGAAACAGTCTTTACAAAAAAGCTTTATTCTAGCATTTGACGTAATGTAGTCATTTGTACAGTAACTTATCATCTGTGCTGGAGGTTGTCAGTGTTCAGCTGTGAATGCTCTCTGTCTGTCTTGTCTTTGGGTGAGTTCTGACTACATCGTTGGGAGTCTGGATTATTTTCATAACCCTGATATCAGTCAGAGTGTGGGTGTGCTGTGAGGGGGGTTACCTGGGAGCCTGTCAGTGATGGAGAATCCCTCGGTCTTCGGTCATTTATCAGTGAGTGTGCCACTTGTAGGCGATGGTCATCATAAATGGCTTCCTGTACGTGTTTGGGGGAACGACGGGCTACATCTACAGCACAGATCTCCACCGGCTGGACCTCACAACTCGCGAGTGGATCCACCTCAAACCCAACAACCCTCCTGATGATCTCCCTGAGGAGAGGTACACTAAGTGACCAAAGATAACTCCAGCCAGCATAGAGAAAGTCAATGATTGGGCTTATTCACAAGATTTAAAGGATCACTGTTAATTACACTTTCATAACAGGCTCGCTCTTTCTTTGTTCTTTCAGATACAGGCATGAAATAGCACATGATGGACAGAGGATATACATACTGGGAGGGGGAACCTCCTGGACTTCCTACCCTTTAGACAAAGTATGTTTAACCCAGTCATGTTACTTACTCAGAATGGCTTTAGACAAAGTACGTTTAACCCAGTCATGTTCCTTACTCAGAATGGCTTTAGACAAAGTACATTTAACCCAGTCATCTTACTTACTCAGAATGGCTTTAGACAAAGTACATTTAACCCAGTCATCTTAATTACTCAGAATGGCTTTAGACAAAGTATGTTTAACCCAGTCATGTTACTTACTCAGAATGGCTTTTTTTCCAGTTTTTTTAGGACGGTATATGTGTGTAGGAAGGTATATATGCTACAACTGGGTTTAAGACTTCATGTCATGATGACTCATATATTCCTCTGATATATTTTGTGATGACTCATATATTCCTCTGTGTTGGTATGCCCAAATATGTGTTGTTTAACACTGGCATCATGCTCTCAGCACTGATATGAAACAAAACATCACCTCTTTTGTGAATAGTTCTGAGTAAGAAATTAAACACAGGTAGGGAGCACATTTCAAATAAAAGAAAATTTGACTCGGCACATTTGTATTTGCATTCAGGCAAGCTAGAGTTGATATACAAATGACTCATGTCCATGCACAACATTTTTAGGGCATATTTAAATGTGACATCTGTGCAATGTGCATCTGTTTTTCTTGTATAGTTATAAAATTTCTTTTTCATGTGATCTCATTCTCTCCTAGATACATGCATACAACTTGGAGACTAATTCATGGGAAGAAATAGTAACAAAACCCCACGAAAGAATAGGTATTCACACAGTGCGTCACTGGATTTGAACAAAATAAACATCTTTCCTGCTAATCACTCACTGAAAGTCGCACCCGCACACTGTTTGTTTTCTGACAGGGTATCCTGCTCCAAGGAGGTGTCACAGCTGTGTACAGATCAAGAGTGGTGAGTCTTTAGTGCGTTAAAGCTTTTAAATAATAATGTTATAAGTCACAAATTTAGGAACCTTCAGACACCTGTCATTTGACTATGAACAACATTCATTTCCCTCCATATCTTTTCTTTACACACACACACACACACACACAGATGTGTTCATATGTGGGGGTTACAATGGAGAGACGATCCAGGATGACCTCTGGAAGATCAACCTACAGACATTCCAGTGGACCAAGCTCCCCGCCATGATGCCGGAGCCAGCCTACTTCCACTGTGCTGCCGTCACCCCAGTAAGCTCCTTCTCCATCTGGTTGAGTTCAGAGTGTTTGGGACACTTTCTTTTAGATGTTTCCAGAGGCTCCCTATACAAACAACGGGATGACACATTTGGAATGAAATCTCATTCCGTTGAGGATTTTGTATCTCAGTTATGGATGGTTCTCCCACTATCCAGAACACATTAGAAATGTTTCAGTCCTGGATTTTGGTGCACCCTTGGTGATTCTATGACAAACTTAGCTGAAAGAGGCACTGTATACTCATTATGTTGGTGTGTTATCATTAAACACTTTTTGTTGATACATCATACATGATTTATTTTAAAGAAATTGATAGAATAAATGTTACCAACATCAACCCCAAATTATAGAAATATAGAAAATAAATCACTAATTACTAAATGAATTGTTAGATTAGATCAGTCAATTAAATTAGTATAACAAAATATAACAAAATCATTTCATTAATCATTTAAAAAATTCCTTCAGGCGGGGTGCATGTACATCCATGGCGGTGTGGTGAACATCTATGAGAACCGGCGAACAGGTTCACTCTTCAAAATCTGGCTGGTGGTGCCCAGCCTGCTGGAGCTGTGCTGGGAGCGGCTACTGAAGGCCTTCCCCCACCTCCCCCACCTGTCAACCATGCAGCTGCTCAACCTGGGCCTCACACAAGAACTGATAGAGCGGCTGAAATGACAAAAGCATGGCGCTGCTCGAGAACCGCTGGAGCACCAGGGGGACTAGAACTGAGGCTGGTGAGAAGGAATCGGTACAGGGTCACTCGGAAGCAAGTGAGCACAGGAGTTTCTTTGTTTTGTTTGTTTATTTGTTTTTTTTTTAAGAGACATCATTCTCTCCCCGATCCTCTCCCCGCCCCGAACCTCTGGTGAGGAGGCGCTCTAAAGACGTAGCCGCCTTAAAACCAAATGAACGATGCCTTTTGGGGTTTTTTGCTCATCCCTGTCACCCCCTCTTCATTTTTTGCCATCTGCACCTGTGTATTTTTTTCTTGAGAAATTAACTGAAGAGGAATGTTTCAAGTGCACAGAATTCTTCTCCTGCCCGTGGATTTTTTTTTTTTAAACCCTTTTCCCTTCTGACCGGCGTGCCCTACTCCTGATACAGGTCTGGATGACCGTTCTTTGGTTCACAATTTTTATTACTCATTTTAAACTCATTTTCTCTTTTTTTGTGGATGTATTGATGGGCGTGTCAGCAGAAGCTGTGAACGCCATCAGAACAGAATTTTTTTATTTGGCGTTGTTGCTCGTCAGGGCAAGCTGGGGTCAATTGAGATTGTTATTGTTCCTGTTAAAACTAATTCTGTTTGAAATAATGATTGAAAGGGTGTCATGATTTCCGTTTGACCAGCTGTTTCATGCTTTGGGGAAGGGGAGTGCCACAGAGTAGCTGTTTTTCTTAACACTGACACTGAAGGCCTTAATCCTGCTTGATCAAGTCCCTCACTGTCTGTCTGCTGTTACAGACACTAACCCTGACCTTTTTTTTTTTAATTATTATTTTTGCATCTGAATTTAGTCCTACACAGTCCCTATAACTGACTCTATTGCTTTTATGGTGTGTGTGTGTGTGTGTGTGTGTGTGTGTGTGTGTGTGTGTGTGTGTGTGTGTGTGTGTGTGTGTGTGTGTGTGTGTGTGTGTGTGTGTGTATATATATATACACACATACATACACACACACATTGTTTTGCCCTTATGGACTGCCCTGTACAATCGTCAGGCAAACCAAATGTTCCATCACTGTGAATATGGTGCTTCTCTAAGGTTTTTTTTCCCTTTAAAATATTTAATTCTAATAAACTTGCCCCCTGCCATTTTACAAATTGAACATCTCCATCCCCTACCCGGTTGTGCCATTTTTAACTATCATATAGAGCCCCAGAAAATACACATCTGACATACTTTAAGCTGATGCTGTGCCTTTTCCTCCCCCAGACAAGAGTTTTAATCTTTTGCTAATAAGAGGTTTAATTTATATATTTGGAAGGTGTCAACACTGAGCCTGGTTAGTAGCACTTTATTGCTTGTGTCCGTCATTCAGAACCACACCTCCTGGGTACAGTGCGTTAACGGGGAAAAACAGACATCCATATATTGCTATAGACAAAATTGAGAGGGTGTGTCTTATGCCACTTTAACAGAGCATCCTGTCACAGTCATGGCTTCCTATTTAATTGTTTCCTTCATTGTGTTATTTTCTGTAGTCTCTGCCTGTATGGAACATTTGCACTTTTGTAACCTACCAGGTGTGGCAGATGGATGCTGTGTGCTGTTATTGGTGATAGATCAACCAGCAATAATGTAGCTGGAAGTCCAATGTGAGTTGTGCTGCTGCTCCACTGTAGTAGTTCACCTGCTGCCCTTGAAGTAAAGAAATGTGTCAGTACGGAGAAAAGACCTAACGCTGTAGTGAAGCAGTACTGTTCACAATGCCAAATATCATCGCACCTTGAGTTCAGTATGATTGGCCTTGTAGCGTAGGGTTGGTTTTCTTTTGGAAGGCTTTATTTTTGGATACTATGGAACTGAAAACTGTCAAATGGAACACCAGCTTTGAATGACGTGTGAAGTGGAAAGGGTGGGGACGTGATGTTCGATACCCTTCGAACACCCAAGTACACTTCTTGTGTGTGCTTGTGTTGTACTGTACTCTGATGCGATGCCTCTGAACTCTACTGGCCCGTGTCGCTGGAATTCATTTTGACACTGTAAAGCAGGCTGATTGGGAATGAATCATACGCACAGGAACCTCAACTGAAAACAGTCCTGTTTGTGGGTGATTCGGCATGCCCTCAGGAAGAGGTCTATTTGATGCTTGCTGTGACAGGGTGCACACATGCCCTAGATCTCTCCACCCAACCTTTCCATTCCTTACCCACTCAGTTACACTTGTAGTTGTAATCATTTCATTCTGTTTTCTCTGGCTGCATGATGAGCACATTTGTGTGCATGATATTGGGCCCTTTTTTTCCCCTCTGGCAGAGTGGATGATAGACACCCCTCTCTTTAGACTTGGATCCCTGCTGTGCAGCAGAAATGAGTTGAAGGCTGTCACCGATTCTCTGTAAATGTGTACCTGTTGTGTTTTCATTGTTGGAAGAATCAATAAAGTCCTTCAATACATACACCTAGTTTATATGGGTTTCCTTCATGCATCAATTTAATTTTTTTTATTTGTACAGGTATTCTATCTTGAAAGCAAATATAAAATGATGGTAGAGATGAGATTTTGTCAACAATGGTATTTTAATAGTGGTCAGAAACAGCATAATTCTAAAACCAATTTTCCAAAAAATTTCCAATAAAGATTCATTTAAATAGAAATTTCACAGCAAAAACCATTGTCCAATTTTTCAGAAGTGACATTCACAACACCTTCTAAAACTGCATTATGCTGGCCCCACAACATCATTTGAGCCAGTCGTCAATGTTTCAGCCTAAGTCAACATAAAGTAGGACACACCTTGCATGGCATTAATTAGTGATTAACCAAACAAAAGCTGATTAGTCTTTTCCTTTGGTTTCTAAAACAGTCATTACTTTCTTAAACAAATTTAAAAACAAACACACACAAAAAAACAAACAAACACAAAGATTTGGATGAATAGAATGGTCGGACTCATTGCATGGACATAGTGACTAATCAACAGCCCCTCGGAGAAGGGGCAAAGAAGTATAAAGCCAGTAAGATGAGGTAGACCACCACCAGGGCTGTGCCTGTGCACACAAACACAAAGGATTTATTAACGGATCGTTCAGTAAACATGAACAAGCACACACATACACATTGCATCACACTTACAATCTCTTGTCTAACGCTGGACAACTACCTATACAACTGCCTACAGAAATTTAAGGTCTATTGAGAAATCAGAAGATCATGGCCTACATTTTTTAACAGGCTTGTATGTTCCCGGGGCCTGTTCAAGGCTGCTCCCCTGCAGACTGCTTCATCCACCCCACCCCCCCACTTTTACACACATTCCTCACCTTGAAAGTAGTCGCACTTTCCATCCATGAAGATGTAATTCACCAGTATCACACTGAAAATGCTAGCCCACAGGTGCAGGTCACTGAATATAAGAACAAAGCCAACGTCCTGAAACGAAATGGAGACAACAAAAGTGTTTAGGAGGTAAACCTCTACTTGACATCTATTTACTGCAGAAACAATAACATCTGCAAAACAAATCCACAAAAAGAAAAACAGAGTCAGAAAAACATATCACATAAAGCACTTACATAAAGAGCGTTGAATAAGATTAGCAAGGGTATCTGGATCATACAGACTTGGACTGCAATACAGCTTCCTACCTCCAGACTAGATTGCAAAAGCAGAAGAAACATGTTGTTAGGGGTAGAGTAGATATTTAAAATGCCTCAATCATTGTGGCCGAAATTGGCATGGCTGCTTTACCTGAGGCTGATGTTATTTTGAAGAGCAAATTGGATTCCATTCACAATCTCTGGGAGTTCTGGAACCATTGCTAACAGAGTCACTCCAATGAAATACTATGGAGGAACAGGAGAGAGCCCAACTGAATTTCTTACACCTCACACAAACTCTTATTGGGGAGTCATTGTGCATCAAATATCCTCGACTTTGACAAGCTATGGGTACACAGAATTCTTGAGCCTCATGTATGCCCAATGCTATGCCAAAAAAAAAAAAAAAAATCAGACAGCCTCCATCAGAATCACCATTTTCTAGTGGGTGATTTCATCCATTACTTGGTCTGTGTACTTCAAGTTTACAAATACAGACAAAATGGTGTGAAACAACACATTACATGTGTGTATGGACAGGAAGCTGTAGTGTGACTGACCTGTGAGACGCTGGAGTTGGAGAGTATGGGCCTGATGTTGTCTGTGATCAGGTCAGCACAGGCAGCCATCACCAGGGTAGCCATGATCAGCACCACCAGAGCCCGCAGCCTGGACCAGTGAACCACTGCGACAAGCACACACACTACGTTCACTAACACAGACACATAACCCTACGAGAAGAAACATCTGATACGGTGACCGGTGAAGGAACAAAACAAAAAATACAAATATATGGAATATATGGACACAAAGAGAGACAGGCCAAAAAAAACAAACACTTAGGGTTCACACACACACACACACACACACACACACACACACACACACACACACACAAACAATAGTCACAAAGCAAAGTGTCCATTGTGGAAACCAACCATGGTCCTGTCCAGGTCCATTTCCATCATTGATGTGAATGTCATAGATGTGGGAGTGGGTCTTCAGGGTGAAGATGAGGCCGATGAGGTATGCTGCTGGCAGTAGCACTGACACTGTGTAAACCAGAGGCCTGAGACGACAAAGGATTACAAGCCATTTACAGAAGACATGCTATGGGCATGTTTAGGAGTATCAACTCAACTTGGGCCCTGTTTACACGGATGTAGGTATTTTTATTTTAAATAAATAAATAAATAAATAAATAAATAAATAAATGTCCTCCAAAATTGGGTATTTGTCCAGACACTGTATTTTCTGGATTCCACTGAATAGGTGTAAATGCAATAAAAAAAATAAACAGATAAAAAAATGATCCATTCATAAAAATATCTAGATACATGTTAACAGGGCCTTAACTCACTGAACTTGGAACACTTACTCAATATGGCAGTGAAACAAAGACCAATTGTTTTCAGTCTGTCAAGGGAAAAAAAGCAGAATTAAAGTTCAGTCACACAATTTTTCCTTTTGACAGCAGGTCATTTGAGAGAGTCAAACAGTCATGGACTGAGAACATGAGGGTCTGTACCAAGTCATAGTGGCAATTCTTGCAGGAGAAGGGAGCAGTGAGGTTCCCAGAAGTGATGGAGCAGTCCTCACAAACCAACCTGCCGTAGGCCTTGGAGAAGAGGGTGGGGGCGAACACACCTAAGGGCACAATGAGTTTGTAGCTACAGTCCATGTCAACAAGAGGCCTTCCCGTCATTGACTTTTCTTCTGCTTTTAACTAAGCCACACACACAACAACAACAAGGCTCACATAACATTGACCCTAGCCTGATCAAATTCTATTTTCGCTGATACTCCTCTCTCCTCTGTTTCAGAATAGTAAGAGAGAAAGGAGAAAGAAGCCTTGAAAATATGACTTATTACTCATTTCATTACTCATTTAGAAAAAAGTTTTTTTTTTTTGGAAGTCTTTTTGGAAGTTATTCAGCAGTAGCTATCTGTCTAAAGAATAAGCTGACCTTTGAGCATCAGGTGGACACTGTGTGCAGGAAAGACCATCAATATGTGTACTTTCATCATTTCATCGTGTGTGTGTGTGTGAGAGAGAGAGAGAGAGAGAGAGATCATCTCACCTCCAATGGATATGAAAAGCAGAGCGGAGCTGACGCCGGCAGAGCGACTATTGAAGCGCTGCTCCCTGTGCTTCAGGCCCCCGATGATCATGCAGATCCCCTGCAAAGAGGCACCCAAAGCCCCTTGATAAAGACACACTACAGCACAGTCACCTTACATTAAACTCAAACTAAACCTAAACAGATGGCTACTCTTTTCCTTATGTGAATTTTTTGCTTTTCAGAAAATTATACAAAAATTGAGTTTGAGTTGCAGATTAAAGTCTGAACTGATTTGCACAGACTCATCATTCATCTAATTGGTCAGTCAAATTATAAAGGCTTCTTTTTTAGTTAATAGAAATAATTAAGAGTTGTATTAATGCACTGTAGTGAGTGTGAAGACTTCATAGGGTTTATAAATTAAGTATTTATTTATTAAATTTCTATTCTAATGACATTTTCTGAAGTTGTTCCAGATTATTTTTAGTGTGGCAAACACATTACAATGGTGCTAAAAAGCATGTTATGGCCTCTTCTGAAAGTCACTAAAATAAGAAAATAATTGGAATAATTGTTGTTAACTGATGAGGTTATTTATGTATGTTCTCAGTGCACCAAACTCACAGGGATGAAAAGGATGCAGCCAAGCAGGGTCCCGGTGAGTGCAGCTTTGACTATCTCCTCATAGCACTTGCTACCTGTGTGGTAGCCCTCCAGTAATGCAGTGATGTAGAAGGTTATTTCCGTAATGGAGCCGAACGTGGCATTCACCACTGCACCCACTGCAAAGTTACTCTGAGCCGAGATGCTACAGGACAAATGAAAATATATATATTAACAAAAAAGGGCAACCATGATCAACTGTGAAATGGACTTCAATCACCAATTGGTCGAACATCGCTTGCTCATCTCCACCGCTCTTGAGCAAAGCACTGTTCCCCAGACACCACAGCACTGGCTGCCAGCTGTTCTGGGTTCAGTGTGTTCCCTTTACCCATTGTGTGTGTGTGTGTGTTTAATCAATAAAAAACAAAAATGGGTAAAAACACAAAGAAGGAATTTTCTACACACACGGCCATGCTTACCTGGCAATGCCCATGCCGATGTAGTAGGATAGAGGTATAACAGAGCTGACAGCTGTGGCAAACTTGACCTTGGAGCTGACATAGTAGTCTTCTTTATCGACGTAGCCAATTACAATAGTGACAATCACAAAAGGGAGCAGGTCTGATTGCCGTTAAGGCAAATGGCGTTGTCGACAATTACAGACTAACAGAAACTAATGGACACAGTAAAACAACACATCATTCATTGTCTATATGTACATTATTGTGCATCACAGGTATAGTTGAATTATCAGTGATGACTTGCCAATCATCAAGAAATATTTCAGCCATTGGGGCCTGCACCAGGATAGAGTTAAGTGGAGCCCCTCCAATGGTGGCAAGTGACCCAAAGGGCTAACAGAGCTAGTCAGAGAAAGCCGGAATTGTGGGAAATGGAAGGTTCAGGTTTCAACAATGGGTTGAAATAATCAGTAACTATGTTTATTCTAGAAGTACCTTCACAGACATAGAGAGAAAGTAGAGTGAACGGACATCACCATAGATCTTTTTTTCTTTTCTTTTTTTTTTTTGAAAGGATACTGACTGCGAAAACATTGATGCCATCTACTGTGTACTTGTAGTAGTTCCAGTTGAAAGCATGGTAACAGCACAGCAGAACTTGGGTCTCACAGTTTTGCTATGAGAATAGAGACAATAATCCCTCTGGTAAAAAAAATAAAGAACTCACTGGGTATTTTAAGAGGATAAAAGCAGCTGCGCCCAACACAGGGGTGATGATGAAATGAAACCTTTTCTAGTTTTTCAACATTGACTTCCTCTGGAGGCATGAGCAGGATGGTCTTCAGGGTCCTAGCGTTCATCTTGGCCACGGGGATGGCAAAGACCAAAAGCCAGGCCATGAAGCAGGCCAGACAGTGCCCCAGAGTCAGCAGAGGGAAGCCCAGCAGCAGCCACACATAGGTCCTAACCTGGCACTGCCACACCACCAAAACACACACATAGCACACAGTTGGGTCTGAAGCATTTTGCTTATTCAGACGAGACCATTTGACCATTTGAGACTTATTTCAGACAAGACCAACTGAATATCTTTCAGTTTTTTTTGTCAACTGAACACGTACACACAATGTGAACTTATCGCAATCAAATTCACTGAAGCAAGCAACTAATTGCTATTTGCTGTTGGAACATTATGATCTAGTCAGTGATGGGCAATTCAGACAGATGAAGTAGTCTCTACAGGTCAAACACAGCAACTGTGGAAGACACTCACCCAGTATCTGGGCTTGTGTTGTGGTGGTGGTGGTGGCGGCACAGGGACAGGCTCAACTTCTACAGAGGAAAAGGATTTCATCAGGGGGGTCGTCTCGGTTGAGTCCTCCTCTGGGATGGCTTCACAGTCAGGAAACTTTGAACAACATTTTTTAACCACACTACTTGTCTGAGGGGAGGAGAGGGAAGGGGGGAGAGAAACAGTTGAAGTCAGCAAACGGGCTGCATAGAGAAAGACAATAACTGTATCTGCGTCGTACAGATGGACAGGCCTAGGGCAAAGGAACCATCTAACCGAGCTGGACAAATCACCCAAGGCTGCCAAAACCTCAACACATGTCATGATACACTACATTCAGTGATTCAACTAAAGTTCTACCATGAGAGCAGATTGAGCAACAGACATGATTGCACTGAGGTTGCTGTGGCAAAAGTGCTCTTGACCCACAAATGCAGACATATGGAAGGCTTTGAGGAGACAAAAAAACAGCACATTTCTGCTTTTTTGGCACGTTAAATTACAACACTTTAACATAGTCTTATAATCAAGAGGTGTTTTGCAAAACATGCCATGGTATTTTATCATATTACCTCTTGAATAGCTCTTCCAAATGGCCACAAAAAATAGTACGCCAACTTGAGACACAGTTTCCCTAAAATAATATAAATAAATATTATTTTTTGTTATACATATTAATAAATAATAATAAAGATATAAGATTCTATACATCTTTCACACATTTTAAAGGTACATACCATAAGATGTTCCAATAATGCTGGTGAACATTAAAATACAAACAAGCAGGTATAACAAAGAGATCCACCAGCCAAATAAAAACAAGTACACTATATTTCCAACACTGATAGGAGAACCTGTGAAGAAGATAATATCCTTAAAATTGTGAAAGTCACATAGGATTTTACTGATTAAAATGTTATTTATCTGTTATTGAAACTACTGAAAGTATTCAAAATATTCAATGTTATTTAAAGTGAAATCTTGCAAAAGATTTGCATTGCACCATGGCATTCAAGCTTAAAGGTCAACCTGTGACTGGTTTGATGAAGTTCAGCTCCGAGTAGAGTTCCCTGACGACCTCCGACCTATCCTTAATGGGTCGTACAGTCACATGACTCTTCCACTTCCGAAAACCAAACTGGAAAGAAAAGAACACGACTTAGCCTGTGGTGCACAACGTGTAGTGTGTGCCACGGTATAAAACAGGTTGAGGCCCGAGTGAGCTTGTGTAAATGACAGAACCAAGGAGCACAGTCTCTCTCCTGAGCCCCACTCACTCGGTAGTTGTTAGCCTCCTTGTGCGCTTCCACCTCATTCTCCGCTCGGATGGTGGTCCTGCCACTGCCCTCCTGACAGCCTTCATCAGTGCACCGTGAGTGCAACGTGCATCCTGAGTACAGCAGTCATTTATAATCCATGATACTGACATACAGTGCAGGTTCACAGGATACCGAAGCAATGAAATGTGATCAAATGTTTCTGAAGAAAAGCATCATAGCCATGTGTGTTTTAAACAAAACTATGAATGGGGATTCTAATATTTAAAAAGTATAAATAATACTATTCGAAAAAGGAATTTACAACAAGGCTGAGACCATTTCACTAAAGTGAATCATTTTATTGATGGTTCAGATTAAGATGGTCCTTACCTCGGAGCACTGACAGGCATTTAGGCGTGTACTGCCCCAGCTGATGAGAGGCACAGGGGGACGGGGTCTCAGTCACGTCAGATGCAAGGATAGGCACGCAAAGTCGATCACAAACTGAGCTACGGCGTGGAGCTTTCCACTCTGGGTCCCAATGGTAATCTGGTGCCAGAGTAAAAGGAGTAAAAAGTGTGTGTTTGTGTGTGTGGTGGTAGAGAGGGGGGGTTGCCAAAAGGTTGAGTGGTAAAAACATGTTATTACTGCATTTTGGATTTCCCATGATCTCTAGGACACTTACACAGCTTGTTGGTTGGTGGAGTTGAAGTTTTGATGAATGTGTGACTAACAAAACACTCCTGACCGATCACATGCATTGTATGAAATGGTCACTCAATATGTCACGGTATCAGCGATATAGCTTAGGTTCCACATATAGGCCAACCTTTTAGATATGTCATTTATATTTTTTTAGACATTTATAGGGTCAATAGGATTTCTGCTAGTCAGATTTATTTTTTTTAAGCATTTTGATCAACCAACCATACTTGGAATGACCACAACAGAATTTCTACCAATATTAGCGCAAACCTTCAATAGCAGCTGGTATTCGCAAATAGTAATTAGTAGTCACAGGTGTCCTCTGATTGACCCGAAATTAATATTAGCCTACCGTTTTTATTACCAGAACCTAACCGTATGTAGTTTTTCCTTTCTTGGACAAAAATGACAAAATTAGACAAAATGTGCACTTAACATCATATAAATCGGTTTATACAGTGTAGCGTCCAAAAGAGAACGCACGAGTCATAAACCAGACTATATGGACTAGAGGCCTAAATCTGAGTAGACTAGGATACAGGTATGAAGTTAAGTTAACGTGATGTTAAATGTCATAGAAGGTTTTTGTGCAGATTGCTTGAAACTCACCGGAGCTTTCTGTTGTGGTCCTGCTTCTACGCCTCCTGTTCTCTCCATCTACAGACGCACTGGCCTTCCAGTAAGACATCCTGTCTGGTTTATCAGTTGTCTGTGGTGAGTAGCTGGCTGTGATGGAAAGTCTAATGACTGACTCTCTTAGCTCATAACCACTGCTCAGGGTAGTTCTACTTCTCTTGTCCTCGTTTTGCATTCTGGGACTTGAAGTCATTCTGAGAACAGCTCAAGACGAATAGAAGTTTTGTTTTGAGGGACTTTGAGGGATTTTGATTTCGCACACACGGCGAAACTTCCGGCTGTCATAACTTATAGGATTATGCTATGTTTAGTGTATATATACATAAACAGTCTGTTGACATTCTGTGGTCATCAAACCACAGTAACAGTTTTTCATTACGCAATTAAGTGGGCCAGCACACTGACAAAAGCGTGTTGATGTTTTTACTTTAATGTCACATAGTTTACAAAAACAGTTGCGTGGTTGCTCTTAAATATCATTTCCGAATTAAAAGATCAAAGTGCAGATAACACAGCACAAGAAATTACACCGACAATATTGTTATGGATATCTCAGATTTAACTGGTGTGTGTGTCTTCAACACTTAGTTCCAAAACAACACTGGAAACTTGGATCAACTATTCAACACTCTTCAATAGACGTACACATCTAACTACAATTCAGCAATATGCAATGTGCTGATATACTGATTGTGAATGCCAGCTTTGTTAGTATCTTTAAAGATATATGGAGCTCTTGCAAATATACATTTTCGGTACTGTCTTTTTAATACATAATTATCTTGATCATTTTTCTGATTCTATTTGATATCTTTTCTGATTCTATTTTGTAAAAAGTTATTCAAAACATATCTATAGAATAGAAACAGATGAAAATACAGACAACAATCATAGCAATTGCAGCCAACAAGAAAAAACAGGCCTATTACATCAATATGAAACTACACTCTTAAAAAATGCAGTAAATACATCAGGAACAGACAGAACATGCAAGCTCATCATGATTCGTGTCTAATTATGCAAAATGATATAAAAATATGTAAAACTACACAGCAATATAAAAATATGCACTTTACAATCTGTACAAATAACTCCATTCAACGGCATAAAATCATTGTTAAAACATAATGCCATTGATATTACAGTATCTTTAAAATATCTTGTAGCAGAACATGTTCTACCGCCTCACACACAACAAGACCACATCTGTGTTTCTTTGCACCAGGCAACATGAATTAATAATTATTGTCAGTACCAAATGTCTGGCATGAATAGATATCATCCATCACCATTTGTGTTTCCATACCAAAATGTTCATGGTGCTCACTTCCAATGTTTTACTATCAATACAGATAGGTCCCTTTTGTTAGGTTAGAATTCATTAAGTCTCAAACGATTCCAAGTTTCTCTGTACCAACCCAGCTTTGTACGTCCAGAATAACAGATTTGCATTCAAGTCAATCACCACCCCAAGGGGTAGTTTTGATACCCCAAAAGCTTCTGTCAGCTCAATCACTGGGGAGAGGACGAGTCTGATCAGTCCACCTTCCCTTTATAGCTTCAGTGTGGCTGCCACTGTCCTAGTCACGTTTGTCCCCTTCTAAATGACTACGGAATAAGGAGGTCTGTAAGCATGAAAGCATCCAGCACTTTTGCTAACAGTCTGCAGGAAGTCAGAAGGCTCAGAAAAGTCTCAGAAATCAGAATCTGCATCCATGAGCTCTGCGTCCATCAGGTTGGTTCTGGAATGAATGGGAACCACTCCGGTCCTTCTCCCTTGGGCCCGTGGCTCCTGGGTCCTTCCCGATCCCACCGCCGTAGGCTCCACCTCGCCCGAGTGGCGGAACACCCCGTTCTGAGGCCACGACGGAGGCGTGCGGAAGAGGCTCAGCTCCTCTCGTTGCCTGTCCTGGAGGGACAGAGGGTTGGAAATCAGCTTGAAGCCACCCTGGCTGTAGCGAGGACTCGGGGGCACGTATCCCACACCACCCCCACTGCAACGCTCGGGGAACGGTAGGGGACAAGGGGGCCTGGGCTCGGGGAAGGAGCCCGGCAGGACGTTCTCCTCCTCCCGCTGCTGCCGCTGCTGCTCCCATAGGCTGGCCACCAGGAAGCGATGGCCTGGCAGCTTGGGTAGACGAGGCACGGCGCTGGCGCCAAACTCCCGACGCCTGTAGTCCATTGGAGGAGCGGCATCTTCCTCCCGTCTGGCAGGCCGCACCTCCTTCTTCCTCTTCTTCTTCTTCTTCTTCCTCTTCATCATTTCTGGAGAGATCTGAGCCTCCACCATCCAAAGCTTATTCCTCTGATCTATAGGGGGAACTGTGAAGGACATTAATGAAAGTATTCTTAAAGCTGCCATACATTTTTTTTAAATCAACATTTTTCAATGCAACAGTTACATCAAAACACATTCCCATGTTTGAGCATGTAAACAAGCCAGCACTTTACCACAATTTATGTAACGCTAGTTTGTACCTTACGTGACTGTGCAATAAACACAGTGCAAATGGTGACTATTCAAATTCTTTAGAATTACATACATAGGCCTATCCCCATGGGGTGGTGACCAGAAAGGGCTGTCAATCACAGAATACACTCACCAGGTGTGCCAGTGGGAGTGACGGAGATGTCCTCAGGTAGAATAGCAGCTCTCCGGTTCACCATCTTGGTTACTTGATGAGCCCACGCAGACGACATATCCATGGATGCTTCGTTCAGGTCAAAATTAATTCCAGCTGCAAGGACACAATTCGTGCACCGTGATCAGCAATTAACAATGTTCAGAATGTTTCATGATTCAGGTCTCTACTGATTTGCACAAAATAACCACTGATTTGCATCTCCCTGTCAGCACCACCAGTGAGACCATGCTCTCATAAAAGAGCTGGAAATAAGCCTGATTTTTCAAGAAACTTCCACCAGAGGGCACTGTGCTTACCTACTGGCCCATCATGGGATACAGTGTGCATGCTGAAGGACAGCTCCTTTTCTGGTTCTTTATGAAGCTCCTTCCGCTTGGAGAAGGCCTTGGCTATCATTTTACTCTTCTTCAGACGCTTTGGCTCATCATCACTGCGTCCAGTAACCCTGGAACAAGCAGGAAATCATTTACAATGTTTTGCAACAATTTACAATGTTTAAACAGTACATTTATTGGAATAAAGTCTTACTTGAACCATGTGCGTTTCCAAATGAGAATTGTGGCCTTGGTCCACACCCAGGTGCTCATGGCTATGCCCGTGCCGAACATGGAGAAGAGATTAATCTTCTCCACAAGCAAGCTGGGTCTGTTCTTGATGATGCACTCAGGAATATCTTTCTTGTTACTTTCATGGGCTATAGTCACATTGGCTTCACATCTATGGACAAGGCAGTTCAAATGCACATTACTTGGCTAAGATTTACAACAATTTTGGACTCATGTTTATACCCAGAATTAGGTTCTCATTGCAACTCACACAGAATATCAACAACATCTTCTGCGTTACAATCTTTACACTAAACTAAATAATTATTCGTTTTTTTTCTCTTATCAGTTTTGTGGAAAAAGCACACAACTGTTACACTTACAAGACAAATTCTTTGAAACTTCTTTCCCATTCAGCTTGATTGAAAAAGTCATAAAAATGACAGCCAAACGTGATGAAAACAAAACCAAAAGCCAGGAATCCAAAAATACCTGTAATTAAAAAAAAATACAGAGAAGGAAATATTCAGTTGCAGAGATGCAGTGTAATCACTATGAAAGCAATGGCCCAGAGTGCCAGAGTGCTCTGAACATGTGAATGGGAGGCATCAGAGGCACACGCATTTCCCCCGTGTAGCATTTTAGCACTCCAGTGCAGACTCACCAAGTCTCAGCATAGTCTCATTGATTTTACTCGCTGCCTTTTCACTTAGGAGGCCAGGATGGTTGCTCTTGATGGAAAACAAGGTCATGACCCCTGGACAGAAATATGATTTTTTTTAAATGATCATGAACTGTATGGTGAGTTTTACAGTGTAGCTTTCATGGAAATGCACTATACATTTTCATACTGTACAAATGATTCAAATATTATTTTATACTACATGTGACTTTCCAGTACGAAAGCCAAATATTAAAGTCAACTCCTCTCTTTAAATCACTGGTTATCAAGGGCTTAGTATCAATCAGAAATCTACAAAAAATATAGCTTATGGCTTCAAGGCCAAGGTACTGTATATTTACTGCGTGTATGGACATCTCACATTTGGACTTACCTCGAATAAGGAAGTAGCCACCTACGGCAAGGACCAAGCCGATCGGAGCAAGCACAAACCCTGCACGGTATCGATAGTTCTTGTATCCAACAAAACAGATACCACTGACAGAATCTCCATCCACCTGCAAAGGACAAACATAGCAATGCACCAACTGGATTTCATCAGTCATTTTATTTAGCACATCAGTGTAAGTCCACCCATGTTGTGACCAACACATAGAGACTGATGTTGCTGTTTGTATTTTTTATTTGAACAAAACAGATTACTTGAATCTGAGATAACCCACCTCTGCGATCGCTAGGATAGCCACGGTGAGTATGAAAGGGATTGACCACGCCACTAAATGGAAATAGGATGTCTTTCCCGACAGAGGTTGGTGGGTCGTGCCCAGGGCTTTGAACGAGGCGTGCCAGGCGTAAGTGAGTATGACGAACCAGATGACCCCGGACATGAGGGAGTAGTAGACGATGACAAAGATGATGACACATGAGAGTGTTTCTGTGGACCTGCAAACAGAAGACACCGCTGTGTGACAGGAATTCTGTCTTGTGCAACTTACACACACTCACTACAGCAATGTCTGGGCCTGATCACTTACGAAGGCTCGCCAAGCCGCACGGTGTTGTCACTCTTGCATACAATCTCTTTCCGTGCTCCATCCATGAACTGAGCAAGCCAGCCAATGCTGCCAACGAAGAAGCAGGCATTGATGTAGAACAGAATGACGGCAGGGTAGCGGTTGGAATTCTTCCAGTCGGCAAGGAATGTGGCCTGTGAGATGAATGACCCAACAGAGTAATAAAACGACCCCGGTGTGATTTAGTGCTGGAGGATTTCTCATAACAATTAACTTTTAAAATCAAAACCAAGAAAAACACCAAAGGTTGGGATAATCATTGCGCCTGTTCTCAGATCTTTCAACACTCCTGCATATGACTGTTCTATGCTGCACACAATACACCCTCAATGTACAGCATGAGTCACTGTAGATTATCCAGGGAAGGCTGATACTCTAGATTCTCACCAGCGTAAAGAAGGTGCAGAGGAGGGTGACGGAGCCGAAAAAGGCGATGTAGATGTGCATGTCCGAATGCTCTTCCGGAGTGAAGAGGGGGTTGTCACACTGGATGCCACAGCCCTCCACGTCTTTATACCAGCTGGCAGGATTGTCTGTTTTCACCAAAGGGGCCTCACACTGCCCAGTGGCATTGAACTTGACTTTCTGTATGGAATTCTACAAGACAGAGCCAACGGGAACAACTGTCAGCACACAATACATTCAACTGAAATCTTAATAGTAATATAATTTCATAAAGCCATATATGCCTGCTACACTGTGCGTATGTGAAGGTGGTAGATGCATGTTATCCACATTTTACTTTGCCATTTGATTTAGCAAACATGCACTGTTCCAAAAATTTAATACATAGGTGAACAAAACATAGGTAAGCAAAAAGGTGTTGGCCATCTACCTCGCATCCTTTAGGGTAGTTCTCTGTCGTGTCACACTTGAGGAAGCTCGGCCAGCCCCTCTCCTTCTCCACAATGCTGCAAGGCTTGCGAGTTATCTGGCACAGCATCTGGCTGGGCAACTCCACCTTTCCATTGTCGCATTTGGGCATGTAGACAGCGCAAAGCAGGGGCTGAATGACAGCCCAACACCGAGGGGCGTTGCGCAAACCTGATATAGATACAGACACAATCGCAAAATTAGACTCATCTTTAAAACCTCACACTCGTCTTCATATTTATACCCCACAACGGAAGAGCATCTTTTGTATGACCCGCTGTATAACAAGATTTGACAGGGGAAGCCACTAATGTGACAACAAAAACTACACGATCAGTAAATGCAAATTATTTCTATCGGTTCTCTACAGGTGATCCTCTTTTTTCATGCGCTTGGCAGAGTGGGGGCTCCTGCCCACCCCCAATGACTGGTGCCAAGGAGGGATTTAGAGTTTCAGTGTGAATGTGTAGGAAATGGATGGGAGGACTAAGTGTGAAGTTATGTTAATGACAATTTGACAGAGCTGTGCAAATTGATCACCAAAAATCGGTGCGCATTTTCGTCGTTTTCAGTCATTTAGGCCTGTAACACCAATCACATACTCGCCACAAATGAGTAATGAGTGAATTAAACAGTCACTGCGAGTTTCCCCCGTCTATAACAGCTGTTGTCAAATTTTTCACCTTTTAAAAATCTAATTTAAAGGAAAGTTGTAATCACTCGCATTTCCCTATATTTACTGAGAGAAATTTCCAATCAAAATCTTACCGGACCACATGGCCAACTTTTCCAAAACTTCTTCTTGAGTGCTTGAGTCTTCGGCCAAGATTAGAGATGTGTGGGTGTATGGCAAAGGTGTGCCAAGACAAGAATTGTATTTCAGGGCTTCACATGTTGTCGTTTTCTTGCAATTATCGTTCAGAATGGATTCGTTTAGAAAACCGGCGGCTGCGTGAGTGACCATCAAGGAGGCAGCCCAAACGCAAAGCATCCCAAATCCCCCAACAATGGAGTAAAAACCTTGGGAGGACATCTTGGACGATTTAACAGAGAAATGTTATATCCACGCGGATTAATACAAAATATCTCCAAGGAAGTTACAATATGTTCAATTCGGACAGGGTTGAATTAAAGAAATCCAGTTGATCAAAGATGCCATGAAATGTATTTCTTTCGCCTATAAACATTTATAGAGCAATCCGACACTTTATGTTGGAGTTCTCGTCGATCCAGCGTTGTATCCCTCATCGCAGCCTATGTAACGTTAAACTTTCTCAAGTTTAGAAAAAATTGTACCACTGTGTTCAGTTAAGTCCCTTGATGTTTGCAAGAATGAATCGGACAAATCAAATGGAGAAAATGCAAAAAGATTCACCATCCCCCACACCGAAGAGGTAGCGAAAAACTCTTGCCCTGAAAAGTCTGAAACTCTGTAATACGATCCGCAACCTACGAGTTACATCCCCCTTAAATGCTCCCCCTCTTCTTTCTCCTCTTTGCTGCAAAATGCAAGTTGTATATTAGTTAACGCTCTCGATGTGATCCAAAAATTTGAGCGGTCCTAGTTCTGGTCAGCTTTCTAAATGAAGTATGTTTTTACCCTTGCCCTGAAGTCCGCTACTTTTTTTCAGGTCTCTGGTATGCACATGGAGGGGGAGAGCCAAAATAACAAAAACTAGGCTCCCATCCCCCCTTCCAGGGAAAACTCTGCCATATAGGAATACCAAAACAATGTAGCCTACCTGAGAAGTGCTCTGTTTATATATTCATGCGCAAAATTCAAGATGCATAAACCCGTGGCACCTTCTTACTATGTCCCATGAACTAAACAAATGTACACTAGGCTGTCAATAGTCTATTGAATGATTTTAAACCAGTGGTCATCTCAAATAAATCATTTTGTGATTACCGAAGCACAAATATATTTATTAATTGCTCACTGTAACACGATATTCTCCTAAGAGTGTATATTGTTAGTAGTAAATTTCAGGGGTAGTAATCATATGGTCTATGCCAAATCTTAGTGTAGGCTACTTAATATGCCCTTGTTCACCTTGGTAGAGTACCATACATGAAATGAAAGTATATTCAAATGAGAGTGAAAAGGCTAGTGTATTTTATGCTGGAACAACATAAAATCAGTTTCCTTGGGGATCCACATAATGGAAATGTACTTCCTCCCACAAGGTTAAGGTGGTTTATTGCTTGATTATACAAATATCTATATCTGGTATATATTTGCCTGCTTTTTTATTTTCTTGGTTATGTAATATAAATTTGAGGGCCTACTTTAAGGTAGTTATGATGTTTGTTTTCATACTAAACATATTTGGCTGCCACAACATGTTAGTATTTCCCAACTCTCTGGAAAAAAAAAGATTGGTATTCTGAATCTCGAATTGTGATCCTTCAGTAATATAGTCTACTCCTGTTTAGTTCTCTGTTGCCTGAACTGCGACAGGCTATATGCTGGCTGGTGGAGTTCACCATTATTTGAATGTTGCTCTGCACAACATAGGGCCTCCTTAAATCCAGGGAAACATGTCTGCCTGGGAGTGACTCAGTGAGGCAGACCCGGGGACCACACACACAGTATGCAGGCCCCAAACAGGAGCAACTGGCCCAAACAGTCTCTCTCTCTCTCTGTTATTTTCTCTTCTCAAATTTTGAGAAAACACACAGGCAAACAAATACCTAACAGACTACACACAAATGAAATGCTTTAAAATATATTATTAGAATGTAGTTACTGAACTGTATGTGACAATGGCTGGAAAAAAACATTTTGTTTCTATTTATGTTTATGTAATACATGAGAAAAAGCATTGGCTAAATCAGCATGAGTTTCATCAATGATGTGTGTGAGTGTTTGGGATAGTGGCAGTGAGAAAGAGACTCATATAAGATCTCATAAGAGATCATATCATGAAGAGAAAATAGAAGTAAGTGTATATTGGGGATGGAGGGTGTTGCACATTGGATAATTCAGGGTCATACACATACAGTACATCAGATTAGGACTAGTTGGATCGAGTCACACTCCATACAGAACATTACTGATATTCTACAGCACTTTGTTTGAAAATGGCACAATGCTGGTTAACACATGCAACTAGCAATTCCTTTGTCTGTCAATCTTCCAAAACACATCAAGTTTCACAAACCCCTTTCTTTCTAACTACACAAAATATAGCCATTTCCATAAAATTATAGGTTCACTTTGGATAATGTTGCAAGGCGGGCATTGGCAGCGCAGACAAAAAATGTCCCTCTTGAATGGGAAGGCTATGCTAAAGGCAAGCCTCCCTTAATATACAAGCCACTCTTGCGCATGCATCATTTTCCAACAGATAACTTTGGCAATGTGCAACTGGCACCTCCTTGGTACAATAAAGGGCTTGGGTCCTGTCACTGGTTAGCTTGGCCACTGCTAATTCAAGCTCAAAAACATTTTGACAGTCATTTTGCCACCACTCTCATAGTTTTGGTGACCCCTGGGAGTCTTGCCACTCCACCCCAGTATAGTCTATACCATCAGGTCAACCCTTTAAAGACCCTCCTGCTGGCCGGCACGGAATAAACATGACATTTTTGCGGTATCTCAAGACTAGATTGTCAAAGATTGCAGTGCTTTAGCAACAACAGGAAGACTGAACGAGGGGACACAAGGAGATTCCTCTCCTTCAAAACCTCCTTCAGTTGTACTGATACCCAGTGGTTCATTTAGTGGATAACCTATAGGCATAACATTACATCAAAATAACCTTGGCATAATTAGACACTGAAAGATCTCCCCCATCACTGTTAGAAAACTTTTTTGATTGAGAAGGATTAGTATATCGCCAGGAGTTTTTTTTTTTTAACAAAATGTAAAACAGGTTTATTGGGCATCAATATAGTCTTATTTCATAAAAAGTTATTGAGCACATCATGCATTTAATTTACAGCTACTTGGATATCATCAGTCCTACGAAAAAAAAAATAGGTCAGCGGTAAAAAATAGATCAATGAAATCTGACAGGATGGTACAGAACAGTGTAGCTCTTACACAAACCTGTGTGTGCATGTAAAAATCTGAATAGATTCAACTCATCATACAAAAACAAACTGGTTTGATTACATTCCATGGATGTAGAGATGTAGAAAATCCTTTCTGGTTTGTCGATACAAACAGTCTTCACAAATTGTTTCAAAACTGCATGATAAAGGCACAGTTTCCAGTAGGCATCTGATGACCTTTTGGCTCCATTGAGTTCAGCACAGGCTGATGGTTGACACAGCAGTTCAAAGTTATCAACTGATGTTGAAATTTATTAATGTTCCTTCTGTACAGCTTTTCCTTGATTACAAATATGTAAAATAAGTGGAACCAAACAGAAAAGACCAGAAGAGCCATGAAAATATTTATAGCTCTTCCTTTTGTCCATTGGCAGCATAGTGTACAACAGCTGACCAGTCGACATCAGCAATACTTAATAACCAGTAAGGGTAAACGATTAACTCTGAGCCATGGTCCTAACTCCAGTTCTGAGAAGCATGGTGAACCTTCCATTCCGGTCCAGTTCATTCTTGGTTCCCGGTCCGGTCAGTGCCATGGGTCGGAGCGGTGCGCCAAACTGTACTGCTGGAGCTGAATCTGGTCCTTGATCTGATTGATAAGATTCTGGGACAAGAAGATTCCTACAAGCTGTCAAATACAGCAGAGAAAAAATGAGGACATTCCAATGAGAATTGTGATAATGGAAGGCATCACATCTGGATACCTGCAATGTTGTTGTGATCTCTCTCTCTCTCTCTCTCTCTCTCTCTCATTGTTCTGGATGATTACCTGAGGGATTGCCAAACCAAGGGCTATGCCTCCCAAAAGGAAAAGGTTGCTGTGAATCCAGTCCACAAGCTTGTCTATGCAGCCACTTGTGTAAATGAAATTCCCAGCCTTTTCAGTACTGAGCTCCTGTGCCCCATACCCACACATGGTGTTTATGACTGCCTGAAGAGGAAAGGGTAAAGAATGGTAAACAAACTATACACAGAATCTCTGTACACCATGAGAGTAGATTCCTTTGGGGTGTAACTACATTATGTAAAAGTGGGTTCAATTCAGTAAAGTGAAACCGAATGAAGAAACTTTTTAAAAATACGTTTTTGAGCACTGTACATATAAATACAGTTCGATCTCACTCTGCATTCTGTGAAAGTAAAGAAGTGAAAGTAAGTGAAGTGAAAGTAAAATCTTTTTCACAAACCTCCTCCTTAGACACCAAGCAGCAAGAGTAGGGGACACCACAACTCTCAGTGCTACGGGTGTCAGTGCAGTTGAAGTACATGTTCCGAGACCAGTCCTTGTAAGACACAGCTCCACAGCAGCCAAACTGAGACAATGATCATTGGCAGATGATACATTAGACAGCAGGAAACCAACACATTGTGTAGTCTAAGACTGTTTAGTAATTCTCTGAGGCACAGGCTATTTTTAATTTTTCCATGTGATATTTAATTTTGATGTGATTTTCATTTGATACTATATTTACTGTCAAGGGAATGCAAAATGTGTCTTTTTGTAGGCATATAAAAATAACAGTAATCTAGTAGAGATTGTTTGCAATATGCTATGGCAACCTGATGAACAAAGACATGATAAAATATCAAGATGGGTGGAAACTCAACTTGTCTAGAATAAATATTTGTCCAATATTACAGAACATTGAATAGATTAAAATATTCAGCACGGATTAAACAAATTCTTCTTCAAATACCTCTTTCTGACCAAAATCAATGAGATTTTGTAAATCCAGATCATCCCTGTAGTGGATGATGGCTTTGTTAATGATTTCAGTCACTTTACCCCGTGCCTGGGAGGAAAACAAAGACACAGTATTCTAAATCTTGTTCTATTAGTTGGGTTATCAAATCATTGTCTTCAAATCTATAAATGCCATTAAATGCCTCTAATTACAAAGCAATCACTAAAAAAACATTCAACATAACATAACTTTAGGGTTTGTGATTACAAGTAACTGTCACCAGAGGGCAATGTGTTATTCCACTGTGCTATTCATGTTTTCAGCACTCAAAGCATAGTGTATATAGTCCCTGACCCAACAAGAAAGCTGACTTTGCTGAAAGTTAAGAACCTTGTTGCTTGATAAATTCCAGGAGGTGACCAAGGAGGACAAGAGACAAATTCAGAGGATTATACGTAGCTAAATCCCAGTCTTCTCCCTGGGCCATGGGCCTTAACACCTCAAAGATTTACCGGACACGAATCTGCTTCATTTGGATGATTCATGTCAGGTAAATCTTGTTGTTTAACTGCTCTGACTTTCCATTTATACATTTAGCAAACACTATTCAATGCGACTGAGGCTACATTTGTCAACTGTCAATTAGTTCAGGGCTGGTCTCCCCAAAAGCAACTTAGGCCTTGCTCAAGGGCGCAAGGTGCCAGGCAGGATTTGAACCCACAATTTCCAGGCTACTAGCATGCTAGCCAGCCGCCACTCCACTACCACCGCCCTATAACTGTGACTTAACTGAACCTTAATTGTGTACCAACAGTAGAGTATGTTCTATACCTTATCAGAGAAGACAAACCCCAGCACGCCAGCAACCAGCTGCAGTAGGAAGATCACCGTGAGACAAATGCAAAACTAGACAGCGGAGAAAGGGAAATGAGAGAGAAGAGCTGTGAGAACATGTAAAAGGGAAGAAGGGTGTCCACCCTTCCACTAAATCGAGTCACTCTAGAGTGTGTTTGACTGACTGGGTTAGAGTGCTGTCATTTGCAGTAAGAATGCATCCTGTCCAATATGGCCATTTCTGGTGTCTGCAGACCATCTACAGTATATCAATTGGATGCTTCAGGGAACTTTACAGAAATGAAAACTGGAATGACCTATAGAATGATATCATATATATCCATACATTTACACCTTTAGACGATCCTTTTATACAAGTGACTTCCGAGAAGAGAATGAACATTCCAAATCCATTACAGACGAGAACTTGAAGGAAAAATCCGGAGTCAATCAGCCCATATCCCTGTTCTTTGAGGCTGTCGCTAGGTATGCGAATGACAGCATTTGGTAAAAAATATAGAACGAATTTGCAAACTGGCAGCTAACGATACCAAATGGGATCATAGGAAACCAGAACTTCCTTGTCCTCATCAGTTAGTGATATCTGTCCTTTAGCTATTTGGTCAATGTTGCACCAAATTCTGTCACTCATACCTACTGACAGCACTAGTCAAAGTGAAACAACAGGACTACAGGTTGATTCACTCCACAAAATCCTATTAAGTAAGAATGCTACCAAAGAGGGTTGAGGTGGGGTTAGTAATCAAGCATCTTTGATACTTCTAGTTAAAAACAGAAGACATAATCATATTGAACACAATTCAAGCTACTTGAAAGCTAAAAGCAACTTGATTCATTTGTTCTGAGGGATTCAGTTGTGCTACCTAGGTGCTGCGGAAGATGAGTGGCTTCTTACTGTTTGCAGAAGGCAGATGTTTTCCCTCAGGGAGCCAACACACCCACAGAAGGTGATGAGAAACATCAGTGAGCCCACAACCATCAGCAGGATGGCAGGGTCCACTGTCAGACAGGCCATGGCCGCTTCTGAAGGGGTATGGAGAGGAGAGAGAGAGAGAGAGAGAGAGAGAGAGAGAGAGAGAGGAGATTTGTTTGGTAAAACAACATGTTTCAAACTGTTCTGCATATCTAAAAGTCTCCATAATAACTCATCTCCTGAGGCTATACTTACACGGGCAATTATACAGAGCTCTACTTCCCTGCTATTGCCAGCTGTCAAAATTACAACCAACCCCACCTTCTAAAGTATGTCCAAACAAACTCATACACTGTTTTCAACCCTACAAATATTCAAAAAGAGTCACTGATCATAGAGGGAATTTCTTTGAATCACAATAATGACAAATCTATACAGTATATCGTGCTGCAAAGATGGTAATGTGTGACCCGTGTAGAATTCATGTGTCTGATCTCAATCACCTACCAGCATGTTTGGACATGCGTGCATAAACACCAATGGATATCAGGACCAGTGAAATCACCTGTGGCAAAAAATGTGAACCACAAGGTTAGATCATCATGAATCACGATATTCATTTTTCCTGCTAAAATTTCAATATAGATTTTTCCACTGGAGATAACAGAGATATGGTAATTAAATGACAACAACTGTTGCACTTTTAACCATATGACTATAGATACATTTGACTTTTAGAGATTTCAGATTAGGTTTTGATTGGTTGTTTTTAAAAAACAATCGACATCGAGTTCAAAATGAGCCCATCGCTCAAGTGATCAAGTCAGGATGCAGTGCATCAATATTTTTTGACTGCCAATTCAGTTGGCTTTTAGCAGTAATGCCAGGAATGTAAAAAGAATTCTTGAGCATGCTACATATACTGTGTACTTGTAAATGTACCTGAAAGTGAGAGACTAAAAAAAGGACTTCTATTTTTGAAAACTGAAGAGTTGAAGAAATTAAAATTTAAAATGATCAGTATCAACTGATTTTGTCAAATAAACACTATTAAAAGTCTTAGGATATGCAACCCTTCCCACATAAATGTGCATGGAAATATCTAGGGCTGTTTATAGCAATAGATGACCTTTGACCATCATTTACCAGGTGCTATACAGTTAGATGACTACTGTTAAAAGAGAAATCCGCTGTGAATCAGTCCATATACCTGTTGAATCAGGTCACTGAATGCTGTTGGTAGGGAGAAGAATGTGAACATTTGATGCAACATGGATCGAATAACAAAGTGGCAGCTAACGTTAACTGAATTGGGCATAGTGAAAAATAAACTGACTGTGCCCCATTCAGTTAGTGTTAGTTGCCGGTTCACTATTCAGTCTATGCTGTATTAATCTTTTTGCATTCTTCTCCCTACTGACATTCTGTGACTTTTTTTATGGATTGATTTCTCCTTTAAGACTGTATTTCATAAAACATCTTATATTCAGACACATCTTAAGATCTTAAGTTTTACTCTAATCTTGAGCTGGAGCTTGACATGGAGGCCTTCGTGAGAAATTATGAACATAAATATAGACTGAATGAACAGCTTTTTAAAAATATGTTAGTAAGTTGTAGTACTGTATGCCTGTTTATGAATTTTATAAACTGTAAATTCACAGAGGAAGAAAAACTGTAAGGTAAATTCTGGTTAGTAACACTATGAAAGACTCTTTCACATCCCCATCCTCTCGGGGCACGCTCAGCTTTTTGGAGACAATATGAGGCAACCAGCAAATCCTTCCCTCAACTGACTCTCAGGTTACCATGAAACACCAGGTCCAATAGAGGGCAAAACAGTATCTGTGGCCTACACAATGAAGGGCTAGACAAACAATGATTTGCAAGTGCAAGGAACTCAGAACAGAAGATGCATTCCTAGGAATATTAGGTGTGTGTTACTAGTAACACATTTGACACTGGAACTATCTGCCACTTTCTGAACTATCTGCCACTTTCTTTGCTCCGAGATGGGAGATGGAAAACATTGTCACTGCTACAAAATTTGAATTATTTCTCTCACGTTTTCACACTGTCTTGTTGACAAAAATCTGCACAATTCTCTATCCCTTTTAAAGCTGTCCAAGCTCTAGAGTATGATCCCAGCTTTGAGACTAGTACAGAAGTCTCCTGTCGAGCACAAATCCCACAGAGTTTTTTCAGAAACACAGTAAGCATCTACATGCCTTTTCTTGACAAAATCCCACGCAAAATGCTACTGTGATGTTGCACTGCACTGAGCAATACACAACCTCATGAATCTCACCACCACATCCTGGTATAGTCATAGTGAACTTCCTCTTAATCAGTGACGGTACAGGTCACAGTATTAGCAGTGTCTGACTAACCATTTGTTACTGTTATGAGGCCGGAATAGTATAAGCACCAAACAGTCAACAATTAACTGTACCTACTTGGGAAGATTAAAAATTAACTTATGTCATTTTAAACTAACCCAACAGTGTTATGTTGTATACACAAAAATACTTCCTGGAGGTTTCTGAATATAGACTACATTTTGTTGTAGCCTGGGTCAGACCACAAAGACAGTTCCTGGTGTCCAAATACTACAACTGTGAAGTTGTGTGTTTGTCATAACTTTTGATTGCTTCTAAATAACACTGAGCTGGAATATGCAGGCCTACAGGCCTACACAAGATCTGAACTTGCTCATTTTCGTTGTTGTATGTTAGTGACTCAGAGGATAAGGCCCACTTTGTGCAAAACCCTGTTACACTATCAGCATGAATAAATGAAACTTGCTGCTTAGCAACAGTCCAGCAAAACGGTGCAAAAGACACATGGAGTTTTGTCACCAGGCATAAACTCAATCTTACACAGTTTCTTTATTAGGGATAGGTCTGCTGTGACATCTGTAGGCTACATTTTAGCAGTAGCAGTAACATTAGACTAGTCGACACTGGAATCCAGGTCACAAGAAAAAAAAGGCTACATCTTCTGGCTAACACTGAACTAAATCTCTTTTTTTAATAAAACCTGACAAAACAGGCTAGCCTAACAATTAAACTCAGGCAAACCAGTTTATCATGCCATTGGTTAGGTAACAATAACACAGTCCAGTGGCCTACAAAGTCATAGGTTACAAGAATCACCTTACCCAGAATATCATGTTGAAAAAGAAAAGAACGTATTTCACGACAGGGCTGACAAAACTGAAATCACTCGACTGTGCTCCTCTTTTCCCCATACTGAAAACGGTGCGCAATCCAGACAATCCGACGAGTGTTGAACTAAATGTCTTTCTAAGTTTTCGTCCAAGTCAACTTCTGTAAACGTCGGGATGGGAAATCAACTGGTGTCAGACTACGTAGGAGACTCTTTCTCGTGTGCGCCTTCATTATGTGGTCGGTTGTTGGCACTTGCTGATCTTCATGAAGTATTTCCTTACTCAGTCGTGACCTGCGGCGCTGAAAAAGTGCGCGTCTAGCGCGTGGCCCTTTTGAAGAGGTGCAGTGGGCGTTCCCCCTTTACAGCATAAAGTCACCTGCGAGGCGTAGTAGGTATAGGCCTACGTGTCGTGCAGGAATGGATGTGGATTTTGGAGCCAGCTGTGCCAGGTGTTTCTCCATCCATAAGCAATGAGAACAGAAATGTGATATGAGTAGGATGCATGTAGCAGTGTAGAGCCACACGTGTTGACTAGGCTATCAACCCTCAAGCGCAGTTTTTCCCACTAGTTAACCAGCGGGAACAACGTGTTGATGACAAGTTTATTTGCGTATTCTTTTAAAGCAATAGGCTAGTCTTCACTTGAGCTCTTGTATGAGCTGATATTAAAGCTCCATGTTTATGTGTCACGGCAGATGCAGGAGAGTTGGCAACACACGCTGCGACTGAACTCAGAAGTTAACAGTGACAGTATATGTTCAAAGGTGGTTTGTTTACAGATACATAGTAGATTTTTGGAAAGACGAATTTTACTACTGCCAGCCAGAGGTATTTTTACGCAGGCACAGAATACAACTCATTGTTAACTGTCGGTGCAGCGCAAATTTTCTAGTTAACGCAGGAAACTCAAGAAGACAGTCTTGAGACAGCAGTGGGCATTCAGTGCCTTGGTCAGTCTTCTGCAGTCTTTCTTGTGTGCACTGACTATAAGTTGCTTATAGTCTGGCCCTGATGTAACTGATACTTGATAAATGTAAGTTACTTTAGATAAAAGTGTCTGCTAAATGCATAAATGTAAACATAAATGTAAAAATCACACGTAGAGCTGCAGCTATCGGTTATTTTGTAAGATATTGATCGTTTCATTGATTAATTGAGCATTTGAATAACAAATAGCCTACATGTGAATGATTAATTAGCGAAAGCAGAAATAAGCTTGACAAGATAAAATACTGTTTGTATGACAGATCTTTACGGAGCCCTGTAAAGCTCAAGTGGAATTTTTTAATCATCTTCGTCCTCACGTTATATAACATCATGAGCAAGATTTATTAAAGCGTGGCCACGATTTATATAATGTGCTCACATTAGAGCACATTGTGAGCACAATTTACTTTTAATAAGAACACTGTTACTGTATACTGTGTCAAGTACACATAGTGGGGCAGATTAATTTGTAATTTGAGACATTTTGACATGGATCTAGTAAGGGTTTACCATGGGTTATGTATGGCGCACAAAGACATAGGCTACTGGCAACTCTAGTCCACTACTGGCAACCCCTGAGGTTGATATTGATTGTGTCCATCTGAGGCGACGGTCTGGACCTTAATTAGCTTGACCAGATTGTCACTTTTTACAACAATAACAGTTTACTAGTGAAAGGATTTTATGTGTAGCAGATGCCAATGTCAATGTCAACAAGGCCAACATAGCCAGCATAGCCATTTAAAGGTAGCCTAAAGAACCACAGTACATTTTCTTTACAAACAGTGTAGTGCAAACATTTAGAGTTCTGTAAGAGTCAGGCTATAACAACCTTTGTCAAACAAAGGGGAATTCAACTTAATGACTGCCAATTGTGCATTCAAATTGAAGCACAGTCACCTGCTTAAGAGATTATAGAACAATGATCTTATTCAGTTACATTCGTTATCGTTCACCCTCATAATAATACGAGACTTGTGACTCTGTTATGATGTCAGCAGATGATCCAGCTCCTATTGTTTCATTCTACTCTTGTATGCCCCACCTCCCCAAGTCCATCTGTAAGCAGACTGTGCACTCTGGTATACTATTTTTCACGCATGTGAAAGAAGCAGACTGAAGACCCCTACCCTACAGCAGACACTCTCTCTTTGACTTATAAAACACTTGCTCTGTTCTCTGAATCTTATTTTTTTTACTGATCAGCAAATCTAAACATTTTGAGCACTGAGCACATAAGCAGCAAGACATAAGGCCAATAGAAGAGAGAAGATGAATAGTTTACAGGGAAGAGCTCGCAAGAACTAGAGGCACTCTTTGGCTGTAGTCCCTCTTAATCATTGGCAGACACTCTTACCATAGGCGTCTGGGTGCCAGCTGACTGTTGGGTGTACTATGTGCCAGGTCTGATGGATTTACATTTGAAGGAGAATCCATGACCATCCATGTACTGATAGCTGTTCACAGCTCCCTCTTCTGGCAGAACAGTCATTATAATATTTCATCGACATTGTCAAGTTAATGTGGGCAGCCGTCTGACTAGAAAACATTTTAGTCCACATTTTAGGATTTTCCAATGTTATTGTTTTTATAATCATTGTACCAAAGGATCATCTGTAGATGAACAATAGCAAGGTAAGGAAACTGATAGCATAGTCTCCATTTCTTTCTCTTATTACAGAATAGTAAGGTGACGTAATGAAATGTGCTGCGGTTTGCTAAAATTTAACAGGTGTAAGAGGATTTGGACTTTGACAGGTGATTTGAAACAACAAAAAGGCTGCAGTAAACCTACCCATACGTCTATTGTTTGAGGTCACCAAGTGCTCCCAGTAGGAAACATTAGAAAGTTTGGAGCAATATAGACTGAATTTGTGAACCAGCAGTTAACGCTAACTGAATGGGGCATGGGGCCCTTTTCAGTAGCTGCTGTTTCGATTTTTTAGTCTGTCTTTTACCAAATTACTTTGTCTTCTTTCTATACCAAAAGCACTCAGTGACCTGAAACAACCGGGCTATGGGTTGATTTGCCCTTATCCTTTGGTAAAAGCAGGGCCATTTCAAGGGTTGATGGGGGCCTTAGGCACTGGGGATGTGGGGTGTCTCAGATATAATATCATCAGTCATAATTATCAGTCATAATCAATGTGTTTTTCAAGGTAGGGCAAATGGGAAATATTAATATCTGCAAAGTAATAGACCTCTGTGAGGTCAACTGAAGGCCAGTCTTTCATGGTGTGAACTGACACTTCTCTCCATTTTATTAAATCTTTTGTAAGATACAAGCCCACTTCCTTTAATTTCTTTCGCACTGAATAGTCAGGACTATTCTCCAAAATGGCTTGTGTTTTCAGTTTCTATTCCAATTTTTTCATGTCAGTGTAGAATTGACAGCTTGAACAACGTCCTGAACTTGAAGACAGCCTGGATCCCTCCATCTAGACCTTATATAACAGGCAATGCATCATTAAGGCCAAAAGAGTCACTAAGGACCCTAGCCATCCTAGTCATGGACTGTTCCAGCTGCTGCCATCTGGCAGGCGAATCACAGTGTTAAGGCTAGAACCACCAGATTCCAGAATAGCTTTTGCCATCAAGTTATAAGGCTTATGAACACTGAAACAACTGCCTAAACCTATGTCAGTTTTTGCACTTTCATACTACTCTTTTTCTCTCACATGTACATGCACACATTTAAGCCTACACACACATTCTTAACACTCAACACATTATTATTATTTTTGAGGAGCAATAAACACAAGAGTTTTACTCTCATATACTAGTATAATGAGATGTGATAAACACCTTGAACATGTATCATTTGTGCGTCATCCTCAATAATTTCCTTGTTGATTATCAGAGTTGGCCTACAGGGGGCAGCGCACACCATGCCAAGATCATATCCTTCTTAAGAGGAACAACTAGTCAAAATAAACCAAATTAGATGTAGCCCACTGCAGGATGGTGTGAAATCCAACTACCCAATGGTGTCGCCTGCATACCCAGAAAACAGACTATGCCCCATATGCCCCTATCCTCAACCACTCCTTAGAAACCTCAAATCGTACATGCACTTCATGTTACTGTTTCCCATCAAATAAAAGGGCAGACACCACAGCCATGGTATACTTACAACAATGATGTACTTGTCCAAAAACTGTTTGCATAGTCTGTAGGCCTACACAATACACATAGACAGAGGAAAAGAAATATTCTTCCCACAGAGATGAATCAGATGTGATTGGCATTTGACATGTTTCTTCTAAACCACATTTGGGACCAAAGGGTAAAAAGAAACACAACAATTTTATCAGTCCAATGAGGAGAAAGGAGGTACTTAAGATCAAATTAAGTGCAACTGGCTCAGAAAAATGTAAGGCTGTTTGTTAAAAGGGTCGCTGACTACTAAGTTGCCCTTGTATGGACGTTGGCATCAGCATTAGTGATAAAAACCTGATTTAACAACACTACATATTTTCATTTTTATTACACTCATTTTACTCTTAAAGCTCATAAGCTGACATTGCATTTATGCCAGCAGTTTTAACCTGAGCACAACATAAATTAGGAGGACAACATGGAAGCCAGCAGTTGAACTTTGGTGACTGAAAGGATTTTCTAAAACTTTCAATAAAATGTCAATGTTAAATCACATTAAAAATAGCTGATGCCAGCATCAGTCATAAAGCGCCATAAAGGCAAACGTGTTACTAGCCAGGGATCTAAGGGTTATGAAATAGCGCTGCAATTTAAAACTGCTTTAGAATTTCTTACTGATGTATTTTGTATTTTCTTAGGCTCTGTATTTGCAGTAAGTAAGTAAGAAAATCTATGCCAGTTGAGAAATCTCAGACACAAAGTGAAACTATGTGAAAGCGTACGGTACTAGGCACAAATTTATCTCCCCCACAGTGCACATCTCAAAAATGTGTCTACAAATGTGTGCTTGGCAGCAATTTGGTCTATGTTGTAAATTTTCTCTTTTTTCCTGACAGTACTCGGTGACCTCAAACTAAAAGGCGATGGGTTGATTTACCCTAGAACATCCCTTTAAGAAAAATATGTCTGGGTTCTTGTAGGCTTTACTTGTGTAAGGTTATTGTTTTAAACACTCTCAACAACAAAGGCTTTGTACAGTAAAAAGTATGATTTTTTTCTGTAGTTGGAAGCATGATCTTATATTGCTGTAAGAAACACAGGGTGTCGAAACTGTTCTGAAAATGTGCTGATAGAAAGAACCAAATTCTTTTTTAATCCTGCAACAATGTTATACCACAAATAGCACAAAGGCTTTTGTTTATATATCTACAAATGCAATTTCTGGGGTCACATAATTTCACGAAGTTTTGCATGCATTAAAGAATATATAGCATGTAAAATGTGGCACTGGCATGATTGTGGTGCTCTCTGCTTTTGGTGTTCTGGTAGATTACAATTCAATTTACTCAATCACTCAATAATTAGTGAAGCAGCTTAGCTGAGCAGCTTAGCTTTTAGAGGAATTGTGCACTTTGTGATAAAAGTATTATATTTGGTACACTTACAGTTAAAGGCAGTGAGGAAAAAATGGGGGCCATCAGCAATTTTCAATATAGTGGCCATGGCAACCATTTTTCCACTGACCAAAGTTTTTAGATGAATTTTATTATCAGTGTTGGTATATGATTTCAATGATGTTGCTGGTTAAATTGATTTAGTATACATACCTCTTGAGAGTTACTATATGAATAACACATTTATTACTGACATTTCAATTATGGCTGCCATTTCTTTCAAGATGGTGGCCATAACTGGTAATGATAATAATAATATTACTTTATTTATTTATTTATTTATTTATTTATTTATTTATTTATTAACAAAGTTGTGTAGATGATATGATATGGAGGATTTTGGTGTCAAATCACACATTTGATTTCATAATGCAGAATTCAATTGTGTAACTTTGTAATCACTCACAAGCTGCCTTCTGTATTATAATGCAGAATGTGATGACAGACGTCAGCACACATTCACAAACGGCTGTGCAGTCTAAGGCAGCTTTTTGCACTTATAATGCTTAGCTGTGTGTTGAGGTGTGGTGTGAGCTCTACACAGGTAGCCATCATACTACATGCCCACGGGACCCCATTGCAACCAACCTGCTTCAAGCCATAGCTCCTACTATTGACGTGGAGGCCTTTTAATTAATGCTTCACTGGCTTTGGTACATTTCCCTCTACATTAATTCAGACAGGCCTGGGTAACATTGCTACTCAAAAAACCTTCCCTTGCTCCCACTCAAGTGAAGAGCTGCCAACCTGTCTCTCTCCTCCCATTTCCTTTCCAATACCATTGGAAGGATTGCCTTCAAACAAGTCATATGATTCCTCTCTTAGAACAATCTCTTTAATCCAAATCAATCTGGCTTCTAAAGTGACCACTCCACTGACACAGCACTCTTGTCTATGACAGAAGCCTTTAGAGATGCCAGAGCAGCTGCTCAGTCCCCAGTACTCATCCTGCTTGACCTATCAGCAGCATTCTACACTTTCAACCACTGTATCCTATTGTCCAAACTCACAAACGTCAAAGGTAGAGCCCACTGGTTTGAGTCCTATCTCACTGGGCAGTTGTTCAGTGTGTCTTGGTTAGGGCAAACTGCACTGCACTATCTTGCCTCATGGGTGTCCCAAGGGTCAGTCCTGGGGCTCCTTCTCTTCCATGTATACCACCTCACTGAGTCCTATCATCCACTCACATAGCTTCTCATATCACTACGTATCATTGCTACACAGAAGACACTCAGATGTATGCAGATGATCCCTCCTGATGCATGGCTGAAAGAACATCACCTCCAACTACACCTCTCCAGAACTGCTCTGCTAGTCCCCCCAGTCAGGTAAACCACACATCACAACATATGCATAAAAATTGACATCCTATCTGTTGTTCCCCCTAAGGTATGAAGAAACCTGGGCATCATGTTCGATGACCGGCTGACTTTTACTGATCATGTTGTCTCTTTTGCCCAACCGTGCTGCTTTTCTTTACTCAATATAAGGAAGATCAGGCTGCACCTAGCACATCATTCAACCCAGCTCCTTGTGCAAACTATGGTTATCACTCGCCACTCACCCTAACAGGGGCCTGTGCCGTGAGGCTATTACAGATGATCTAGAATGCAGCAGTGCATCTGGTTATCAATGAGCCTATGAGGGTCGCCCCTCTGTTCATCGAGCACCACTGGCTGCCCGCCGGCATCACATTTAAATCACTAATGCTGATTGATGGATCTGCTCCGATTTTAACACTAATAAAGGCCTATGTTATCCCTAAGCTGCTTTGTTCTCCTAATGAATGTTGTTTGGCACTACCACCTTGTACAAGACTATCAGGACTATTCTCGTCTGATCTTCCCCGCTGGTGGAATGACCCTCTAGGTGCCACCAGAGCAGGCTCATCCCTCTCTACCTTCAAGAAGCCCTTGAAGACCAAGATGCACTTAACTGCACTTCTGCACTCACATCTTCTGGCAATTACTTTTAGCTAGCGTTATTATGGTTTGGCTATGGTTAGTGTTAGAATGGTTTCTACTGTAATGTCGCTTGAATGTTAGTTCTCTTTTTGAAAGTTGCTTTGGATAAAAGTGTCAGCTAAGTGCATTTGTAAGTATAAGGTCATAATTGGACTGGCTTACATCTAATAGGCATGTCCAGAATTGCTCATAATAACCCTCTGATGATTTTGTCCAATTCCAATTGCAAGGTGAAGGTAGTTCCACTTACACCTTAAAGCCCAATACTCTGCTTATCACCTAGTTGCAACTCATGAGTGTAGACAATGAGCATGCATTCAAAACATTAAGAAAGCACGCGGTTCACTTCTTCACAAGCTCATTTCTTTCGTTACTACAATGGTGAGTTTGATAACAGCTGATTCCATTGTTGACTCCCAGTTCAACTGTTGATTACTGTGATAGATATGGGTGCCATTCAAATGGAACAGAGATGATGTAACAGTGTTAAAACTTTTTACCTGATTCACTTAACAGGTATCCTGTTATATGAAATTAACACACACCTTGTCAACTAATCAACTAACTTTTGTCTTAGTCTGTAGAGAAGGCTTCAAAGTCAGACGATCAGGAGTCACCCAGTTGTGCTTTTACATCCTCACTATTCTTTATATTCTTGCACAAGTTTATCTTCCTTTTCAGAGTTGGGGATTTGGGGGGAGCTACAATAAAACAAAGATTTTGGGTGGAAAAAAAGTATTTGCAAGAAAAACACTACTTTCAGCTATGCTAAATTTTGCTAATCTATATTGTATACCTTGAAGATAATGGTTTCCATATTGAATTGTAAGAGACCCTCCAAGAAAAAGTATTAAGCATGGATGTTATGTCAGATCCATCTGCACAACAATTAGGCCTATCACGAGTGCTTGTTTGCACTGTGATCATTCAAGGTAACTTTAGACACAAGTGGCACAGGGTTAAATGTAACACACACTATTTACCAGTTGGAAAGAGTTGATCGGGCATGCTATTGGTCAGTTGACCACATTATTGAGACATTATCCCACAAATTTTCAGTCAGATTGGGTGAGTTTTCACAGCTCTCTTACAAAGCTTGTGGAGTCATTAAAAATGCACTACTCATACTTGCTCCTATGAAAATATGATTAGTCCTGAGCGCAGTTCTTGTGGTTTGTACATAACAATGGAATTCGATGGCAAATGTAGGAAAGGCAAAACCCACAAGAGTAATTTTTAAAAAATGCAGAAGAAATGTGCAAACATTGCAAGCCAGTGATGTTTCCCTTTACATCTATTAAAATTCTACAAGTGTTTTCCTAAAAGCATAAAAAATGTAGTTTGTACATAACAATGGAATTTATTGGCAAACATAGAAAAGGCAAGACCAAGAGTAATTTTTTGAAAATGCAGACGAAATGTGCAAATGTTGCAAACTAAAATTTGCAACCAAAACTTTGACTCTAAACAACAATTTGACAACATCTTAAATTAATGTGATTATAGATGTGGTTGTAATTTTATTTCTAGCATTAGACAGAACCGCACACAGAAGGGTAGACATTAGTGTAAAAAAAGAGTAAGAAAAAAGAAAAGAAAGAATAATAAAATTATTCTAAATAATGACATAAACCTTCAAATTTGGTCTCCCTGCATTGTCAGCTAGTATGTAAAAAAATCTTATCATGATTTGGAAATAACAAAGCACTCCCAGACAATTAAGAGCACTTTTCACGTCAAAGAATGCAACATGCACAACATCAGGGTCAAACTAGAGATGAAACTATATCAGTAGCATGCCTATAAACCATATATATATGTCTTTATGACAATTAAGGCCACTATCCAACTACGTTGCAACATTGCATTCATTGAGTAGGCTTACTACTTGGAATCTCATAATTATGGTGACAGTAGGCCACAAGAGGGGGCTACGTATCAAAACTTGATTTTCCGAAGGTCGGTTTCAAACTAACTCACAATATCATTACTGATAAGGAACTGTGTTCTGTATCTCCTTTGCTCGGTTGATTCACCATCAAAATCACAACGACCATGTTACCTAACGTCACTCACTATTCGAGAACAGTTTGATACACCAAGTTGTCACATTCCATCTTTGGTGACTAATCATTGTTAAGCACCTGTGTGGATATTTCAGTACCGGTAGATCTACAATAACTTAATTCATGGATGAAAAGCTTCTCATAGCTGGGTAACATGAATCAGACAAATTGAAGGTAACATGAATCAGACAGATTGATTATTTATTTATTTATTTATTTTAAAACGATTCGTCTTTAAGTCTATCCAGTTAACTCTTGTCCTAATAAGGTTACAGCTTACATTAGAAATAATAGAATTAAGCTAGTGTTTTACCAAACAGTTAGCTAACTTTACCTGGCATTGCTCATTAGTAATTCGAAATTTATTACACACAGAGGTACCTCGCTTTCAGAGTTCGGATTTCCATTTGCGACTAATCGCAGTTAGCCAGCTAGCTGGAATCAACCCTTTTTATACACTCTATGCGATAAACCCATCATTAGCTAACATTAGCTGCTTATGATTGGTTACGTTCAGGTTTTGTTACGCTATTTTACAAACATGTAAATTAGCGTAAAAATGGAGATCTATGCTAGTGTTAAAGAAGTCTCTCATTTCACTCCAGGAAGAATTGGCGCACAGACGTTCACGCAGCGTTAACCAAAAATATAGGCTGGAAGGTCGCTAACTAGAGTTAGCTAGCTGACAGATGACCGGTCTCACGAGGAGGGTGGCGGCGAATGCAACACTGTTAGCAAAATCGACATCATATTCCTTCGCGTAATGCGTCCAATATTTTGAAACCTCATCGCGACAGTTTTGTTCATATCTCAGAAAACCTCACATACAATCAGATCTGCAGTGTCAATTCCACAAAATGGGGTCTTAAAGCGTTACGCACCGCCATTTTGTGACAGTCTGTGCGGCGCTCAAAGGGGGTACGTGTAATGGTTGAATGTAGTAACCCCGTCAAGTAGCTAGATATCCGCCTGGCAGTTAAAAAAAGGGATCATGGGCAATTTCAATTAATCCTTGTAAACACACTTTACTTCACAGTCTTGTAAGTTTAAAAGATGAACGCGTTTATGTAGATCTAGTGTCCATACAAAGTATTGAAAGCATTATGTAGCAATATTTAGCACGTCTTCTTTACTGCTCTTAGTAGGCTACTGACACCACAATAAGATATGAATGTGCAATGTCACACAGCCAAAGCATAGCCAGTGCGGTTTCCCTTTATATCTATTAAAATTCTACAAGTTTTTTCCTAAAAGCAGAAACTTTTAAATGCAGGTGCATTTGGTTATAAAATACATCTTTTTGTAAGAAACCGGTTAAGACCACTCAATTTAGAATCAATAACCTAAGATAAAATGTCATTTTAAGACAGTTCCTCATTCATTTGGCAGTTTCTTAAGTTGGCAATAATTTAAAAATTAAAATTAAAAATTGCAGTCATTTGATTCTCCGTTTGCTGTTTTCAGACAAAAAAGTGTTGTATCTTGCTTGTTTTAAATTACTTGCACATGGTTGAATAATCACATTAGCTGCGAACTCAAGTAAAGCTCCAACACCCATCTTACATCAGGAGTGACACAAATTCGTTCAACGGTTTTTGTGAACTCATGTCTTGGGGGTTCCCCTCCCCCATCGGCCTTCATTACTCTGTTCAATGGGTCTCGGAAGTTTCAGATGAGCCCTAAAAAAGAAAACACTGTCTATTGTTCCAATAAACCGCTTTGGACAGTGCAATACCGTTGTTTCTAGTAGAGGGCGCTGCGCAGCATCGAGGGCTCACGGCCTCGGATCTTTTTGTCTGAGAACTGGATCCCGCTGCCGCTTTACAGTGTGTGCGATTGCTTGGAGCCGCGTCTGTATCACACTGTCAAACCACTCCAAACGAACACAATTGCAGCCAATACAATTTATTTACCATCTAGTACCATGACAATTTTTGTTAGTCGGTATAATCGATCGATATTGTTATTGTTTATTTGAACTTAGTAGAGGGTGAATCGGCTTGTTTTCTGTGTAGCTGTATCAGTCTTTATTAGCGAGCTGGCGCTCTTCTTTCTATTAGCTATTTCTTTAACTTTTTTAAACACTCAGCCTCGCGAATGACTGAGCGCCGGCGGAGTATGGGATCCTTGGTGTCTTAGGAAGCGAATGAGTGGGGTTTTAACCGTTTTTAAGGATCTAAACGATGGCAAATTCGACGGGAAAAAATCTACCTGATCAGCGAAGGAAAGGACTGGCTTTCCTGGACGAGCTGCGGCAATTTCACCAAAGCAGAGGGTAAGAGAGGGGTGGATTTATATCTTAAAATTTAACTTTAAACCATTATCACATTAACATGTAAGTGGTTTTAGACTCTTAAGAAGGCATTACTATATGTATATATCTGTTTTACTTTTCAGATCGCCGTTCAAGAAGATCCCAATCGTGGGTGGCAAAGAGCTGGATCTTAATGCTCTCTATATCAGAGTCGTTTCGTTAGGTGGATTTGCTAAGGTGAGTGGAACCAAAAGTGGATTTTCGCACTCTAGGACTCGGTGTTGCCTCGTCTGCACTTCAAGAAAACTGTGCGTTTTGATATCCCGTGGCTGTTTCCAATTCTTCACCGTATGTTGTAGGTACGAGGATGGCCTTGTGTTCGCTTGCCATCTCAGTGCAATGTGGTAGCTGGTGTTGAGTGCGGTTTGAATTGAAAGTCCGGACGTTAGCGACTGAGCACTACTCGGAGTCTGAGTGCAGTTTGAGCAACTCAAAATTAGCGGGCACGTTTAACATCGATTATCGGCACAGAGCATGGGCTAGGAAACACTCCTCGCCGCGGATGATGGCTTTTTCGTAGATTAGGCGATAACTCTCTGGAAAGCTAACGTTAGTAATTCGCCATAGCCATCTTTGGCTTCATGGCTGAAGAGTAAATGTAGGCCTCGCACAGGCCTATTTATTGAATACAGCAAACACTCCAAACGACCCCATCGAGGCAAGTCGGTACCTAACATATTGATTGCCTCGTGTTTTGGAGCGCTTATTCGTAATATGCTGCTTCGGTTTCAGATCAGCTCACTTGCTGGTTTAGCCATAAAGTAATGTTAGCAAGAGTGCTAGCATTAGTTAGCTAGCTACCCAATTCAAACACTATAGCCTGCGTAGCAAGCATGCACACATGAAAACACTCTTGGGATGTATTTTGTTGTGAACTTGTTCATCACTCCCGCAGATACAATGACTCGCTTAAATAATGTTTCGTTTTAATTAACTAATCATATTGTCTCTTTTTAGGTGTCCGATAAAAACCAGTGGACTGAACTTGGCGAAGAGTTCAATTTTCCAAGGAGTTGTTCCAATGCTGCTTTTGTTTTAAAACAGTACTACCTTCGGTAAGTCTCACTCCCTTTCACTCCACTGTGCAGCAACTCCGCTACATGTGGCAAATGTTTACAAAGTAGCCGATGCAGCTTGTAGTAAGGATGTGGTAAGCATGTAACGTATTCTTTGGACAGGGCGTACAAGAACATATGTCATCTCGTTTAATGATGTGGTCGTCACTGTCTTAATTCCTATGTTAATAGTTGTCGGCATATGGTAGGTGTCTAATTACCATGTCATCTGATAAATGTATCCTAAATTGTTCAAATAGTAGACACTTCCGTGAACACATGTTCACTTTTTCAGTCGTCTTGTCTCACTCATAGGTTATTGGAGTTTTGGCTGAGGCATAATGTATGTAGATGTATGACGGGCCTGAACAGTTTGTTATCATGTTTAGCAGTTAGTGACTTGTATGTCTGCCTTGATGGCCTTTGGAGGAGGTAGTACTGCCTGTGTAATCTGCATAGGATATGCTCCTTGCCCAAAGCAATTTTTCCCTCCAGAATGATGTCTGACCTGGCATGATAGTGTGGCTGCCTGAGCACCATGAGAATTCTCTCCAACTTCAGTCAAAACAAGTCATGGCATTAATCAGTGACACTACCGGTTGTTAATTAGAATGTGTGCTTTTGTTGCAGTCTGGGGTGGAAGCTTTGTAGCTTTTTGTCGAAAATGGTCCAGTATTAAATATCAGCGTTTCTTGAAATATCTTGCATTGTACTCCTGGCATATTCCAGTGATTCATTGCTACAACTGGATGCATTGAGCAGATGCTTAAGTAGTAGAAATTGCTCATTGCCTTGACTCTGTATTTATTCAGCAGCTATTTTATTCAAAGACACACTGTCTGGAGGTATTCATTTTCTCTGTGCTCGCCCTTCCAGTGTTTTCCTGAGCATGTATTGGATGCTGATAGCAGAGAGTCCCAACCATAGACTTGTGTTATCATCTTGCACAGAATGGCAGGATTAATTCAAAATAAAAACTTGTGAACCGAAGCAGTCTCAACATAAGCACAGCTTTATTGCATTGTAATTGATGTGTCAGAGTCTAAGGTTTGACAGTCCTTTCTGAGGAGGTCTGTTAGTAAGGGTGTGCTTGGGCGCATGTGTGAGTGACTTAAAGACATCCAGATTGTAGCAGCACGGTGATCTAACATTTTTCCCTTCTCACCCCAGAAAGTGAGGGGTGCTTCTAGCTGTGTTATTGACTGCCCGAGTAATTTGTATTTGCCAGCGTTACAATGATAGTTGGTCTTGTTCTGCCCATAATTGCTGACACTGGTGTGATCTTATGAACGTTAGTAAGATATGCCAAAGGAAGTGGAACTGTGTTGGCGGGCCTCATATTCCCGTGCTGGCTCATGAGACGCGCTACTTGACTCGTTCACCCTGCAGACAGAGGTCCTTAAATAACATGCCTCTGTGGCAGCACTCGCCAACCTGTGTGTCCCTGCTAGTGCCTCTTGTCCTAACAGATGATGGTGGGAAAAGACCAGCTCAATTACACAGCAACATTGGAAAGTACAAGCCTCACGAATCTGAGAGAGCAGTTAGCTGTGGGCTGTACGATACTACTACTAGCATCTGGTGTGAAAATGGCATTGTGTCATTATCTTTTGCCATCAGTCACATCGTAATTTCTTGGACTGGACACAGGGCTCCCTTTCTCTCTTTCTGTCTGTCTTTTTTAAAGAAAGGACCCGTCTGTTCAGAGTGATGGCAGATGTGCAGGGATTAAATTATCAGGTTGTGGAGTATCGTGCCATTAATTGTCGGGCAAAGGGAATCCTCAACAAGCAGGAACTGAGAGAAGAGGTGTATGATCAGGCTTTGTGCAGTGCTCCGCAATGTATAATTGCACAGAGGTGTCTCTAGTTACTCCCCGTTTACAATACAGAGAGAACGCTCTACAATTTGGATGAAGATGAAGTTACAAATGTCTGAAAGGCATCATGTGAAACCATGGCAGACATACTTTTATAGTCACGGTGGATGGCAAAACTTGGAATGATGTAACGAGAAAGTTCTTCACTTCCATGCCTCCTGAGCCTAGTTGAGGGCCGTCTGTTGGTGGGTGGGGGGCGGCCACACAGCTGCTGTGTGCAAGCTAGAGAAGTGGCACACGTTTCTTCTGTTTGTTATTACTCGCTTTGATCACTGACTCTGGGGAAAGGTGGAGAGAGTTGAAATGGACCTGCTTTGATGGGACGGCAACCGGGTGTTTCGCTGCAAATCTGCACAGGGCTAAGTTTTACCTTTAAAGGAAAAAGAGAGTGTGAAATTTGAAACAATTGTGTAATTTGCCAGTTTCTGCCATTGTTCAATTGCCTGGGGTTAATGTAGCATCCTTAGCAGCGTGAAGGGTCACACAGAATGCTCGGTGTCCTCGCTGTGTCAACTCGAGAAGTCTCTTCCCCAGGCTAGGTTGTCTTGATGCACGGTCTGCCACTGGACCTGCCTGTTATTCAGCATTTAGGTCCTAACGGGCAGAGACAGGCCTAACTGACCATTAGTTCGGTTGGATCAGTCTGTTCAGGAGGAGTGTTGGTATTCTCAGTAGACCTTCAGCAGAGTTGCCCATGGGGTTGTGTTAAGCAAGATTGTGGGCTGTCTGCAGAGCTATGAAGCATCTTAGTTTGCAGACTCCCAAGCAGAATGTAGTGTAGTCCCTGCTCGTAGTTCACTAGTGGGGCATTCTTGAGCACTGTCTGGAGTGTGCTCTCAGTAAACACGTGCTGCACTGTCACCTCAGAAAGCATGAGGGCACCAACTCCAGCATATTAGTGTGTCTCCCAACATCCATCAAATCACTTTATTTATAGCCTATGTCACATTCAAAAGGAACAGGAGTTGATCTCAAGTAATTTGCAGTTTTACAGTCAAAGCAACTGGATTAAATGGCACCAGACTACATATAAGGAACAAGGGTTTTAAAATGTGAAAATGTGATTAGTATGGCAGGTTTTGGTGCACTACAATTTCATATAATCATTCTCAAAATATTTGACTTGCTGTCAGTGAAGACGGAGGCCTTTCATCTGCTGTTGGTAACAGGTGAACATTTGTTTTTCTGTCTGATGTAAGCTAATGTGAGATGTTTCAGATGTTGTTAGAGCCATGTTCAACACCAATAATGTGTCTCTGGGCCATAGCCAAAGGTGGAGGGCATATAAGACCAGACTGGGAGACTACAGTAACCAAGGGATACCGGTATCCACAGGCTTTTGAATATTTATTATAATATGGCATTTCAAGGAGGAAGTGCTTCTTTTGCTCACCTGTTATGTGATAAGCACAGTAGCATGATGGTTGGAATGCTAAGGTCATGGATTCGGTCATTGAGAGTAAGAGATTATAGAATGCTTTCAATCACTAATACAGTGAGTTTGGAATATTAAAACAATAATCATTGCCTAAATTGATCAGTAAAGTATTCCACCGGCTACATCTAAAAAGATATATGATTCAAATACTCTCCCTCTGCAGTGAGTTGGAAGTTTGCTCTATTCTAGTGTGACTGATACAGCCGTTCTAGAGAGGCTTGACCAAAACTGCTTGAGAGCAAGATCCAGTGTGTGGCACTTTAATAATGCTTTCACATTAGCAATTTAATTGACCCTAGTGGCTGTTGCAATCTAAAGGGTAGGCTAAATTTAGAGGCTTGGATGTGTATCTGTGTAGCCTAGTATAGAGGACAGAAATGTTTGGATCGTCCATGCTGTTTTCTGAGTGAGTGTTTGCATGCATGGTTATGACTTTAGGTGTTAATGGGTTTGTGTTAGAAGTGTGTGTGTGCGCGTGTGTGTTTGTGTGTGTGTGTGTGTGTTTGTGTGTAGAAGTGTATGTGCCCAGCAGAGGGCAGTCTGTGCTGTTAATGGCCAAAGTACACCTCGAGACATCTGGGTAGCTGTATTGATGTTTTCTTGTGTGTTAAGCAGAATGATTGACAGATTCCATCCGTGCATTTGTCAGAAGCACTTGTGCGTTTCAGAGCAGATTGTGCGTCTCTGCAGTGAATATTAACAACATGTCCTGCAGCTTAATTTTAGCTTAAACCAACCTATATTTCTGTGTCCCTCAGTTTCTGCTTCTGCTAATTTCTGAAAATCTCACAGTTGTCAAATAGAGAAGCTTTTGAACGTCTACAGCTTCAGCAGCACAGATTCATGAGCGTAGTTGGAAAACTACAGCAGCTACACAAGACCTCCAGAAACAAAATTTCTTTCTTTCACTGAACATGCAATTATAATTTTCTCATGATGCAAGATTGACGGCTCCTTTTATAGGTACTCTAGTTTTGCCTCTAAACAACCTCTGTCTTCTGGTGTATTGATCAACGAGATTTAAATGTAGCCTAAATTTGTCTTGCTTTGAACTGTGGGCTCTAGTCATTCCTCCCTCGTTGATGCCTAGGCAGGCAGCGATGAACTGGACTATTACAGGGTTCATGTGTTTGGCCTCGAGCAGGCTTCAGTGGCAGCACAAATTTGATCTGGGAGCAAAGCACTCATTGTTGCTTTTAACACGAGAGGAGGCGAAAGAATGAGCGAACGACTGGGAGAGAGACTACTAGGCGCACATGTATTTGCCAGACAGGAATACACGCGCGCACAGACACACACAAGCGTGCCCTCACACTTTCCCTGTCTCTCTTTCTGTCTCACACACACACACACACACACACACACACACACACACACACACACACACACAGGCTACATACACATATGCAGGATATGGCAGCTGCCTCCCCCATAGCCAGACGGCGTTTGATGACGCCTCTCGGTGCGGAGGGTATTTATAGTCCGGAGAGTGTAGCGTGCCGCTTGTGAATGAGGGATTACCTCGGACGAACGCGGCAGTGGGCCCGCAGTCAGTGGAGGGGCTCTTCTCATGTCGCTTGTGCTGCATATGGACTTCTTTGGTCTATTTGGTGAGTGTGTGTGACTCAGTTTCTTTTTTATGCTGTATTTGTGCAAGCGTGTGTGTGTGTATGTATGTTAAAAAAGAAGTTGGACTCGGGGATTTTATTAGTAATTGACATTGTAATAAGGAACACTGTACTACATATATGTTATGAATAATGTTTTGGGTGTGCTTGTTGAAGAGATCTTGAGGTGTGCTGGTGAGGCATGTTTAGTCTTATAAACAAGCTTGTGTCTGGCAGGTATTTGTCTTCCTTCCGTTGCGGGCTGAAGTTGGGAGAGGATTGCGTTCTTCCTGGTCCTGGCTGGGCTTTTCCCGGTGACATCTGGTCTGAATTCATCACTTGCATTTCATGTTGTGTTGTAGCTGGGCTGAAGCATTGCTTTAAGGGATGGCTGTGTTTTCATTGTTAACACATGTCATATGACTCTCACTTAGGCACAAGGAATGGAACCTGCCATTAGACATGTGATTCTTAGTTATTTTCATGGTCTGTTAACTCTTGCTTGGTGGAGATGTTGCAGACACAGAAGTGTTATGGTCCATGTAGTCTTTTTTTGTCCTTTTTTCTCTTTTGCTGTTGTGTATAGACCCACGGGTTTGTCGCTGATATTGTGTGATTGATTGAGTTACTCAAGGTGAACTGACATTGATTTTGGAATGTCGAACTCCTTGGGCCTCTCCCCCCGCTGCTGTCAAACAGTGTTACCAAGCTGCCCTTCAGATAAGCAAAGAAAAGAGAGGGTGAAAGAAAAGAACCAAGAAATGTCCGTTCCCATTTCACCTCCTCCTTGCTGAAGCTACAAGGAGCTGGTAGTGAAATGCCGAGCAGAGCTGTCTGACCTTTGCTGGCACGGCTCCTGCAGGTAGTACCAGCGGAATGTAAATTGAAGCCACTCTCCTCCCTAACAGTCAGGACTAGAGCGACATTACACATCATTTGCACGCAAGCACTAAGGAGACAGGACTTGGGGGCTGCTGGAGGACGAGTCCTTAGAATGACTCACTTCATAACCTGTTAACCAAGATCTTTCTAAGTATAGCTTGATGTACGCTGGACCCGGAATGGCAATAATTGTGGTGTCTAGCATCCAACAAATCATCCAGCACAGGGGACTGATATGTGAATTTAGTTCTGTTCTCCAGAGCATGGGGATGTAGGGTAACACGTTTGTGTGTGTGTCAATGCGGGAGAAAAGAAAGAGAGAAAGGGCAAGTGAGTGATTGAAGAGGAGGGTTGTGTGTGGAAAACGAGCCTGTCATTTTGTCCCAAGGTGAGGGATGGGAGGTTGTTGGCTGCTAGGATGTTGTATGTGTCTGTCAACCAAAAGTCTGCAAGCACACGTTCCATCTCATTGTTTATACTCAGCAATGTTGTTAATGAACAGACAGGGATATATATAAATTAAAGCCTGTTCTGCTCTGTCTCTCACCATATAACATATGAAGGCATTGCAAGGTGCTAATTGAAGCTGTTCATTTGCATGTCTGGTCTCTTCAATTTGCATTTCTGTATCGTCGTCGCCTTTGTTGTTGTAGTTATTGGAAATTGGTGTCATTTCAAAGTATGTCTTGTTCCTGCAACCCATCATCTCATCAAAATGCCATGACTGGGAACGTGGTGCTGCCTTTTTGCACCTTTATGTCAACCTGTCAATCACATTCATTATCCAAAAATGGTTTCAAATGGCCTCTGACTTAAATGACCATCCAGCCAAAAGTGTTGAACCCTAGCGTCAGTTCTAATAGGCCACATTTGTCTGAGTGCCTATCAAAGTGTTTGCTAATGCCTTCTCAGATAGCTATTAAAGCTGGACCTGTGTACTTTGCTGTAAAATGGCCTATGTAGATGCAGAGTTCTTCACCAGCACCTTGCCATATGGTCTTTCTGTATGCACCTCAATGTTGTGACCATGCAAACTTTCTGCATTGGCTGCTCTGGTTCAAGGGTCAAGGGAAAACATGATCTATTAATGCTGACTGTTCTTGTAACAGGCACCGCCATGCAAAGTGTTCAGGGTTACAGATGCACATTTTCATTTGAACATTGAACTCCTGGGAAGTAAGAACTGCTGGAGTAGCAAAGCAAGAAGTTTGTACTTCGTGCTTTTTGTGAATTGTATCCAATTAGATCACTAGCATTCCTTATTTTACCAAGTAAACTGGTCACAATGACACCAAGAAACCCATGTAGACTTTTAACATTTTTTTCCTGTAAATTTGCTTGCAGTGAGTGTTTTGATGCAGCTGTGAGATGTCTGAAACAAATAGGGCCGTACGTTGGGGACACTGATGAGGATGACTAGTACCATCATCCAGGCTGATGGCTTTAATTTTGGACTAGGCATTTCTAGCTAGCTAATTACTAGTGATCCGTCATGTTCCTTTCATTACCCTAGAGCTGACATTCCTCGCAGTTTGCAAACAACGGCTGCTAAGGATTGCCTGCGGTCTGTCAAGGCGCTGCCTTTTTCCGAGGCTCCTGCAGTAGTAGTAGCAGCAGCAGCAGCAGTAGTAGTAGTAGTATGTAGGTCAGTGTGCTAAGCTCTCTCTTTCGCCTGCCATCGGTGCGCCCCCCCCCCCCCCCCTCACTCTGCTCGGGCTGGTCCTGCCCTCACGTATCGATACTGTGGTCAGTGTCTCTGACTGGTAGCCTAAACGCGTGCACACACACAGAGCAGCTTCCCTCGTCAAAATTACTAATAGTGCCAGCTTTTCTTCTTTGCTTTGCATCGCCTCGGCGAATTTAGCTGTGACTGTGCCAGTTAAGGGTCACAGAAAGGGCAGTCTCGCTCTCCTTAGCTGATCTTATGTGTTGACAATGACGCTGTGTTTCCCCTCTTTCTTTTTCTTCCCCTGCAGCTATTTAGAGAAGTATGAGAAAGTCCACCACTTTGGTGAAGATGACGAAGAGGTCCAGCCGGGCAACCCCAAACCATCTCTTCCAATTGGTGCAATACCCTGCTCTTACAACTACCAGCAACACTCTGTTTCAGGTAAGAAAGTTCACGCTTTCGGTCTGCTCACACAGATGGTCAGTCTCGTTCTTTTTCTTCCTCTATCTGTCTTCATTCCTTTCTCTGTCTCTCTCTCTCACACACAGACACAATACACACACACATTTGCTCTGCTCACAGCATTCTCTGGTGTGGCTCCTTTCAGCTGGTTGCACGCCATCAAATGAGGGTCTTATTTCATTTGATGGAACACACACAAGTGATGTCATAGTGAGGTAATGGCAAACACACCACATGATGACAGTTGACAGATAAAACTACTGAGACTTCCAGAACAGCATGTGTCCCCTATCCCCACCCGCCGATCGCCCATGGGACCACCAGAATAACCATTATAAGAGGATGGACAGGATGCTTCTTTTTTTTTCCCCAGCCTCTTTTTGACACAGTTTGGTGTGTTTACCTTGCCAAGATATCTCACAACACCGGTCAGGATCATGTGGTTCTGGAGAGCCTCTTATGCGCTGTCAAATTAGTGTAGGTTGGTGATGCTTGTCCTCATTTAGCGCTGCTAAGTGTGTTGCACCGCACCTGCAGTCTCCTTTGTGCCTCTTGCTTCTGCGTCAACAGAGATGCCTGTGATCCAGCTGAACTGAACATTCACGATGTCAGTATCAACAGCTCAATGCATGAATTCCACCCTCTGTTCAGTGCGTGGAAATAAATGAACTCACAGAACTGGAATAGCGTTGGCTGTTTCTTTGTTGCCCGACACCTGTCAGCGGTCTTGCAGAGAGTAAACATGGCTGAAAGGCTAATGGCATTGTCTGCTAACCGCACGCCGTTAAGACAAATGAACAGGCCTCGCTCGGCGGTGGACCCTGTCAAGTGTCTTTCTAAGCAAAAGTGCATGAAATATTGATTGGGTAACAATTTAGGAGCTGGCAGAAGCCCTTCGGCACATTTTCACTGGTTTTGGAGTCGGAGCGCTTCACTCCAAGATGCACGACGAGCATCAAAAGGCTTCTGTTTGACCCTGTTTGATCCCAGAGTTTCCTTTAAAGTCAGGAATTTGCAGGAAAAACACGCCAGAGCCTTAATTCTTTGGCTTGAGCTCTCCCCAACAATGGTGCAATCTGGCTCCAAGAAAGGCTTTAGAGACACAGCCAAGGTGCTTGGGTTACTTGGTTTGCTCTTTGGCCATTGTGTAACAGGCTGCATGCTTGACCCGTTTCACAGCCGACTGGTACCAAGCCTATCTATCTGTCTATCTGTCTATCTGTCTATCTGTCTGTGTGTCTGTCTGTCTGGCTGTCTGGCTAGCAGTATGTCCATGCAGGTGTATACAGTAGAGACATAGCGCTATTGGCGTAACTGTAAAGTGTGCAACCGTTTTCCTGTGGTCACAGATTTTTGTCGTCTTTGTGAGATGAGCACTCAGCCTCAGTTAGGGAGTTTTTTTTTCTTTTTCTGCCGTCTTGTTCTGACTAATTCCTGGAAGGTTCTGCTGGAATTCACCTTGCTCAAGCAGCTAGGGTGTATCTTAAATGCGGTTTGGCCACAGCAGCTAACACATTACATGAAATATGCTGTGATATTGAGTCATATAACTAATCATGCTAACTCTAAGAGTTTTTCGCAGTGTTGTATTGATGTCGCCACCAATCACCATGTGCGAATGGTGGTGCACTTAGTTGCCGGAGCTGTCGAAAGGCATGTGAATTCTTTGTGTAGCATTCCAAGCAATGTATGCCACACGCCCTAAATGGGTCAGTATGGATGATTTGCAAATTCTGTGTGAGTGTAAAGCAGAGGCTGGAACGCAGAGCCAGAGACCTTCTTGTACCTTTTATTTGCAGAATCTGTTGTCTTTCTAATAGGCCATGGAAATGAACACTCATCCTGGCTAGAATGAGGGCTATAGACTTGGCTATAGAAGCTGTGATAGAACTGTGCTGCATGACAAGTGTGCTGGTTTTCCCTTCTAATGTGAATTGTTAACACTGGCATTTGAATAGCAGAATTCCTTCCAACAGCCTTTACTGGTGTGTGTGTGCGTGTGTGCACGTGTGTGTGTGCATGCATGTGCGCGGGCGGGCTGTGGTGTCGCTCTCCCTCTGGCAGTCAAAAGTGTGTTTCCCCAGCTTCAATGGCGGGGAAGAGGCAGACGTGTGTGTGTGTGTGTGTGTGTGAGAGAGAGAGAGAGAGAGAGAGAGCGCGCGCTAGTGAGTCACCACAAGATGTGTAATAGCGCGTAACCATGGCTCCGTGTTGGGTCAGGACGGGTTTGGAGTTGGGCCAACACACTTGCACTCCGTGCCACCACCACTGAGTGCAGGGGCGATGGGGAGGGCTCCACTCGCACGTTTGTGTGTGTGAGAGCGAGAGAGGCAGAGTGAGTGAGAGTGAGAGGCAGAGAGGGCGCTCTGGCTTGCCTGCCCCGTGCACAGCAGACTTGCTTAGTTGCTACTTCTTTTCATAGATGGATGGTTTGAAAACGGTTTGCCATTTCAGCTGTGGCGGCTATTCACCAGAAACGACTGCGTGTTGCATGTTGCAGTGGCCACTAGACAGACTGTCCTCCAAAACACACACACACACACAGTCAGTCTGTCTCCCACAGCTACACCTTCCGTCATCTCCCTCCAAAGCACCTCCAGCACAGTCAAGAGAGCGCATACTCTGTCTCTCTCTCCCACTCCCGTGGAGGTTTTACAGTCTCTTGACCAATGGCTGGTTACTACCATTTTGTAGTTCCCTCCCCCCAAGGCTTGGCTCTGTTTCTCCTCACTGCTGACTGCTCACGAGCCACTGTACTGACTGACACATTCAGGCTAAACCACGCCGCTCTGAAGGGGAGTAGAGTACTATTGCCCAACACACACACACACACACACCGGCTCTCAGTCTGACTTTAAGCACACCGCACCGCAGAGGCCCTCCTCTCACTCCAAAACCTTGCTTGTTTTTCGTGTCCATGTGCTCTTGGTTCCCAGCTGTTTCGCCTCCATCCTCCTTCCCTGCTTAAGGGATTCTCACACATCAGCACTACAGTGGCTGCCTACTCCCTGGTGGGTTAATTGTTTTCCACTTGACAAATGTGCCTCACTATCTCTGACTTGGCTTCTACTCTCTTCCCTCCGCAGACTATCTCCGCCAAAGCTATGGCTTGTCCACGGACTTTGTGGCGCCGTCCGACTACAACAAGCTGGTGCTGTCCCTGTTGTCGGGCCTGCCCAACGAGGTGGACTTTGCCATCAACGTGTGCACGCTGCTGTCCAACGAAAGCAAGCACGCCATGCAGCTGGAGAAGGAGCCCAAGCTGGTCACCCTACTGCTGGCACACACCGGCGTCTTCGATGACTGTACGTTCCAGGAACACACACACACACACACACACACACACACTCTCTTACTTACTCTCACTCTCAGCTCTCATGATAAGGATCCTCAATAGTCATCTCATGGTCAGAGGCTTTGACATACTCAACACTGAAAGCACGCACGCACACACACTCGCATGCGCGCACACACACTCATTCTCTCTTTTGCACCTCAAGGCTATGGTCTGGTGGTGTATAATGTATAGATCACAAATAGAAGCTTATACACAAACACATATGTTTGTATGTGCCATGTGGGACTTGTCCTGTATGATAATTCTTTAATTTTTTGTGTTACTGTTACTGTTTTTTTGTGTGTTACTTAATCATTTTTATTGGGATGTACAAACTCTGAAAATTAAGAGAATACTTGACTGTACTGAGGAATGCTTGGTGTGTGCAGTCTAATGGGTATAACCTAATAGCACCCTCCAGTGACTAGTCAGAGCCCAGGCAGACCTGTTATGTAGTCTGTAGTTTCTTTAAAGCCTTGCATCCCTTTGTGTCAGTGCAGTGTTGCTGTTTGGAATCGATTTGCATAGATTCATCACACAGACATTCACATGACTTTTGACTGTTCCGTAAAAGATTTTATTTATTTATTTAAATCATACGTGTGTGTGTGTGTGGTTCTTATGCAAATCTCAGCGATGCCCTCACCTGTCTGCTTGACTAAGTGTTGTGTTTTTGTTACTGGAGGCCCTCTGTTTCCATGGAGATCCTGGGGTCCTACCTCCCAGGTAGATTGAGTCGGTTATCCCCAGTTTGAATAGGAGCAGGTGCACACAAGGCAAGCTGCACTTAATCACGTCAACTGCAGTGTGTTTTTTTTTTTTTTTTTCCCCCCTCCAAATGGATGTGCCTAGAGTACAGCCTCACTGAAGCCTACGCTGCGTCTCTGCCCGCTGTACAGTGGATTACATCCCTTGTTTTTGATGTTGCATTATCCGCTCCCTACAAGCTTTATTAGTTTGGAATGCCACAAGCTGCCCTTGCCCGACCTAAGTCTTTGCTACTACTCCTAAGTTTGCTACTTCCAAGCTCCGAGCCCTGGGGCTAAAAGGCAATAGGGAAGTGGATGTGCACACACAGCATGCGTGTTAAAACCCCACTGCATGAGTGCATGCCAGTAGCCCAGTTCAGTCATGGGCATTTGTTGTGGTTGCACTAACGGTTAGCCTCACACGTTTTAATAACCCTGAACATATGCTCAGTGCTCCCTGCTGGGCAACAGCAAATGCCTCTTTTACCCCCCTTTTTATTTCTCCCCCTTATTCCTGTGGAAATATCATTGCCTTCCTCTCTCTTTTTCTTGCGATTACATTCCATCTTCCCCTGCTGCTCTGCTTAAGTGGACTTGAAAGGCAGCAGTTGGTGCCCACCGTGTGAGTACCGTGGCTCTGGTTTCCTTCTGGGAATGACGCACCATGTATTTATGCACTGAGACCAGATCAGTGTGTGTGTGTGTGAGTGAGAAAGAGTGAGAGAGAGTGAGCCAGAGAGCCGGTGGCCCTTGGGTGTGCGCGCTTGTGTTTTTTCTCTGTCGGAGTTCGCGTCGTGGCCAACAGGTGCTGGCGCCTGCCTGCTTGCTTGCTTGCTTGCCTGCTCCAGTTGCTGTGTTGTTTTGATGCTCCGCTTGACGTGCAGCGGTGGTGGTGGGAGTCTGCATTCTGAAAGCTCCCGTCAATGAAAAAGGCTGTTTTTCCTGTGCACCTGTGCGAGCGGCTATTTGCTTACCCCCCAGCCCCCAACACTCCTCCAGTGCAGGGGGGGGGTGTTACCTGTGTTTTGTGTGTGTGTGTGTGTGCGCGCATGTGCTTACACGCCCCAATATTTTGCCCAGGGTTCTCCTCGCACCTCACCACATTCCTCCATTCCCAGTGTCAGCACTCGGCATACTAGTTATTGATTAGCACGCAGTTAAACACTTGCTGCACGACCAGCTCTTGCAGTATGTCACTCAATAGTCCCCGTTGGCTATGAACCTGAACGCGCTGTCGGTGATTGTTGACACTCAGCAGCAGGAGCGCCGCTACGCTTCACACCGCCAATCGCCGAGCTGCCTGAGCACGAGCCGACGTGCCGGGGTCTTCTAGCTGCGCGAATGTTTGCGATGTTTGTTTACTTGTATTGCTTTCTCTGAGCAGTGTGGAGGCGCTGAATGGCTAAGCAGTCAGGCGTGAGAATCTCTAATGTGTGCCTGAATGGGATCCCTCTCGCCATCCGTGCTTCGCTCATCGCGTGTGTGTGTGTGTGTGTGTGGGCACTGGCTCTCGTGCTGTTTAAGCAGGGCTATTTCCATCCCGGGGAATACAGGGCACTCACAGTGCATGGAAGCTGCCACATCTGACCTTCGAAAAGGGCAGTGTGAGCATCTGCACTCTGCTGCCATGCATGTTTGTAATTAAACACCAAAACTGAGAGGAAAGGCCTGCTCACATGACCCTTTCACCCTGGTGCCTTTTCTTTTTTTTAAAAAAAGAAAAACACGAGCATCGTTACGAGCCTGATTGTTTTAGGACCACACACGCGCACACACACACTCTCTTTTTCTCTCTCTCTCTCTCTCTCGCCCCCCCTTTGGCTCAGCCTCTGAGTGGGAGTCTGTTGGCAGACAGGTAGGCGGCCACATTCACAGAATTACCCACTGGGTAGATTTCGCATTCCACAGCCAGCTGACTACTTAACAGATCCGGCCACTCTGTAGGTCAAAAGAAGTTTTGGTAGTAGAGGAAGATGATGAGACCAGGAGAAGGAGCAGAGGTGTGTGTGTGTGAGATACAGTTAGCTCTCTCAGTGGAATTTTCTGAGTGGAGTACTTGCCCTGAACCGCCGCTGAACTCAGCTTTGTGTACATTCGCAACAGAAATGTGATTTGGAGGCAGGTGATTGAAAGAGATGGCCAAGCACCCACTGAGCAGTACCAGCTGCTCTGCTTGTTTTTCAGCAGGAAGAGCCCTGTCCTAGTTTGCCGTCTTGTCTGAGAGGTCTTTGGTGGAGTTTTGCGGCCAGTACTGTTTTTTGCTACTGATAGACATGGGCATTAGAATAAATACCTGCCTGTCTGGCAGCTGGGGTTGAAAAGGTGTTTGAAAACAGCAGCACTGCACTGATGAATTACTTTGTACAGAGTCATGCCACAGTGCCCATTTTCTTAATTAACAATTAAAAGTGGATGTGTTTTGATGAGTACACCCCCTTTGATTACATTTTGTGTGTGTGTGCGTCCTTATGCAGCGCTAGGGAGCTTCTCTGGCGTGTTTGGGGTGGATTGGAAGGAGAAGACATCTCGGGACTTCAACAAGGTAAGAGAATTCAGCCACAAGCAGAAAAACATGATGTTTAATAATTTATCTTGGCCCTCCAGGAATTCTTCCCTTCCTGCGCGTGATTGTTAAATTCATGTTGTCAGTGGATTGTGATTTTGTAGGTTTCCCAAAAGTGCACATTATTTTGCTGCTTGAATCCATCTGACCAATCTGTCTCCACAGTTCTGGAAGGATGTCATAGAAGACACAGAGGTCCAAGATCTCATCTCGGACAACAGAGGCACCTCACCTGGTAGGTATTAGACTTGGGGTAAAGACGGTTCAGTTTCTCCAAACTATCTCATATTATGGGATGAGAAAGAGTGGGACCCACTGTATTGTATGGAGAAAGAAGATATTGGTGAGCAACCAATTTTAGCAGAACTGCCCACCGTGCCCACCCACTTATTTCAAAGCCAAACCTTTGTGTGTCTGTTAGCAGCCTGAAGTAGAAGCATGTTTATTAACTCTTTATTTACCTCTTCCCTTCACCTCCTCCTCCTCTTACTTTTCCTCTTCCTCCAACTCCTTTCAGACGGTGAGGATGTGGAGGAGCAGCGGCGACGGCAGGAGGCGCTCTTCCACCCTGCGCGGGCCCCAGGGCTCGGTGATGCGGAGGGCCAGCGCGTCCTGCAGGTGGCTCTCATCCTGCGCAATCTGTCCTTCGAGGAGGCCAACGTGAAGCTGCTGGCCACCAACCGCACCTGCCTGCGCTTCCTGCTGCTCTGCGCCCACTGTACCTTCGTCTCGCTGCGGCAGCTGGGCCTTGACACGCTGGGCAACGTCGCCGGGGAGGTGAGAGAGAGGATGGACGGAGAGAGGTGGAATGAACAATACAGAACAGTACAATGAAATGATTGATGATTGACCATGATACTGTTTATGTGTTATGAGTTGTGGTGTGCATGGTCCATACACTCCTCTCAAGTTTGGTGTTTCAGTGTCTTAGTGGTGCTATTATGGCTGTGATGTCACTTTTCCTTATTTTGGTAGCCTCTGGCTGTGTTTGGACTGTAGGCAAATCAGCCTTTTCATCAAATCAGGTGTTTTGAGACTTGAGATTGTGACATTTTTTAAGTGATGAGATTGGCGACGGGTGTCCAGATACCACCTGACTGTGTAACAGTCTGGATTGTTGTGGCCATGACAACTATGTGTAGATGTGTGCTTATGATGCAACTTTCTGACATGGATGCATGGAGAAAGGATTTGACATTGTGATTTTGTGTTGTATGGCGAGGGACATCTATGTCTATAGTCTAGGGATGGATAGTCTGGATTTGAAGCCATCTACGGAAATCTGATTGGAGTTGTATTTCAAACCACCGCCAAATATTGTTTTGATTCAATTAGCAAAAATCTGATTGGTTGTTTGGATGTTTTTTTTTTTCAGTCTGGATTCAATCTGGATGTAACCTAAAGGGGGCGGGGGGGCTGATTTGGGCTGGCAAGCGGAAGAAGGCTTAAGTGCCTGAGTCTGATTTCCGATCAGTCAGCATGAGGCCTGTTTGGCTGTTTGGTTAGGGAGGGCAGCATGTCTCGCTGCCCCAAGTTTCTGTGTAAGCTGTAAGTTTTCAGATTTGTGTGTGTGTGCGTGTGCGTGCGTGCTGGGGCATGAAGAAACTTTTTTTTCTCTTTATCCATGTAACTTTGTGCTCTGTACTTCACTGGCCAGTACGACCTTGGGAGAGAAGTGCCTGTCCCTCCCACACACACTCTTTATCCTGAAGTTGTTTGCTCACAGGCGGATTGCCAGTGCTAGTAGAGATGCTGCACTTGAATACATGTTGAAGGCTTTTCTATAAAGGCCCTTTTGAACCCTGGGCCTTCTTTCTTCATGGGCTTTTTTTTTTCTAAAGACTTTTTTTCTTTACACTTTAGCTCCAGCTGGATCCAGTGGACTTTCGGACAACCCACCTAATGTTCCACACCATCACCAAATGCCTGATGTCCAGAGACAGGTTCCTGAAAATGAGAGGCAAGTAAAATCACAACCCATCTTGATAATGCCCTTCAGCATTTGAGGGAGATGCTTAAAGCAAAATATGTGATGGCATTTACCATGAACGCATGAAAGATTTAATCCTGGTGATTGGCGCTCTGGGTTTCACCCGACTCACCTGGCTGTCTTCTCCTCCCCTCTCCAGCTATGGAAATCCTGGGGAACCTGAGCAAGGCCGAGGACAACGGCGTGCTGATCTGCGAGTACGTGGACCAGGACTCGTACCGCGAAGTGATCAGCCTCCTCACACTGCCCGACGTCATGCTCCTCATCTCCTCCCTGGAGGTGCTTTACCAGCTCACCGAGTTGGGCGAGGTCACCTGCTCCAAGATCTCCTCCGTCGAGAGGAGTATAGGTACGTGACGCTGACCCCTGTAGTGCAGGAGGTTCTGTGAGGAGCCGTCTCAGGCTGGACACCTAAGGGGAGTGCTAGTTTGCTACAAAGGTTCTCAAACTTTATTGGACCGGACTCCTCATGGAGCAGAATTTTATTCAAGGACCCCTCATAATTGCAACAACAATTTAACCATATAACCATTTAACCATGACCGTCCAGGAATAGCTTTAAAAGGATTGATCACGAAACTATTATTACGTTCACGAAACTAATAATAACTAATATTAATTTTGCTTGCAGTTAATGTTGCTTGAGGAAAGTGTTTTGACAGATTGATGTAGTGTATCGTGTAGACTAATTGTCACCAATGTTATTCTGGTGGGAGTAATAAACACAATGCGATTGGGCTTTATTCTGATTTATAGTGTTTTTCTCCCCATAAGACAAGTCTATACTTTGTAGCAAACTTTTTCACAGACCCCCTGGCAACCTGCTGCGGACCCCTGGGGATCCCCAGACCCCAGTTTGAGAATCAGTGCTTTAGATAAAGGCGTCTGCCAAGCAGACACTCACACAAAGCATGTGTTATTTAGATGTGGTTTCCCTAAAAATCCCAGCATGATAAAAGCACTCTTAAATGCCCACATAGAAATAGAAGTCTACCATGTGTAGTTGTGTGGGGCAGATCACTTGGGTTCAGTGCCTCATGACCCCTTAAAGTGGTCACTGAAGGTGGCATCACCTGATCATTTTTGCCTCTGATGGAATTTTCTGCAACTTTTTAATTTTTTCCCCCCCACTTCTACCCACCATGTGGTTGACCTGCCTCTCAGCGATTCTGTTCTAATGCACCTTAAGGCTGCATGAGTTGAGGCTTAATTGACTCTCCCTCGCTGTCTTTGGGGAATCAATTATTCTGACCTCCGTTTCTAAGGCACACGCCTGGCCAGACATAATAAAATGCTGCTCCATTGCAGTCCCTTTTAAAAGGCCAGTTGTTAGTTGGATTGTTTGAAGGTTCCTCTGGACATTGATCGACTTCATTTGACTTATTTTGAATAATTTGACTAATTTAATGTATCTGACCGGTTAATGTGAGGAAAGGTCCACTGGTATTTTCAAGGTTGTATATATTATTTAATGTTAGCAATTTATTTATATGCATATTTTGTCCACTACAGACCTGCTGGTACGGCTAGTGTCCATTGATCTGCACACGTTTGGCCCCGACGCCCTGACCGCTGTCAAGCTCATTGAGCACCAGGCGTCCAGCACCCAGGTGGCAGAGGTGCGGCCGCAGCTCGTCGAACACGTCCCTCCGCCCATGCAGGGCCCACCTGGACCAGGTGAGTGTCTCTGGTAAACCCCCGTGTAAGCCTGACTTACGGTGGCAGCTCTTGTCATCATAGGCCATCTCACAAATGGGAAAAGTGTCGACTAGTTTCATCATTGCTTCAGCACTGCCACCTGATGGACACAAAGGAGTATTGCACTCTTTACATACTGGGGCCTACTGGGGGGAATGATTTTTGCCTTGCTCAGCAAGATCAGAGTGATTGGAATTGAAAAGTGCAAGCTGGCATATTACGCAGAGATGTTCAGGCTGAAGTGAAATGAATAATAAGTTTTTGTATCTCCTGTGCGTTTCTTAATATATCATTTTTCATCTGGTTCATTCTTCTCAGCACCAAGAGTCCCTGTTCAGGCTACCCCTCCGCCTGGGATCGTGGAGCTAGATGGAGAGAAGTTCACCATTCAGTGGTGCGTAGTGTTAAACACATGAACTTGTTATTTATGTATCTGTCTATTTATTTATTTAGAAATGCAATTATCTGTCACCATTGTGATAAGTGCTCATTGTCACAAGCTGATGTAGTAGAAGGTCAATTATCACCTCAGTCCTATCCGATCCAGTCCGATCCTATATACAATCTGTTCATCTGTAGTACATCCAAATAATAGGGATGTGTGGTGTTTGGTCCGCAGGCTGAATGCTCACTTTGAGGTAAACGCAGAGGGCTCGGTCTCGCGGTCGGAGATGTACTCCGAGTACCTGGCCACCTGCAGCAAGATGGCCCGCAGTGGCATCCTCACCTCCTCGGGTTTCTACAAGTGCTTGAGGTAAAAATCTGCATTACCAGCCCCTCAGCAGTGAAATAGATTAAGATCACAACACTGTTTGCATCAGCAGTTTTGGTAGTGGTTCAGCATTCTGCACAGTGTATGCTTTTTTTCCTTGGTATTATATTCACTATAGATTATCCATTTCACCATACACTCATACAGATGAGAATGATGGCTTGTAAGCGCTATCTCTTTCTCTTTCTATGAAGCGTTATCCCTGAATGGTTATGCAAATACACTTGTTGTAAGCAAATGTCCTAAATGCTCAAGCAGACGTGGACAGGCTTAGTTAATCACACTCTTCGTTTCACTAGTTATAAGGGGGGAATCCCTTTGTTTAGCCAAATTTACACCCTTTTTGTTTTCTTTTGTTTCCGGTTTAGTTTTTTAGTGTAGCAGTGACTAAGCAATACACTTCTCTGCTTCTCCGTTTCAGGACGATCTTCCCTAACCACGCGGTCAAGCGCCTGGACGACTCCAAGATGAACGGCCAGGCGCAGATCCATATAGTCGGGATCCGGAGGCGATCCATCCCTCTCCCCATCCAGCTGTACTATCAGCAGCAGCAGCAGCAGCCCAGCCCTGTACTGGGGCTGAAGCACGAACCCCCCTCTGACTCTCCACAGGCTTCCCCAGCGGGTAAGGCTTTGCCCTCCATGGCAACTGTGCTTCCATGATTATGCTCACTATCCTGACTGGTTATCTAAGCGCATGTAGACTCATTTTAATGTGTTTCCAAAGTGAGCAGACTTGAATTTGTTTTCTGTGCCTTTTGGCCACGGATTAGCATATATTTTTTCCTGATTTTATTTATTTATTTATTTATTTTCTCTCCCGCCTGGACGCTCTCTCTCTCTCTCTCTCTCTCTCTCTCTCTCTCTCTCTCTCTCTCTCTCTCACACACACTCAGGCCTGTCCCCTGGCATGGGTGGGCAGTTTGTGAGGGCGCCTGCCCCTGGCCTTGCTGCCGGCCAGGCGGTGCCGCAGGTGGCCTACGCCGTGCAGGCGGCGTCACCACACTCACACCCGCCACAGGCCGTGGCCGGACCCCCCCGCTTCCCGCCGGCCAACCCTCCGGGCCTGCCCCAGCAGTCGCCCATCCCCGCCGTCACGCCCATGCCTCCGCGGCCCGGCGACATCGTCAAGGCGGCCATGATCCAGAGCTCCATCCCCACCGCCTCTGTTCCCCCCGCCATGCCCAACCACAGCGGGCTTCCCGCCGCCACAGCCCCCCAGCCGCAGCAGTTGCTTCACCACGCTCCCGTCACGCTCTTTCAGCAGGGGCCCCAGCAGGCTCATGTCTTCGCTGGGCGAGTCCAGGGCCAGCGCCTCCCTCAGCCCGCCGTCGCCGCAGCCTCCCAGGAGTCCGTGGTCCTCGCCTCGCCGCCTCAGTACCCCAGCTCGGCGTCGATAGTGGCCGGCGGGCAGGTGTTCACTGTCGCCGGCATCCAGAACGCGCAGGGCCCCCGGGTCACCTTCCAAAATATCGCTCCCAAGCCCGCACCTCAGCTCCAGGCTGCCAACCAGCAACAGCAACAGCAGCAGCAGCTCACCCAACAACAGCAGCAACAGCAGCAACAACAGGTGCCCCAGCAGCAGAACGTGGTCATCGTCAGCCCCAACCCGCAGCCAAACCCAGCATTCGCCCCAGCCATCCACCAGATCGTGCTGGCCAACCCCTCGGGCATGCCCACGGCCCAGACCATTCAGCTACCCGGGCAGCCGTCCAACGCCGCCACCCCTCCGCCCTTGCACTGCCCCCAGTCGTCCAGCCCTCTGCCGCAGGTCATGGGCTCACCCACACCCGCTCACCCTGGCCAGGGCCCCCCTCCCACCGTCAGCCAGATGCTCTCAGTCAAGCGGCAGCAGCAGCACCACCTCCAAACGTACCCCTCACCACCGCCGCCCCTGCCTCCTACCGGCCAGCCTACCTCCACCGAGTCTAGCCTGATCAAACAGTTACTGCTTCCAAAGCGCGGGCCCTCCACTCCGGGAGGGAAACTCATCCTGCCCGCTCCCCAGGTGCCCCCTCCCAGCAGCACACGGGCACCCAGCCCCCAGGTGGTCTACCAGGTGTCCAGCAGCAGCTGCAGCAGCAGTAGCCAGAACACACCCCAGCAGCAGCAGCAGCCGCAGCAGCTCAACGTGCAGCTGGTCCAAACCCCGCTGCAGGCGCCGGGCGCCGTACAGACTGTCCCCATCTCCAACCTGCAGCTGCTGCCCGGGCAGCTCCTCTCCACCAGCACCCCGGCCACCATCCTCCAAGGTACGCCCACCAACCAGGTCACGTTCACGGTAGTGCCAAACGCGGGCTTCCCTGCCACAGGGGTGGCCCAGGGCGTGCCGTCGCCGTTGACAACGCAGACGGGCCTGCCCGTCAGTGGCGCCCCGCCTAGCTTGCAGGGGGTGCAGGTGCAGCCCGTCACGCCGCCGCCGGTTCAGCTGCCAGCCGGGGCCACGCCGCCGTTCCGGGCGGACAAGATCATCTGCCAAAAGGAGGAGGAGGCCAAAGACGCCACGGGGCTCCACATCCACGAGCGAAAGATCGAGGTGGTGGAGAACTCCTCTGTGGGCGAGGGTGGCAAAACCAGCAACGGCGAGGCGGCAGAGCCTGAAACGGGGCCCCCTGCTGGAGCCAAGCTGCTCAACGGGAGGAAGTGCGTCGACTCGAGTCTACCTCCGTACCACTCAGGGAACAGCCAGCCGGCCGGCGCTCAGGTCACGCAGGCCGTTAACGGCCCCGCCACGGAGGCTGCCAGTGACGCCGCCAGTGGCGAGAAGCAGAGCCCCGTCGGCCAGATGCTGGACCCCCACAAGCTGCTGGTCAACGGGGTTTGCGATTTCGACCGAGGGGACGCCACAGGCCCCGGCGCCCACCTTGGTAAAAACATTCCAAATCACAAAGCTTCCAAACACGTAGGGAACGGGGAGGTCACCCAGTCCCCCAAAGGGCACGGAGCAGCAGCTGCACCCGGAGCGCCGCCTGGTCCGGACTCTCTTCCTCAACCTCAGCAGGACACTGCCAAAGCAGAACCGGCCGAGCGTGTGGCCAACGGGCCCAAGAGCGTGGGACGAGCCACCGAGTTCTCCAACGGGCCCTCAGGGCAGAACTACGACGTGCCCGCGCCCCACCTGCGGCTCCAGCAGCAGCAGCTGCCGCCCCACCACCACCACCAACACCCTCACCATCACTCACCCCCCATCCAGCCTGGTGGAAACCTCCAGAGTGGCCACGGGTCAGAGGTACCATCCCAGCCCCACTCGATGCCAGCCAACGGAGCCAGTGAGAGCCGGATGCTCAAGCGACCCGCGGAGGACGGGGAGCGGGGGCCCCAGTCGGGCATCCCCAGCAAAGTGGGCGTGCGGATCGTGACCATTAGCGACCCCAACAACGCTGGCCACAGCGCCACCATGGTGGCCGTGCCGGCCGGCGCTGACCCAAGCACAGTAGCAAAAGTAGCAATAGAGAACGCAGCGCAGCAGAAGCCCAGTGGGCCCTTAATGCAACAGGAAACGCCCTCTCAGGTAAGGCTGTCAACACACACCACACACACACACACACCCTGTTTCTACTGTTGTGCTCAGCCTGCTTGCACAGACACTGTCAGTTACCTCACGTGCCTTGAGCGAAACTCTATCTATCAGTGCATTTATATGGAATTAGATCCCTACACTTGGTTTTTGTTGTGGATGCCATTTAGGCAGAATAAAATAAAAACAGTGCTGTCTGTCTGTGGAGCTTAGCTCTTCCTGTAAAATGCCTGTGGGTGTGACTATTTTTACTCTCCCAATGCATCACATTTCCAAAAAAAAAAAAAAAAAGAATGAAATTTGAGTTTTCCAGTTCTGCCTGTGCTCTCTATGTATGGTGACCTAAAGATACCTGATTTAGAGCAGCAGAGTTCCCAGTAAACTGAGTTTCCTGCGTGAAGGTGTAGGCAGGGCTGAGAACCTATAGCTTCACGCATCAGTGCCCAGACTACATGTGGCACAACTGTGAGTTCCCCTAAATTTCAGAGGGGCTAAATCCTTGCGGCAAACGTCTGTTTGTTCCTTGTACTGGATGTGCTATTCATTTAGTTCCAAACCACTCTGTGAAATTACAGCTGCTTGTGGTTAGCTGGTCGTTTCGGTGCTTCCCTGGGTGCCGTGGCTGTGTGCTCATTTGTTTTCATGATTTAAGGAAGTAAACTGAGATGCAGCCTGCAGATAGTTGGCGTACGTAAATTATGTGCAGAGCTGGCTCAAGTAGCCAGATTTATTGGCGTGCTTTGTCTACCAAAAAGGCACAATTGTAAATTTAACAAACTGTTTATCAAACCAAACGAATGAATCTGAAGTTTTATGGATTGAGCTGACTTGGCTAGAATGTTATTTGATTGTTAATCACGGTGGAGTTTGAACAGTTTATTGTTTTCTCTGGTGTTCTCTTTACTTGCCCCTGTAGGGCTTAGCATGTTTGAACTAAAGCAGTGTCATGATGGAAACTATATATCTGACAGTGTTTAACATTGATATCCTTTTGAAAAGTTGATTGATCTTTGTCCGTTAGCCTGCCAGTGCAATCATTTGTTGCACATTTGTCCCATATTTTTTCCATTACTTGCACATTGCATCATTGCGATTGCATCACCTCTCTGGCGTGACAATTTTAATAGTTTGAAATTAGAAGTCTGTTAACGGTTTAAAGGTAACTTGGGATGATGCTTTGTGATCCAGTCTACCTTTTCATATTATCCAATATGCATTACCCCACAACAGCCTTAGGGAAATGTTTAATTATTTGGATTTATGAAACCCAAGTTTAAAGGATATTTAAATTGCCTAGCTTGATTTACGTAGGCTACTGCTCTTTCAGAGGTTTCAAGCCACTTAGCAGCTCTGTGACTCCATCCCTGCAATTCAACTTGGTCTCAAACTGTCCTTTTTTTGTGCTCCTTCAGCAGTCAGTGACGGCAGCTATGCCCGTGGCCCCAGCAGTGCCCCAGCCCATGCAGGGCAGCAGTGCCAGTCCCAGTCCATCTCTGGAAGGTCCACAGGCCACAGCGGTACCCCAGGAACAGGCCCGGAAACCTGGCCAGAATTTCAAGTGTCTCTGGCAGTCCTGTAAACGGTGGGTGGACCAGGGGTGGTGAATCCTTCTGTTAAAACTAGATTGGATTGTTTTCTTTTCCTGCCTTTAAAATGTTAAGATATTTTAAGGAACCGTCATATAACCTGGCTCTCTCTGACCTTGAACTATATCTTCCGCAGGTGGTTTGAGACGCCAACTCAGGTGTTCTACCACGCCGCCACTCAGCATGGCGGGAAGGAGATGTACCCTGGGCAATGCCTCTGGGAAGGCTGTGAACCCTTCCCACGGCAAAGACTGTCCTTCATCACTCACTTACAGGCAAGATTGCAACGTCTCCGTTTGTGTCTGTCGCTTTTAATTATTTTCCCAGCAATTTTGGTTTGCATTCCTTACGAGGGATTCGGCCTAGATTTCGGGTCCGTCTGCAGGTTTGCCCTCTAAAATGTATGTGTTGCTTGTGTTCACAGGACAAGCACTGCTCAAGGGACGCTCTGATCGCTGCCCTGAAACTGGAGGAGCAGAGGCAAAACAGCAATCAGAACACTTCCAAGTATGTACCCAGCTGTCTGGGCTTTCTTTTCAGCTTATTCGCTTGGTGGTAGTCATCTTGGTGCAGTGCAAATGAAAATATATTGCCATTGTCTCTGTCGTTAGGCATGTAATTATTCGAGGTTAAGTTTAAACCTGTACCGTGGTGAAAGGGTTGAGTTTTATTGTCTAGACTAAATAATAAATGATCTGAGTGAATTTATTTTTTTTTTAACTGAACAGTAGAAAGAAAATTGATTTCTTCAGCATTTATTAGCCCCTGTCAGCAGAGCATTCTAAATGATTGCTCTTAAGACAGGATAATCCCTTTCAGAAACCAGTGCAGTATAACCAGATCGCTGACAGCCAGTCTTTTGCTTTGTCTGGTCATTGTGATGGCCCTTGTTGGCTTGTTAATGGTCATGGATCTCCTGGTTTCAGCAGCCCAGAGTCTGCATCTCTGGAGTCTCCCTGAAAGGAACTCGGATAAGTCTGTCCATTGAGAGATTCCGGTTGTTTCCTCCACAGGTCCCCACCAGTGGCTGCCAGCAGTCCGACTCCAAGAGCACAGAAAGCTATCGTCAATCACCCCAGTGCTGCTCTTATGGCACTGCGCCGGGGGTCACGGAACCTGGTCTTCAGGGACTTTACCGTATGTACCCCTCCAGTGCTCCTCACAAACTGTATCACACATCATATATTTGTGTGTTTGGGGTTAATTTAATCATCCTTTGTTTTACACAGGATGACAAAGAGGGACCAATGACCAAACACATACGACTAACTGCTGCCTTAACGTTAAAAAACGTTGCAAAGTATTCAGACGATGGGCGAAGGTAAGAGAACATGACTAATAGAAAAAATAGAAAAAGTTTATTTTATCGGTCACATATTGGCAATATGGTAAATGTATAAATTAGGGCTGCAACTTGTGATTATTTCCATATGTGATTAATCTATCAGTTGTTCTCATGATTAGTCGTCACCATAATTTCAGATAATTGTGAGAATTCAGAAAAAATGTTGATCAGTGGTTCCCACAACTTAAAAAGCTGCAGTCAGAGTTTTACTGAGGTACTTTTACAGAGGTACTTTGCTTGAAAATGGCATGCTATCTGATTAATCATTATTAGTGACTAATAGATCTTTGCAGCCCCATTTTAAATATGAAATTCTGTTCTAACGCTTGTTTCTTTGTAGGTTGGTAAAACGACATGAGAGCCATCTGTCGGTCCTGGCACTCAGTAACATGGAGGTCTCCACGACGCTTGCCAAATGCCTTTACGAACTGACTCACTCCCTACAGGCTTGAGCCAAGCTGAATTCCCAAAAAAAGGAAAAACAAACAAACAAACAAAAAAAAAAAGCAAGAGGAATACCACACTCCCTGTAGTGCTGGCGAACAAGTCTATGGTGGTGGCCACGTGGAGCAGAGCTTTCCAAGGCCCCCTCCATCCCTCCCCCTTCCATTTCAGTTCTCAGTATGCTTGGACCACCCCTACAATCACACACCCATCTCTTCCCTCCCTCCTACCTGCACTCACAAAAACAAACAAACAAAAAACAAAACAAAAACACAAACTGCCATGGGGTCTTCCACCAGCCACTCAGAAACCAGCCACCTGCTCCACACTCTCCAATCAAACCACCTTTCTACTCCCTGTCCAAATACGAGCACATTTTTTCTAATCCTGGACGAGTGGCGGCCCAGTGAAGGTTCTGGATGTGGCATGGATGCAGAGTGAGGGTCAGGGTCTGGAGAGGGAGAGGTGCTGCAGGGAGAGACGCCAGGGGGTGGGATGGGATGGGTGGGGAATGGGCTAAAGGGGTGGGTCGCAGGCGGACGACTGGCTAGATTGTTTTCTTTAGAACTTGATAGCTTGGTTTTTTTCTTACTTGAGCCGATTATATTTTCACTTATTTATTATTGAAATAAATACCAATATGATTAAATGAGTAAAAAAAAAATCTTGTAAATATTTGTGAATAAGTATAAAAAAAAGAAGATAAATTCTCTTTCATGCCGCTGCAGCCACTGGAGGAGTCACTCTGTGGAAATAATAGCATTACTTTGGTAGGTTCACTTAGGGGAGTTTTTTTGTTTGTATTTTTTTTTTTATGATCCCTGGTTACTTGTATGAAATGTGATTCTATACTCAGCAGTGGATGAATGTACGTAAACCCTGTAAATATTTCTGCAAAGGTACTGATGCTGTAAAGTTCGGGGGTGGGCGGGGAGGGACAGTTTTTTGTGGAACTGTGATTTCTTTCTTTTTTTTCCCCCCTTTTTGTATTATAAAACCTTGTAGAACTCATTTTGCTGGCTGAAAGAGTATGGAATAATATATCTCATGTCATTTTTGTAGAAGAAAAGAAAAAAAGAAACAAAAAGCTATTGAAGGTATTTTTTTCTCCTGCCCCCCTTAACATGTATCCACTGTAAACGTTTTTTGTCATAGTACGAGCTTGCACGCCCGTACCAGATTCTTTTTGTATTTGTAAATTGGTTTAAATACATGGAGTTTTATACAGGTTTTCTCCTGTGTTATTTGCTTTATGTGCAGGTATGATATTTTCTTCACTACTTTTTTCTATCTTAATATAGTGTGGAGTTTTATTGTACTATTTTTTCATTCTTACTACCATGCCACATTCCGGCTCCCAGCTTCTCAGACTGTCTCCTCTCTGCGGTGTGTTGTGTAACATTTAGAACTGCCTGTTGTGTTAGCATCCGAGCAGGGCACTCCCACCCCATCACCATCTCTGCAGTGTCAGTAGGGTGTGCGAATATACATATACCTAACAGTCTGTTATAGATTGGCTTTATTTACTTTGGTGACTGTTTATAGTTTTTAAATAAAAGACTGAACATTTTTGGCCTGTTTTTTTTCCCCCCATTTTTCCCCCCATTCTGTTTCTCGTTTGTCATGGAACTACTGTTATTGAACACGTTTGCATCACACATTTCTTCCTGTGCGGCACTGTGCCAGTGGTGCATGAACATTTTTTGTTTGTTTGTGGATTTTGTTTTTCTAACTTGATTTGTTTATGTTTATAGCATTAATAAAGCTTGTCTGCATATTTGTGGTGCAGAACATCTGTTTCAGACTCAGGTGAAGGTTTAACCATGCAATTATTTAATGTTTTCTTGTTTTATTTTATTATGTTTTCTTTTTAAAGATAGGCAAGCTTTAAAACCATGGCACAGAGTGGCACAGATGTAGGCCTATATACAGTGCTCAGCATAAATGAGTACACCCCCTATAAAAAAGAAAGTTTAAACAATATGTCCATGAAAACAAAAAATCTTTCCAAAATTTTCGCAGACTTAAGTTTAATATTACATCTGCATAACATACAGCACAAAGTTTGCATAATAATATAACTTAATTACATATTTTTCAGTTTTACTCAAATTTTGGGGGGAGCAAAAATCAGTAATTAGTTAATTTGAGGTATGTTCAAGTGACTTTGTTGTCAGGGTCTCGGTTTCCAATTTTTTTGTCCAAACAGCTCCCTTATGTGCTGTGACCATCATACAAACATTTAAGATATCTTATTGTGTCGCTGGGATATGCCATTTCAATTATGGATAGCCTTGAAAATTCCAGCTACCACCTCTCCACTCAACATTTTTATGCTGAAAATTTGCACACTATTGTAATATTGTGTATTTCTGACATGACCTCGGAATTGCTATCTGACCCACCAGCAATTGACTGAAAGACATGCAGACAATACTTTTGCAGCAATTTGAAAAATAGGACTTAGGTTGGTGTCAAGTGATTATGATTGCTTAGTACCTACAGACCTGTAGTCCATGAGAAAATGTACATGCTTCAGAAATTTTGAGATGCTATTTTGTCTTATTCAAAAGCTATAAGCTCTTAAAGTTGGCTCTTGGGTGCCACATAGCACAGCAGTTCTGTGCATTAAAACATTTCATTCAGATTCAGGGGCTTTTGAATTTGGAAGAGGAATACATTTACATCTCGTTTTACTGGTTCTGGATGTCTGGCACAAGAGATCTCTTATCTGGGTTCTCAGCTTCAAGCCCTTGGGCAAGTTCATGAGAAAGCATAACAGACCTCAGGCATCAGCTGAGGCTTCAGCTTCACCTGAAGTCTTCAACCTAGAAGCTAACATTATGACAAAGTGGATTTACCATCATTTGCAGGTACCACAGGGTGCATGAAATGAATGTCTATCTGGCCTCCCCAAGTTACTTACCAGTTAACTGGTAGTAGACAGAGAACGTGGATTGTAGACAAGATGTGTGTGCCCCTAGAGAACTTTGGGGTTTTGGATTTACAAGCAGTATTGCTGGAAATGCATCTTAACCTGGTCTGTGTGTGTAGCTGACACCGTCATCAAGCATGGTATATACTCAAACAATGTAAGAAAAAAAATGAGTCGTTTTTAATAAGTCATACAACATCATGGAAGCAGCCAATTTATTTCATTGCTTCTGGAGGGGAGGAGAGGGAAGGGGGGGGATTACACATGAACAGTGGTAATACAGCACAGTCGACAAAGGCCAAGGCAACCACCTGATCAGCCTCTTCCCCCCCACAGACCTAACAGCTGGTGTGGGAACCTGATCCCGACCAAATGGCAACTAATCACGTCTCAGACACAGCTGCACTAAGACAACCAGCACACTGCTCTGCAGCTACGGTGACAGAATAAAGGCAATGCACGTTTACTTTAGGATTTCATCAAAATTATTATAATTAATATATATTTATATATAAAAAGAAAAAAATAAAGACTTGAGCCGCAGCGTTTTTGATAAAGGTCCTTGGGCACACAGTTGTAAAGTCAGGCCCACTCGTACCAGTCAACTGCAGCCTGGGAAGGAAGGGTTGAGTGAGGAGGGAAGGGGGGGGGGTTACAGTTCCTCCAAATCCTTCTAGAACATTTTCCAGTACTATTAAGACCTTCAAGTCATGCAAAGGGTCTTCCCTCCAGATGTCACGCTCTTGTCCAGAACCCCCCCCCCGCACACACGCACACACACACGCACACACACACACATACACACACACTGCAAAGGAGTCTTGATGGATTTACAGTAGTACACACCCTCTGCACCTTATTCAAATAAAGGGCTTCAGCGCTATATCAAATCCACTTTAAACAAAAATATTCAATCTATAGAAAAAAATCTTGATTCGTGAGAGATACGAAAACAGGAAATCCAGTTGACTGGGCTCATGACGGGAGGCCTTGCTGGGAAAAGGAATTGCACTTGCGCCGAGGGGCGATGGGACCCCTCTCAACACTTGTCTGCTTTGCTACGGCGGCTGTGCTTGTATTTGTCCACATATGCCTTCACCAGATTGGCCACTTTGTCGGCGTTCACCTCTCCACTCTTGCTATGGCAGACCTGCGCATCCAAAGATGAACAGTTTTCTTACTCAGCATTTCAAGTCAACACAATAATACACTGAAGTGAATATGCCTACAACCACAAAGAAATAAATGATATATAACAACCTGCAGGTTTGGAGAAAAAAGGATCTATCATACCTTTTCAACAGCTTTGCGCACAATCTCTTTGTACTCTTCCTTGGTGATATCCTTCTTTTGGTAGTATGGCTTGATAGCAGTCTTGACTTCACTAATGGCTCTTTCCTGAATCTGGAGCTTCTGAAAAGACAATTATGTTTATCTGCAACTGCTGCCCACAAGCACAGAATAAAACCTTTTTTCCTTGAACCTGTATCGCCACCAGATCTTTCAACGAACCATTTCAACTTAACCAAGGCTAATGCGTTGATTTGCACAAGAGGGAGGACTATACATAGGATGCCTTTCCTTCACTCTACTTTCACATTAGCTCCTGATATGATTCAGAATCATTACAGGTAGCGTTTAATAAACTGGTTAATGCATAGGGGCTGTCAATACAGTTTTATTTTGTTTGCATGAAAACACTAACCTGTGGCTTATATTTGGGAAACAATTGTAACTATATTCCAACTGATTCTTCTAAAGATACTTGCCTTCTCCTTCTTGGAGCTGTCAGCATGGGCCTTGCTGTGTGTGGAGGGCTGGGTGGTGGAGGACGCCTGGGCCACACTGGGCATGGACTGGGGAGGTACCTGGACCGGCACCCCTGCTGCTTTGAGGGGAGTGAGTGGGAACGGGGCCTTACCAAGACCTGGGATGACACTCATCGCCTGGGGGGGGGGGTTAAATTAGTTTTAGAACAGAACCACAACAGGCTATGTAATGCAGTGTGAACCTAGGATCAAACACCAATATGGACATAAAATAATTTTCTATCATTGTTGCCACCAACTAAAGTAAACATGAAAGTAAAAGTTTGCAAACATGTAACTAATTAATATTCGGTTAATATTCCTTACTTGTGGCTGCAGCTTGTCCACCTGCATAGCAGTGAGACTAGCCTGCTGGATTGGTGGTGGTGGCGGGGGAGGCGGGGGGAGGCCCTGGGCCGCCACAGCGGGCACCTGGAGGAGAGGAGCTGCTGGGTGCAGGTGCACGGGGACATGTGCAGGCATCCCAAATGGGGAAGGCTGGAGGCTAACAGGGGGGCCACGGGGTGGCATCTGAGCGATTGGGTAGCGTGGGTAGCCAATGACATTAGGCTGGGGAACCATGACGTTCACTGGGGCAGCCAGAGCCTCGGGGGGTGGCTGAGGGGCTGGCTCACTTTTAGGGGGATCTGGAAGAGAAAGGAATGATTAGAAAAAATATATGCTATTTTACAATCGTAAAATGTCAGTGAAGGATAACAATTAATGTCTTTGTATTAGCTTTGGATTTTCACACTATTATGAAACTATTATGCATGTGGTGTTTTTGTTCATCTTTCCATAATAGTTTATGCAAATGACAGTGAACACCACTTTTTAATCTTCAAAAAATGGATTAGGCTATATAACCTTTCTTTTATAGCAGAATAGATAACAAGGATGAAAAAAGCATTTTTTTCCAGAACACACTGTTCCAAATTATTATGCAAAACCATTTAAAAAATAGGTTGTAAAGAACTGAAAATATACACTTGACATATGTTTTATTAAGAAAAAAAATACAGATCATGTTGCATGTCAATATAGAAACCCTTCTTAAGATATCACTTTAACAATTCTCTCATCCATTGAACTTGTGAGTTCATGGATCGTTTCTGCCTGCATCTCTCTCTTTGGAGGATGGTAAACTTGCCTCCTTAAGTGTCTATGAAAGTACACTACCACCCACCCCCATAAATCTTCCTTTTAATAATGCTCCGAAGATTCTCAATAGGATTGAGGTCAGGGAATGATGGTGGCCAGACCAAATCTATGAGGGTAGGTGGCAGTATACCTCCAAATAGCAACTTTGGATGGCAATTTTGGCATTACCTATGTTGTATAACCATATTTTTTTAGTTCTTTACAACCCATCTTAAACCATTTTGCCTAATAATTTGGAACAGTGTATTTTGAGTGATTAGGAAAAAACGCTTTTCATCATTGTTATCTTTTCTTCAACAAAAGAAACATTTTATATATCCCAATACATTTTTTGACAATTACAAAGTGGTGTTCAAATGGTGGACAAATGATTTAAAACGGCATATGCACACTAATTTGGAACAGAGTGTAGTCTCCTAACTTGACTTGACTGGTTAGTCATTACAGACAAAAAGAAATTAGTTATCCGGGTAGTTATTTAAAGCATACCTGGCACTGACTGCTCTTCCTCTGGTTTGTTCCAACCACCTCCAGTTCCTGGACCTCGCTCCTTCCTTGAGTAGTAGTTCTGCACATCAGCTGGAAGTGTCCTTCGCACCGCCCAGTTGGAAGCAGATGACCAACCTGAACGATCCATCTGGTTATCACCAGAATCTGCTTCCATCTTCCTCCTTCCACCTGGTCGGTTTTCATTGAAGCGGCTGTACGCGTCGTTCCCTGAGTTGTTTGCCGGTCCAGGAAAACTCCGGGACGGCCGTCGGTTATCTGCCAATTCACCTTGCTGATTGAAAGACCAGAAGTTTCCACGACCTGGACCACCACCACTTCGCTCTGAACCCCAGCCACCTGGACCCTGGGACCAGTTGTCTGAGGCTGAATCTCCTCCTTGGTCTTCCCAGCGAGGCTCTCGATCTCTTGACTCAGGATCTGGCCTTGCCCTCTCCTTCACCCAGTCTGGGTTTTCCGACCGACCCCGGTCCGGAGATCGTTCTGGAAAATTGCCATTGTCCGAGGTATTTGCATCCCTAGTGGGGAAATGGCTCTGCCTGTCTGTTCCACTCCTCCAGTTGTTTTCACGGTAATCTCTACCACCCCTCCAGCTGTCCCTTGGCTCCCTTCTCTTTGGGGACTGTCCCCCATGATCAGAGCGCTCTGGTGAACTCCTACGACTACGTCTAGTTCTTGACCTGGACCTTGATCTGCTTCTGGAACGGCTTCTGCTGCGTCTCCTTCTCCCCCTTTCACGACTCTGATCCCTGCTTCTGTCCCTGCTCCTGTCTCGGCTGTGGTCCTTACTCCGGCCCTGACTATGTTCCCGGCTCCGGTCCCTGCTGCGATGTCGCCTTGAGCTGCCTCGATCAACATCTCGTTCTCGGCTGCGATTCCTTGATGGGGAACTGGTACCACCACGGTGGCGCTCCCTTGAGCGTGATCTCCGTGACGACTCCCGTCTGGATTCTCTTTTGGGTGACCAAGTTGTAGTGGGTGAGTGAAACCGTGATCTGCGGTGCCGGTTGTCTTGCCCCCCCTTATCTGGGACCTTTTGCTCTGTGGTGGTTTCCAATTTCTGATCTTGGCTTGCCTCTGTAGTCCCTTCCTTTACTGAGATATGGCTGACAGAAACAGATGGAGTCGCCATGTCAGCACTCTCAATGTTCTCATCCTCTTTCAAAGTCTCTGGCACAGTGTCTCCAAAATCTGAACGTGATGAATCACAGTCCATAGGTACAGCATCAGTATTATCCTGATGGAAGTCTTGCTCCGAGACCTCTGGATTTGTCAGTTGTGCATGGGTTTCCGATTCTGCATCTGGGGGACACTGATTCTCCTCAAAAGGGGTTTCACTAGCAGAATTGATTTTGGACTCTTCAGGAAGATCAGTTTCTGATGCAAATTCTATGGCGTTTTCAGTACTGAGCTGTTCATCAGGCATATCTGTGTCTTGAGATTCCTCTGTGGTCTGGGACTCTGCCATCTCTGGCACAGTTTCAGCAGAACTGGGTAAAGCTAAACCCTCTGGTTCTTTAGTTTCGTCACAAGAAGTCAAATCTTCTTCTGGCACTTCAGCACTGTGGCTGGTTATGTCTGGGCTCTGATTCCCCACAGGTGGAGATGGAGCCTCAGAATCAACCTGAAAGTCATCCTGAGACTCTTCACCATTCACTGATTCCATTTCTATCTCTTGTTTTCCCTTGGTGTCTGGTGATTCATCACAATCTTCTTGAGGATTTGAAGGATGATTAACATCCTTCTCTTCGGTCTCAGAATCATGATCAGAGACTACGTGGTCATTAGAATCATGATCGGAGACTACGTGGTCATTAGAATCATGATCGGAGACCACGTGGTCATCAGAATCATGATCCGAGACCACGTGGTCATCAGAATCATGAGTTGAACTCGGGCTTCCCTCTGGCCTTTTCTCAGATTCAGGAGCTTCCCCTTCTGAAGGAGCTGCTCCCCTATCTTCATCTTTCTTCTCTTCCTCCACCTCTTCCTCTTCACTTTCAACTGGGATACTTGGTGCTTGCCGGCGGCCCCTTCCCCTTCCCCTCCCCCCTCCCCTCTTTGATTGAGGCTTTTTCTTGGGTGCCTTTTTTGCCTTGCTTGTCGTAGGGGACATCTCGGTCAACTCTGAGACTTTGCCCATTTTTCCTGACCCGTCATCAGGGGAGGAAGGCTCAGAATCAGACTGTGAGGGTTGGGAGGCTGCCGACTCCTCAACTTTGTTTTGACGAGATGATCTCCTGGTTTGCTGCTTGCCAGAGCCTTTGGCACCAGCTGTTCTGTTGCCTTTCCTTTCCTCTCCTTTTGCACAGGTGACTGCACAAACTCTTCCCTGAAACACTATACAACAGAGAGAGTGGTCCCTGTCAAATCTTAGCGAAAACAGAACATAAGGCCGCAAAACTACAGCTTCAGGCAGAACAAGATCATCTATTCTTAGACAGACGCCTTGTGCATTTTTTTGTCACTACAGTAGCTACCCTTGCAGTCAATGAATTTATACTTCTTGAATTCTCACTGGTACATGTGGATTTGTTACAATACAACCTGTGATGAGAATCTATGGTAAGCCATGTTGACTGACATGGTAATATACTTAATTTCACATGGCTCACATGTGGGTATGGTTAGTGTTGGCGTAGCATCAAGGCCAACTTCTCAGTGTTAAGCTATGAAACTAGTCCAACTGGTGCAACATTCTGCCTTTTACAAATTTGTTTCCTCTGAAAATGACATCAAAAGCAGCTGCTTCAAGATAATAATGTGGCATAGGCTGCCTTTAAAAAGCACTTTGACTCACCCAACTGTCCTGAAGCCAGCGGTATGCGAGAGGTAGACACAAGCGAGACAGACCGCTCAGAAAACAACCTGCCACTCAACATTTGGGGATGGGGAGAATGCCTGTGAAACAAAACAAACAAAACAACCATACACATCCTGTTATCTGTCTCCAGACATGTACCACACAACATCTTAAATGAGTTTGGAGTCCTCACCGCAAAAGACCTTTGGAAGCTACAGGTGCAGAGGTAGACAACCATGGAGACTCCAGGATTTCTATCCGAGACAGTTCTGGAACCTCATCAATAGGCTCCTCTTCAGACAACACGAAACGTCCAGCACTAACAGAGATCACGTATGTTTCATCATTCGTGATACTTTTTAAAAACCTTCATGGTGCTACTTTTATTGTTTTTTATACGGTGTATGTACAATATCAATACAATACTGACAATGCTACCAACACAAACCTCAAAAACATCACAACAATTTAGGACATTTATACTGTTATAAACTGACAATTTTGAGCCAAGATACTCACATTACAGGGGTTAGTGCAACAAGTGAGAGCTCTGTCTGGGAAGAAGAGGGAGGGGAGGGATGTGTGGGAAGTGTCCGGGAGCAGCAGAGTTCTTGTCGGACCTAAACAAACATTTGAATTAATTTAACAGGCTATGTAAACTTAAATGCAGATGGCACACCACCAAAACATGTCCTGCCTCCTTATTCTCAGTTCATGTTGTACCTGAGTGTGCCCATGCTTGCCTCCCTGTCTGATCCTGACAACATGCGAGAGGTCTTTAGCAGCTGTGACAAACTCTGGTCATGCACTGTCCGCTGTCTAGAGGCTGGCGACATCAATCAACTGTTCATGGGTTCTACTGTGGCAACAGCTATGTACAAGCCCACAGCTTGATGCCTTCACAAGTGTTCAGTGAATAATTAGGTCAGTGTTACATTTTATATGTGCCTGTACACATGAACACATTCATCCCTACCCAGCAGACCAATGCCTACAAAAGACTGACTGCATTATCGGAGCCAAGATGGAAACTTAACAAAAATGGAATGCATTACACATCACAAACCTTTTTCTTCCTCAAAGCAGCAGTCCTGTCAGAATCACCTAGATGGCAGAAAATATCAGTAATCAACACAATCTGGGTACATTTAAATTGCACACAAGTACTTTGCTAAATCCCAGACATAGAAGCATATTGGTTTTGTTACAGGGAACTGAACCTACCTTTTCTGTTGAAGCATTTTACTTTGGTGTTTTCAATTCTCCCTTTCTTCTCTTTCCTAAAATTTAATCATAATTGCGCTCTGAATATGCAAGGTCACAGATACATATTATATAACCACAAAACAACCACTGTTGCCTAACAGATACTTACTCTTCCCATTTGATCACTTTACGGCTGTCAACATTGGCTTCCATCAGGCCTGTTGAATTTACGGAAATCTAGTAGAATTATAGAATTGATTTACAAACAGTGTTTATTTGGACTGTCTGCAAAAATATGCTCCATCTCTCTGTTGTACACTGGAATATATTGTACAATGGTATATCATATCACAAAATAAAGAACAAAAACAGGAGGTAAGTGGCATACCTTAATGTAACCTTTCTGGGAATCCCATTTATAGATGGCATTAAAAGTCTTTCTGTCAACAGGACAAGAACACACCACCTACATGGACATAAACATGATTATTTTATCATATTCAGGGCCATGCTTATCATAATTAGTATATTAGCGTCAACAGATTATAATATGGTTGCCTAGCAACAAGGACATTAGGGAGACTGGCGTGTAGCATGCCGTTTTTCTTTTTCTTAAACCACTGATAAATTCTTTTACTAAAAGGTTTGAATATAAAGATACAGATATAAAGTTTGCACGTTGAGATTTTTTTTTTTGTTCTTCTTGACTTCTGACACCACTGGACCAGAAATGAATAATGTTTGATTACTGCCAACAGTGAAAGCTGATGAGCTTTTTCTGAAACTCAAACGGCAGTAAAGGAAGATTGGCAGACCAGAAGCAAACCATACTGTGAACATTTCCAGACTGTCATCTCAGCAAAAAGCTGATCTGAGAGGTACAGTCAACAGTACCAGACAATCCAAGTAATCCAAGAGTTAGGACATATCTTCTGTTATTGAGCAAGTGTTAATCCCCTTCTTTTTTTCATTCTATACACTTGGTCATATCAGAGAACATTTTGTTCACATTCATCAGACATAATTTTAGACTTTAGATTTCACATTGAAGGCCTCCATTTGAGTTCAAAGACACTCATAGATCAGCGTCACTAACTTGGAGCACCAGTACCTCAGATAAACACAGAGGAAAGGGAGGAGTCTCACCTGAGCCCAGCGCATAATACAGCTGAGACAAAACACATGGCTGCAGCTCTCAGGGACACCTAGATCTGTCTGCCCAAGAGTATGCAAACATATGGGGCAACGCTGGGTGAGCTCTGGGTCTGACTCTCCTGAATCCTCTGGACTCTGCCCACCTACAGAAAATGACCACAAAGATTTCACAGACCTCCATTAATGTTTAACAGAGATACTCTGACATACAATAACAAAACTATCCTTGCAATAATGGAAGAGACTTCAAAGTAGATGTCTGACACAAGAAGGGGAATAGTGCAGGTGTCAACTTTTCAATAAGAAAGATTAACTTCATCACTGTTTAGAAAAGATTGTTGGATTACACTCAGGGAGGGAAAATGATGGCTAATCAAACTGTAGCTACTATTCATTATGACTACTAATTCTATCCTTTGGCTACAGTGTGTCAAGCCTACCATTAATGAACCATTTCTTGTTGTGAAAAAGAAGGGACATCTTTACCAAGTTTAAGAACTAGGCTATTCCTTGTAAATTTCAAGATCACAAACCTTACTTATAAATGGCCGGTGACAAGTGTTGTACACGTCTGGTCTCAAGACCATTTTCTGCTTTCTCAGTCATCTTGGACTTGAAAGAAGAAATTACTCGGTCTCGGCCAACAGTGGGAGGAAAAGGACTCGCAATTTAAGACCGAGACCTTGAAACATTTGTTTTGTTTTTTTCCCATATTTTTTGTATGTTAATATGAAAATACTCTATAATCAATTTGCACATCAATAAACTGAGCGAGCTGTCTGCAATCATAATCACATCCAATTGAGTGCAAAGGGATTTAAATTTTCCCATGGATTGGGAAATGTATGGGTTGTTATCAGACCTAAATCTTGAGATATGGGTCTGGATTTCCAGGCTATCAGTAAAAAGTCAGTATGAAGAGGTTAAGTAGAATAAAGTGTAGCAGACTGCTCTTATAAACAATCCCTGGTGTTGCTTATAGAACTGTGCGCCTACTGAATACTACCTGGGATGATGCTAAATCATGGTTATGAAAACTGACTTGTTTTTATGGTCGTGGTCTTGGTCTTGATTCGGCCTCGACTCCTCAAAGACTCAGTACATTTAAAAACCAATGGTCTCGATCTCGACTTCGTCTTGAGCCTTGATCACTGCATCATGACCAACAACAAATTCTACATTTTTTATGCAGAGTACTGAGAGTCCAGACAGTACAAACTATGGCTGTACAACCCAGAAAAGGTCATTGTGACTATGTAAGGTTAACATACTTGCGTGACTAAATTATTATCGCTTTGTGGGCAACCAAGTATTGGGTCATATTCTCAAATATTACTCACCAGTCATCTTGGTTATGAGCCCTCCTTTCGGTGTCAAGTGGGATGCTATGAGGACCAGCAAAGAATAGTTATTCTCACAGTTCAATTCCATATTTATTTTTTAAATGACTTGATGTGCTCACTGAAAGAACCCATCAACATCAGATGAACTAAACGGAAGTGCTCGCGTCAAACACGCAAATCAACTAGTAGCAATGAATCAGGCCAGCAACATAATATTTATTATTAGTCAGGCAAGATCATGGTAACGTAAACATCACCACACTAACTATCGCAAGCTGAGGAACTGGTCTAAGTGGTATTGTGAACTTAACGAGTCCATATAGACGGAAACTCTGAGAAAACTGGTGAAAACGAATATCGTGAACTTGCTGGATACTAACCATGTTTACCGATTTCATGTACCACTTCAAGTTATTGCTGCTCTACAGCTCACTGTCCAGTTGGTCATATTTGCAAGGTTACCCATTCTGACTAAGTTACCATTTAAGGTTATTGGGGGCACATAGCCAAGATACAGTTCCTTGTATTTTCTAACTGCTATCTAGATAATCACCATACCATTTGTGTGATTTACTAAACACAGCAAACCATCCAAAGCTAACGTAGCTAGGAAACTACTGACGAGGCCTTAACTTTCATGTACCTCTACAGTAACAGCAATAAATCTACAGTGTTGGTAAACAACCAGCAATCACACTAAATCGGAGTATTTCAGTCGATGGAGCGACAGTGCTAGCCGGTTTTGTAGCAAACGACTAAACTGTTGCCGAAACATTTGTTATGCTAGCACTTGCTATCCCTGTCAGCAACTTAGCCAGGCTGCCCAACTGCAACAAATATGGCGAATTCGACGACTACAACAAACCGCCATGCTTTCCTTAATGGACAAAACACGTCTATCCATGCCATCACATGGATCAGACATCACAGGTTTTATATATCGGAGAAAGGTGCACATTTTATCCAAGCTAGCTCGCTAACTGCTCTCTGCCACATGTAAACTAACGTGACCTTTCAACTCAGTTGCAAAGGCCGAAGCTTGCCAGCTAACATTATTATAGCTAGTCGACATGTAACGTTGCTGGCAATAAAACTTATTTCAAGTCATTAAAATATACTATGCACGTCACATGTGACGATCCACAATGATGAAGTAGTCCATTTTATTTTAAAGATATGTTTGACTGTTTTAACAAAGCCTAGAAAAGAAAACAAGAGCCTAGCGTTAGCTAATAACTGGCTAGCGACAGCCTCTGTTCCTCGCTAAAGCTAGCAAGCTAGTTAGCAGCCCATTTTCAGGCCCATGCAAGTGCCTCGGAGCTAGCCGTCTTGCTAAGTTTAAAACTTCTTAATGACTAAATGTAGATATATAACGTTAGCTAGAGCTAACTGAATTGATTTCCAGCCTTACCGTTTAAGGGATTCACTAGCTCACAAGCTAGCCAGTTGTTTTCAATCCGGCCTTTCACTTGATTTCAGGAGACATAACGTTAGTCCTCTCTTCTGCGAAAATGGAAACTAGATTTATCCGGGCGCGCGTAACTGTAAATTCGGCACGAATCAGAAAGTATCCCGGCCACATGTCGGCCCCGGAGCCTGCTGTAGCCTATGTAACCAATATGTCGTACCACACGGGGTCGCTGTCAGCTCTGATGGCTCTAGCAACAGCAGGCCTACGGAATGACGGAAACACGTTGGTCGTTGGTGGAGCTCCCCTATGCTGAACTGTGATTGGTTGATGTGATTTACATTTGTAGTTTAAACCAACACTATGGTACATTTTGCCGTACGTATGATTTGACATTTCCTTTTGGTTGACTACCATCTTCAAATGAATTCGGAACATTTCTGTTTGTTTATCTGTGATTGGTTCCTGGGTTTTTGATTATTTGGATGAGGGCTGCAGTGGCCTCATGCCAGACAGACATGCAGAGTATATTTCAAATTTGCTTAGCAATGTGTGTGGGTTTCCACAGGCTTTCTGAAATAGAGGCTGATTTAAACATGCAGGTAAAAAAGCCACATATGAGTGAATATGTTGCCTATCGATCCTCAGTGACCTGCACTCAGACGCATACATCCGCAAGTTACCCAATTTACAAACCCTGCAAGCAACCCAGTTTACAAAACCTGTTTTCAGTACCGCCCGCTCTGACCATATTAAAAAAAAAAAACATCATGAGACTACAAAGGATAGTAGGCCGTAAAACTTTATTCAAAAATGCTAACGAATGTAACAAATAACAAAATAACTGAGTGTGTGATGATGTATAACGAATTTCTCAGCAATGTTGCGGGGCAACCACATCACTGGTTACTTGTGATTTTGCTGCGCTCAGGATAAAAGTGCAAAGGCTGAGCAGAAAAAGTGTTCATTTCACCCTATTCTCAGACTCAACCAGGTGATGTTACTTTTTACTCAGACGTCTGTGAGTGTACAGTAATGAAAAATACATGTTGATAGAAATTCAATTCATTAGGTTAAATGAAAGAGAAAAATGACTATTGATGACTAAAGATGACTATTTCAGCTCCTGAATGACGGGTTTCTATGAACTGTGAGCAGTGCTGTAATCCATTGATCCAAAAGGTGGCAGCAATGCAAAAGGATACCAGCAGTTATCGTGGCCAAATAAGAGGAAGAGGGGTGAAAGTATGGAGGTCTTCCCTTTTCAAGTCAGGTATGCCTGATACTTACTTGAAGGAGTGTTACTTGTGAAATGTTTTCTGCAAAAATATTTCATCAATTCTAGTTCTGACAGAGGGTCAAAACTGGTCTCTAACATCAGACTGTGATGGTGTTTGTTGAAAGAAAGGAGAAGCTGATTTTAAGACAGTGGTTATTTGAATCCATGAATTTGTATGGCTCAAATATTCAGTTTTATTCATACAGCACCATTTAGAATAGTATTGTCTCATGGTGCTTTACAGCAAGGAGCACCCAAGAGCAACTGGGGCAAGGAAAAACTCCAATGGTGGTAGACTTCACTGGTCATATGTGTCGTATGTCCATATATATGTAAATATTTATGTATAAGAGAGAGAGAGAAGCGAGGGAGAGAGTTTAAATACAATTCATTGCGCTGCCTAAACTTGTATAGGCTACTTGCTTGTAATTGTTTTGTTGCATAATGCAATCTGTCAGTTCAATGTATATTATTTAACAAATGAAATGCTATTCTGTCCATATTGTGTGAAATATAGATATGAGGTAGTGAAATATAGATATGAGGTTACTGCTTCAAAAACCTGACAAAGTACACTGAAATAATTATGAATATTGTTTGGCGTGCCCAAATGTCTACATGTCATGTGTGTGCTATGTTCACTTCTTTTCTTCCTTTTCCTATTAAGGTGATAATGGACAAAGCAATAAACTTGTTGAGCACTGTTGCCAGATTATGTTCCTGGGTGTTTTTTTTCCCCATTGATATTGGGTAACAGAGGAACATTAATCATCAGTAGGTAAACCATCATGAACATGACATACAGGTGATGTGGTTACCCAGCAACACTGCCAGAAAAATTGTAGCATATCATCATTGTTCTTCTTCATACTATACTTTGGGAGCTCCAATTCCAACTTTATTTGAAAGAGGTTTGATGCACAATGTTTATACAGTATACTGTCTTTGCTGTATTTCCAGTGATCGCACATAGGGGGAGACGTCAGCCCATTCAAATCTGCTCTTATTCGATTGTGTTAATTTTGGCTACAATGAAGTATGATGACCTGCTGTATGGACTATACCTCCCATGTACATACAGAATATAGGACAGGGCATAGTATGCATATGATATTGCTTTATTATTATGCTGTAGAACCACTGCACTAAATAAAGCCCATGTAGCTAAGATGATATATTCAACGACTGACTCATAGCAATGTAAGGAACACGATGTTCTTTTGCTTTCTATTCCTGAGCAGAGTAGACTGTTCTGGGTTTGTTTGCTTTTTTCACAATTTGTGGTTCACAACAAAATTAAAATAAACCCATGGGGTGTAGGTGGAATTTGGGTAAGTGTTACAACCATTACTTTCCCTCTTATTGGGCAGATCACAAAGCCCCACCTTAGTTTTGTTTTATAAATATTTATTTAGGCCATGACTCAGGTGGCAGAAATCTAGTTTACACTGCAAACAAAGATAGGGAAGGGTAATTCAACCAGCTTATCTACACCCTTCATTTCCGGGATAGCTTTTTTTAAACATTCAAATAGACCATACGCAAACACATTCATCGTTTTGGTTATCTAGGACTTTTAATTTGACAATTCTTACAGGATATACATAGTGTTTCATTGAAACAAGAGTGTAGCACTTGTAGGGATGTCCTCTCCTTTACATGGTCATATACATGAGATAGCTTCCAAAACTCTCGCAGGCCTTTATGGAGACGTACAGCATTTTAACAGTGAACAAAGTGTGCTGGGCCAGTCCTAGCCAACAGTGCTTGACAAACAGCACACCAACTGACTGATGTAAACCACATCCATTGACTTTTAGGTAGGATTCCTTTTGGAATTACAGTAGCACAGTTAGCAAAGAGCTAGCAGTGGCAGCAGTGGGAACTGGAGAGGGTGGAGGGGCCACTACATTATCTTGTACCTGTAAGAGGGGCATGTTAATTTATGACAAGACTACAGTGACATGTTCTGACAGCTCTCAAATGTAATTTTTAAACTGCCACTAAAATGAAAAGGCTCAACATAAAGCATATATACACATATGTACAATATATAAATATAGTAAAATAGATTAAATTACATTGATGTACTCTCATAAATAATGCTGGACAATAACATTTTGGATGACATTTTGTCGTTTGAGGTTAGCAACTGGAAGCACAGTGAAATGTCACTCCCGATGTGCCTACAAAAATGCCATTTCTGGACACAAGCGGCAGACAAGGTGACAAGCAGACATGACGCGTTCTCATCAAGTTCTGTCTGTTTTCTTCTTTTTTGTGTAACTCTCTCCCTCTCCATTAGAGTATTCCAAGAATGAGAAGCTGCCAACAGTAAACACTGCTATGGTGACAAACTTGTGGTGATGCCTCACTTGCAGTGGTGCTGCATCCCTGCTCGGGAGCCAGTATAACATACCCTCCTTTTGGTTATGTGCGATTTTTACAGTTAAGAAAAAGCACTCTTTTCATTGCAAGTTCAGCAGCATGTGGCTTAAACAATAAAAATGTAACTATTCTTTAAAGAAAAGACAGTAGTGTTCCACACTTGGTGGGAGGTCTAACAGCAAACGTGTCCAGTCTTAAACTTTGAGCAACTAGTTTTTGACGTTTTTTTTGTTGCCTGATTCAAGGATAAGGTTACATAGTGAGATAGTTATTTAATAAAAAAAAATCACTGGCTATTTCACATCCAGATTCCAGTGAATGATTATGAATAAGCAGGTTTTTGATCATTTCATAATTGGAGTAATTTACAGGTAAGGTTGGTCAACAAGGTCAAAAAACTACCTTGCAACAAATACTGTTCAATCTGTGTGCGCTGACAAACTTTCACATGTGTGCTGAATACTAAGTGCTTTTACATATACAAACACCAGTAAGAAATAGTTTTGGCAACCGTAAAAAAAGATGACAAAAATTCTGTTGTTTAGCCTTGAGTAGAGTGTGCGGTCTGCGTTCAATGCTGTTGCCTCTTTGGAGTGCCAGGCCGGCACTAACTTAGTTTATGCATCCAACTCAAAGCCAATCCAGAACACTGAAGACGAAAAAAGGCTCACGTTCAGATAATCACCTGAATGTGTGCTGCAATGTCTAAAAAAGTCGACTACAATCTTTGAGTGAGGCACCGTCAGAAGATAAAACCGTACCAGTACTACTTAAAAAAACAAAGCAAAAAAAATCAAACACAACATACGATGAAACAAAAAAAATGAAAATAATAACAAACAAAGAATGTAACCTTAGAAAAGTCATAATACCAACTTTGTGGCCTAACAGCATACTGTACAAAGTTCTGGACATTCTTTCAGAATGGTATAGTTTTTCTGCTCTGGGTTGTCATATGAGAGCGACACTATTCTTCATCATCTTCCTCTTCAGCTTCTTCTACTTCTTCTCCTTCACTGTAGCAGTTTGTAGACGGTCGGATCTTTTGTTTGGATTCATCTGAAGGGGCTGAGCAGTTTGGTGCCGACCTCTTGCTCCAAGCAGGTGTATCTGTAGTGCTTCTACCCTTCCGAGACTGGCTCCCTCTAGTGACCACCGTCCGCCTCGGCAGAACTGGCTCCGTGGGTCCAGTCCAGAATGATGAGAGTCATGCAGCCAAACATGACGATGAAGCCACTGGCCAGGAAGATGGATGCCTGATGGGAGAAACAGTGAGAGGTTAGCCATCTAAGAGAACAGTGTCAAGGTCTCTCCTCCCTCCTTTAATTATCCCCAGGGATAATTAAACTACACCTTTATTGGACCAGCATTGTTTTCTTACCCCAATCTTCTGCATTGACTTCTTAGGCTCCTTCTTGACCAGTTTGATGTAGAAAGCAGAGGGCAGGATGAAGATCAGCATGGCAGCAGCAGAGGCTCCTGAAAAAGGAAAAATGCTCCTGTCAGATTTTGGTGGGACTTTATAACATTTCAAATCTACTGCCACCCCCCCAAAGGGCTACCGATGGAGTTTCTACTTTTAAAATCCTGTTGCCAGACTTACCGATGAAGCCGAAGATGTCACGGATGGTGGGCACGAAGATGACCAGGATGTTGACGCCAGTCAGCAGCACCACGGTGATAATGCAGTGGCGAATCCAGCTGAACTCCTTGGAGGCGCAGAGAAGGGCGTTGACAGAAGTACGAATCTGTGGAGATCAGGCAATCATTAGTCATGGAGTCAGGCATGGCTCTTACGGCATACAGACAACACTGTGTGACTCAATTAGGCATGTGAAAACAAACTAATTCTCATGTAAAAAGTGTCATGTTCGCGTCCATAAATAGGCAAACGGAACCGCTCGATAAGAATCACTAGATGTTTGAGGTCATGCAAAGGCTGATTAGGAGTCGTGGTTTAGTCAGACACTTACAGGGAAAAGCACAACCGGAACAGTCAGGGTCACGGCGGTCAGGACAGCCAAGCGGACAATCAACAGCACCACATCCCACTTGTACACCTTGGAGTAGGTGTGCAGCAACTCAGGCTCCACGTGCTCTGTGATATTAGACAACATTCAAGCCATCAGAACACCATCCTCATTTTCTCTCATAAGATCAGTCACACTTGTACTCCCTAACATATTACTACTGCCTGACAATGCATGTTGTTTTAAGCTTGCAGCCTTGTCTAGGGTCAAAGTCCCAGGTATCAAACAGGATATGAATACACATGTAAACATGCTCTTTCCACTTTCAGAAAGCCTCCACTTGCATAATCTTTCTATCTTTCCAGATAAACAAGAACATCCAATAACACATCATGTTATGTCCTTGGCATGCAGACACAGCGCCAGTATTGACCCACAGGGACAGCTGTGTGCCGCCTCTGTTCTTCCCAGGGACTTATGTAAGTGGGGCTTGGAGTGGGTCCCAGGTGAGACTGGAAGTCTGGAAGACCCACGTTTCTCCAGAATCACTCCCTTCCTACGTCACTATTTCCACCAGCGCTTTTCTCACTTTCGTTTGTTTTGGGTGATTCCTGGCATCACCTCCCCTGCCACTCCCTCCCTCCCTCTCTACTCTAACCAAAGGCAACAAAAACAGGCTTGTGCCGTACAAAAGATATTGATCCCAGGAAAGAAATAATACCGTGCCAGGACCTTTAGAACAGGATACGTTTTTTTTAGCATGCCTGTTTTGTTTATTTTGGACAGTAGTGCTCTTTAAAAGGACTCACCGTTGAAGGTTAGGTAGCCGAAGAGAGCAGCCAACAGGTACATGGTGAACATTCCCAGAAAGGAGACATTGGCCACGCCCTGCATCTTTCTGCGAGAGCGGCTGCAGATGGTGAATGAACAGATGAACATTAGACCGTGATAAAAAAGGAACAACGTGCTAAAATGAGCTCAGAAAGCTTAGTTTTTAAAGGAGAGAGAACTGAATGATACTGGGGATTAATCTTGCACTTACTCTTTCAGCTCCTCATACAAAGGTAGAATGGCTGGGTGGCAGACGAAGGCAAATGTCAAAATGGGCACAGCATACACAGTCTGAAGGGGAAAGATACACAGAGGTTAGGTCAAATGTTAACGCTTCCACTAAGTTTTACAGGCTTAACCGTTACTAAACGTATATAACATGTAATAAATATAACCAATACAAAAGAACAAATTTAAACTGTATATATGTAATATATATAAAATGTATATATAATATGTGCATACCTGCGAGTTGAAGACAAAGTATTTTGGTGTGCATGTGTCAGCACTGTAGTCAGTGACGGTAGTGTTGATCTGGGCCAATGTGCTGTTTATGGTCACGTTGAGAATGTCGTTGGTTAGGGGGCAGGGGATCTGGAACTTCTTGTAGATCACCTAGACAAAACAGCCACATCAAAACACAGTCCGTAAAGGAGCCCACACAGATACCAAAACAATAGGAACCTGGCAACAGGCTCGGTATTCAAAGCAGCTCAGGCTATGAGACTACATTTGTCTGTGCACGTTACATGAGTGTCAGTAGCAGTCCAGTTCTCTCCCTCAGGGCTTATTTGTTCCATTTTCCTGTTCACTCAACCTCTCTTGAACCTGACCACCATGGCCATTAAAGTGGAACTACTTCCTTTTTCTGACACACTTACATTCTCACTGTGTGTGTCTTTTAAGTTACATGATGAAAAAGAACAGTGTTTCTCCCCATCTCTCTCTGAAGCAATATATGAAATCGGAGCAGTGAGCAGTCAATCGATTAATACAAAGCCTACGATTCTGCTGCCAGAAGAGTGGTATTTTTAATAGCAATTCTGGCTCCATGGTTGACCACGACTTTTGAATAATTACTGCTGTTTAGTCCGTGTCTGTATCAGTCAAGGCAGTCTCGGAGACTTAAATTATAGCGTTGCCTTGGTGTGACATGGTTGAGAGAACTTACCACAATTAGAAAAAAGACCATGCAGAGTAGAGAGAAGCCACTGGTGTAACCAAGGTAACCTAGGACCAAAACAAATGAGACAACAGTGAGTGCCATGTTTTGGTTTTCTGAATTAAAAGTCACTGGTCCCATCTATCATCAACAGCTGTCGTTCACTCCCCTCAACACAACTGAAGAAAGAAAAAAAAACAAAGGACAGAAGTCTTACCCAAGTTCTTTAGCAGCGACAGGGGAAGAATAATGGTCACAGTCACCAGAATTACCAGGTAGTCTCCGTTAGTATACCACTCTCTATAAGGAAAAACAATAATACAATTTTACATTTTTATTAACTTGATAATTTTCCATGCAAGTTCCATGCATTTGTTTTCAATGTTTGCTAGAATAATTACGTTACTTAGTAACCGTAAATGTAATTATCAGTGATAAAAAATGATTATTTCAAGGCTCAATCAAAGAAACATGAAAAGCTAATGTTCACGCAAGCCCTGTTTGCTCAGGCTGACAAGCACTTTTATCACCTCATGGGATCTCAGCACGGACTGTCTCCCCTTTGTGAAAGTGTTCTCTGGAAAATGTTTGAATGTTTCATGAGTGCTAGTGCATTAGGTCATCCAGAGTTCTGGCTCTGTGCTGCACTGGGGGCTTGCTGGGACAAAAAAAAGGACCTCTTTGATTGGCTGTGCCCAAAACACTCGGGCCAAAAGGGCCTCTTTGATTGGCTGTGCCAAAAAGACAGGGCCTGTCTTCCCTCCCGTCTGCCACACACAGGGCCCAATTCACCTATCTAACATAGCACATTTGGATTGTTGCTAACTCTGTACCCTCGAGCATCAATAGCAGAGTGCTGCAGAACTCTCTTTCTTCCCTTTCATTAAAACTAACTCACAGAAACACAGAGCGGTTCTTTCTTTTTTTGTTTCAGTTGTGGTGTGACACAAACCAGCAGGCCCCCTTAAACTCTTCCAAATTTAGCTGGATCTTGCACAGACTCCCCCCACCCATCACCACAGTTCTAAGAATTTCTTTGAGGTGTAAGTTTTCGACAGCTTGACTGCGGTGTAGCAAAAATCCTACTTACCCGTTGTTCTCCCCAACAAATGCTTGAATCACAATTGGCAGCTCGTACTTGACAATGAAGAGGTAGCTCGACATGGCTGTTAAAAGAGTTAAAAGAAAAGGATTAAAAATTCTGCAGTCTTTTGACTACTGGTATTCACATTCTATGCAGGGGCATTTTTTCTCTCTTTTTCTGCCTAGCTCCCAAATTCTTGACTGGCTTTAATCGAACGCTGAGGCTGAATTAATTCTGGCATTTGTAAGGGTCTCTAGGGACACGGCTGAGCAACTTTGACATTTAGATAAAGGTGCAGCGCTGCATCCCATCAGCATTTTACTGCCTGGGTGTTGGCAGGGCGTCCTTACCTCCAATGTTTTGCATGGTGATGGAACACGATGCAGCCAGCTTGCCTGGCATCCCGAAAGCTTTATAGCCCAATTGCTCGTACACCATAGAACCTGGGAGAAAGGAATTTGGGGGGGAAAAACAATACAAAACACATTTTTAAAAAGTGGTGCTTAACAGGGGATTTACTTATGCTCATTCACTGGAGACAAGAAAATGTATTTTAAAAATATATATATATTTAAATTTGTTTTGGCTTACCTCCTTCATTGGCAGTCTTAAGCAGCAGATGTACAGAGTAGAGGGAGAATATACATACAGCCACCAGAAGAATCCTGTGGAGAAGACATACAAAAGATGTATGAGCCTCTCTTGTTTTACACAATAAACAGACCCTCGCAGCTAAGAGCCTGGCTCTGAAAAGTACCACTGCAGCAGAGTTCTGCTACAACAGCCACGTGTCAAGGAAGTGCTTGATAAGATTGATGGAAAAACACTAGGACTTCACTAGCTGTCAGAGAGTGATGAGAGAGGAGAGAGAAAAAGAAGTCAGGCCTGAAGTCATGACTCAAAGCTTTACTTTCGCAGGCCTTATCAGCATGGCTTGAACTACACAGTGCACTGCATACCCACCGGGCAGCGGTGTGAAAATCTGGCATCTAGACAGGTGAGAGTTGGGGGGGTGGGGCACTGGCTTACGTCCCGTGGCGCGAAGGACAAATGTCTGTGTCAGTTTTTTTATATCCCCCTTTAACAACCTCCACCACGCCGGTCATGATCTGCACCTCACGGTCACGTTTTGGAGACATAGTGTGGTCTCCCTCTCGTACCAGCGTGCACAGCACATTATGCTTCAGAGGCGATTACCTGCTTACAAACTAAGCTTCACGCACTAAGCCCTCTACCATCACATTTCTGCAGATGCCGAGCAACCACTCTCAAGACTGAAAACAAGCGTACTAAGAAAGCAGGGAAGGGATTTCCCCGAATTGACACTCTTTTGCATGAACATTAACACTGAGCATTTCCTGGTCAACCACATCTGGTGCATTCTCAAAGAATGCTGATCAAGTTCCTGCTTCCTCTATTCACTGTTGTTCCATAAATTTAAATTATACAAGAGTCAAGTGTAGCTTTAAATAACAGGGAACAAAATAGAACAAAACTCATAATTCCTAGATTGGATTAAGCACAAGACAGGGGAAATAAAACCCTGAATGGTATTTCTCTCCCTTGTCATTCAGCTGAATTGGCCAGCCCACTAATCTCTCCCTTTTCCTTCCTGTAGGGGATTGAGGTGGCCACTCAGCAGCCCAGGCTTTCATTGAGCAGAGACTGAGACTGTCCATTTGCCCCAGCACTGGCTTTTATGTAACCAATGGGCAGCCCTGCCCTTGTTGCGTGGGGGTGGGGGGTGGGGGGTTGGTGAGTTTGGGGGATTAGCCGCAACTAAGCGGCTTGGCCCCCGGGACGACTGACTCTGTGTGTGAGGCCAGCTAGGGAGTTTGCCGCCACACGGGCAGAACAGAGGGCCCCCCCTCTCTGTTTGTAAACACACATGGTGGCGTGAGGGCCAGATCAGCCACAAGGCTGCTTGAGCAACATGGCGTCTTACTACTGAGACACTAAATGGAAAGTGACCTACTTCAATTAGCCTGATCAAAGAAGCACATGGGGCTGGCCCTGGCAGAGACTGGCAGCCCTGTCATATGGAACTCAAGAGAAAACCTTTGCATCTTGTTATGAATTTTGGTCACAGACACATGTGCAAACCCACCCAACTACACCGAATGTACGTCTGTACGCACCATCACACATCAAAACCATAACAATAATGCATTGCATAGCTCTATTATGTGACTTTTTCTTTGTGCTGCACACAAGTGATATCTATGGTTGGCACCTTATTGTATGTCATCTTATATAACTATCAAATTTATTCAGGATCCCTGAAGCTGTTGAGCTAACTTAAGATAAGATACACAGACTCACAATACCATTGATATTTACTACTAACATGGAACTTACACAAAAAGTGCAATGCCTGTGTTGGCCATGGCATAGGACAGACCCAAGATGCCACTCCCCATGATGACATTGCCCAAGTTGAAGACAGACATCCCAAAAGAGGCAGAGCCTGGGTGCTGCTGAAAGGGAGGTCGAAGTTTGTTTTAGAAGCCCACATAAAAAGCATTTTATTCAACATAAAGTTAACAAGAGTGGAGGTGGGGAACTTGAACACATACATATTCTGTCGCATATTTCTTCTTATCCGAGTGATACTCGGCCGGCAGGAAGTTCTGGCTCTCAGCATCAATGTCAGCATATTGGCTATTGAAAAAAGGACGAAAGCGTTAATATGAATAGCATTTGTTTTTTTAATCTCTAAAATATGGTTTGAGAGAGCTAGCGTCATAAATAAGGTTTAAAAGATTATAAAATGCATCAGATTTCTTTACCTGCCAATAGGGACTTTTTTGGTGGGACAATCCTGATAACTGAGGAATTCATTGCTATTTGAACTAGCGCAGCTGTCTTCATCGGGCGCAATGTTCAACCGGCTCATTTCCGTTTTTGCCATTTCTTTTACCCTGTGGACCAAAGAATAGCGGTCACGTTTGTTTATTTTTATTGCCATTCATTCTTAATGCGTCACGCAATTTTTTTCCATTTATTCAAACCAATTTTTTTCCCCACTAGATGAATAATCAATACATTGCGAGCGCCGCAGCCCAGCAACACATAAATCGGGTCATGTGACCAGGAGGAAGGGAGGGGGGGTTGACTCATCGGAAGGAGTGGAAAAATACCAAAACCGGCATCCGCGTGTGTCTCCTTCAGACAACAGTCACATTCCTAACAATGGCGCAAATGAATTTGTGGTGTAGAAATCTATTCTACTTTACACATTTTCTTGCATATATCCATATGGAAAAGCGTATTTCTTTGACGAGGAGATGAATTAGCCTACTGGGGAGGTTCCATGGGCCATAGAATGTAAGAATGTGTCATACTGGAAATAGATAACTGGTTACTGCTTAATGAATGAAACTTAACGGAAAATTGTTATTTTATTACATTTAATCATGGAAACAATAGCCACGTGTGTATCTGTGGGCACGGAACCTTTTGGCGCAGAGCTTGCGCCATGCGTAATTGCATCATTAACCGACATTCACCAAGACTGGTTCACTGTGTTCCGGTGTTAATGATGACACACATGAATTTTGCGCTAAAAATGATAAGAATTCACTTCTGCCGACATTTAGGGGTTCCGCCCAATCTTTTCACTGTCAAGATTTAAATCACTAGGCACATGACTGCTGTACCATTACTTGTAGGCTATGCTAGTGTTTACGATTATTTATTTATTTATGCAGATACCAGTCTGACACACGAAGTGCGGTTCTAATGATTTGAAGGACATGGACACTTCGAATGGAATAACCCCGTACAAAGAAATCGGTAATACCGGCGTCCTGGTGATCATCTTCAAACGGATGATCTACAAATGGATGTCATGCACTTCCTGAATTCGGCGACACATTAAATGGCCAGAATTTAAAATATATCAATATATATATATCAATATTCTAACTATATCAAATCCAGGTAGGAAGATAATAACGTAGTCTGTTTAATATGTGACAACATTCAGGTTAAATATATGACATTTAAAAGAAACATCGTTATCTGTAGTACACCGGAATCATTTTCAAACTGACAATGAGGCGCTTACCTTTCAAGCTGTCCAAATATCTTGATAAAAAAAATCCCCTCTGCGCTTTATCGAAAAACGGTTTATCACCTAGGTTTTCTTATTTTAAAGAACGATATTAATTCCAGATGACAGTAATTTGTAAAGTGGTTGTTCTTTGTAGACAGGAATAACCACTCTCTATAAATAAGAATAAATATTTATACGACCAGAAATCTTTGAGATACGAAAATATTTTAAAACACTGTGTGCTTTAAAATGAAAACTAATATATTCTAGATGCTTTTGAAGCGTGATGCTTTATTCCATATGATAATGATGACTTCTCTGATTCCGCGTTTCTCTAGTATGCCGGGGCTGGTCAGCACTTATATGTGCGAGCGTGCATTGCATCAGCCTGAGGAGGAAAGGGAGTGGCCTCATCATCTTGCACAGAGCGTCACATGGTATTGTGTATAAACATACCCAGGCTACTCCAGTCTCGTGAACGGGGCAGGGAATGTTGGAGGAATTGTTTAACACCAATTTGCAACTCCTCTTTAATGTTCAGCCACACAAAAGACCACATGTTGCAACAAACTCTGCTTGATGTGTTAGTCCTTTACAAGATCATATTCTGCAAAGTGCAAAGAAAGTTGACATTAGTAGGTATTATTTTGAAGCCCTTGACATTACATTGCCCATGCTTGTCCTCATTCTGTCTCAGCTCACTGCCAGATAGTGAGAAGAAATGCAAGGAGTGGAGCTCAAGACTGAGTGTCATAACTGATCAGTATGTGCCTGTGCTTTCAAAAGGGACCACACTGCATCAAAGCAGCTTAGGGGCAGATGCACAGGAGTCCTATGACTCTCCAACATTCAGGAATCAGTGGCATCTGAATCCTCTGCTAATGAGCTCACTTTTCTTGATGAGTTCATGATTTCTCTTTTTCTGTGCACTTCCCCACCCTCAGAGCCTAGAATAGGTAAGGACACCCTTACCATTATTAATTTTAAGGTTTTCCATTTTTTTATTTTAGCCACAATTGTATAACCAACAGCTGCTTACATTTCTTGTTAGATGGCCTAAAAGACAAAAAGCTATTGTTATGGAAAAATGCTTTTGTTGGTTGACTAGATTTACATTTCCTTGTGTAGGCGTAAATGTACCAATTGAACCACCAATTGTGACCTCAAACTTGAAAAGCCAGTTGTTGCCAGGCTAGTGTTTCTTCTTTCCCATAAAGTGTAGTATGTATGGGTAAATTGTGTGTTGTGGTTAAATTCAGTTGTTATCATAGCTTTCATTGGTTGAACATATGTCTACACCAAAACACAAATACGGTATGCACTCTGTACAATCCACACACACACATGTGTATTCTGAAATTCACACACGGTTGCGCACACAGATACGCACACACTTACACATACACACACTCACGCATGCACACACACACAGCAGCTCTCTCACATGTTCAGATGTGTACGTATAAATCCATAGGCCCCATTGTTGTGGGACTTTGGGGCTGACTTGCTGTGTTAAGCGGGATCAGAAGGGAAAGTGGAGCAGGGCCACCGGGGCCAAGGTCGGCCTCTGGACTCTGTCCCCCCACCCCTCTACTGTCACCCTGGCCCATGTCTTTCTTAAAGGCATCATTCGCATGAACACCTCCAGACAGAGGTCCAGCTCCACACACAACAGCCACTAAATCCCCCTCCTGACGTCACAGTGGAAGTGACCTGCCCTCCGGGCATGATTGCATGCAAAGGTGCAATTGCTTTGGTGTGAATTCTCTGTTGACCAGTGCAAACCACCATGCTTTGAATGCTTGCCCCTTTCCATTTGGGTCTCTGCCCATGACAGACATAGGGGAAACCTACAGAGATGGGAGTGGGGTGGTGGGGCAAAACAAACTCCATCCAAGGGAGGCCCAGCGTGGGATGGGTGGAGGTTCAGCTTCTGTATGGGGGGGGCTGTCTACATGCTTGGGTAAAGCACCTGATCCCACTAATCGTCTCACCTCCAGCACTTGAGCAGCCCATGAAACAAGCTCCAGGAATATGAATAGTTCAAAGGGCTTTGGGGCCAGTGACAGGTAGCCTAATATGTAGGCTAAACACAGGACGAGCCTGTTATTACATGACAGTACAGTAAAATGGGTGAAATTAAGAAATTAAGAAATTAAGGCAGCTTGGAACATCAGAAAGCTAATTTTTTCATGCTGTTTTTTTCCATGCACTGCATGAATGTCAGATGACACCTGGCCATCCTGAGAGTTGAGTCAATGTTTTACAAAGTGAGATGTCTGTCAATTTCAGGTGTCTTGACGGCTCAGTCAAATCTTCATAAACTGTGAAGCACTATATGAAAAGTGCATGAATTTTCAATACAGTGGATAAAATTAACATGTAGGCTACTGTATCTAAAGACTGAAACACATAAGGCGTAATTATATCCCTGAATAACACCAAGATACAGGCTTCTCAGCAGTGTTAAAACTAGGACTGTCGAATAGTGTGTTAAGGCAATCTCATTTTATCGCGATGAAATATCGCCGTTAACACAGGGTATTTAAACAGTGGATTTGGCTCATCTTTTTAGGGAATGTGGAGAAGTTTCTTAGAAAAACCCAAAGTAGCAGAGAAGTTTGTCTTGTTCAACCAAGTCTTTATTGTGTTCACCGAGAGAATGTCTATACATATCGATAATCCTCAACCATTCTAACCTTTTACCTTATCTGTCTACCTTAAATACTTCTAACAGTAGATGATATAGCTGGCACAGAGCCAATCCTACACGAGATCTCAGTCTCTGTCCTTTTACCATGGTTTTCAAAAGAAGTCTACTGTCATGCACATAAATCTCTTGTACATTCTTTTTATAGCACACACTCTACTGCATGCACTATTCTATTCTTGTATACACTCAACACACATATATTACTTGTTCTTACAGAAATTCCCACAGGAACAAAGCAGATTTTCGCAGGTAACTAGTTATAACATTAACTGTGTGGGATCATGCAGTTCAACAACTTTTCAAATGAGCCCACATGACCAGTTAAGTTATGTAGCATATGCAATGCAGTGCGAGTTTACACGATTAGTCACGTTTAACTACATAATTTTATGAGTTTAATCGCGATTATATACTTAAAATACTTTTTCGAAGCACCTACAACACACAATTAGCCAAACAGTTAGCTTTCTTATCAAAAGTACATTTGGTAACAAAATACTAGGTCTACATTTCAAAATGCTAAAAACACCACCAAAATACAGACTATCTGGCTCAAAATCAAATAATTCTACCAAACACTAGCATGTGTTTTCCTTACATAGTGAACATGCAGTCAGTCATAGTACACTAACTTTCAAAATACTAACAAGTCATGGCATTTCTGAAAGTACATTCATTTTCATGTATTTTAAATCCAAAACTTTCTGTTTACTTTACCAATTATATTTGTGTGAGTGTTTACAGTTACAGATATGTTCAAAAATGTCATTTTATGAACATTATGAATGTTCCATAGATATTCTACAGTTCTACAATAGGCCTACAGTTCTTTCCAGCAGTTAACATTTTTGTCCAGTCTGTACTCACTTTTTTCAAAACTCCAAAAACCACCGGTCTGTTGTCAACATGAATTGGAATTGGAGATGGTTTGTCTATTTTTCCTATTCTGTTTTTTTTTTCCTTTTAATTATCTACTCAGTTTCTTTCAAGAATTAGCATCCATGTAACCATTACCATTGTGTGGCTGTCATCGCTGAACTAAGGGTTTTGTACAGTATTTAAGGTTTTGGATATTAGATTTTCATTTCTGGCATGCTGTGTGTAAGCATTTGCAAATATATAAAAGATACATAATTTTGGTATTTGGGTGATCCTGTATGTAAAGAAAATGTAAGCATTGTAGAAAAGCATTCATTGACTGCATATAGTGTGAAAAAAGCAAGAAATGTGTCAACCATATGGCCAAAACAGGCCGATGGTGTGCAAATTGTACTTTTGTTGTTTTGAAAACAAAACTGATGATCGGACAAAAGCTTGTTAGTGATTGAAAAAAATTGTAAAAGTTTTAATTGTCTGACAGCCCTAGTGAAAACGAAACTAAAGAAACCAAACAGATCAGAGCAGAGTTAGCTGTTGTGTTTGCTAATACCTGTGACAGAACCTAGACAGATACTGTCCATCTTTGTGGTTACCTGACTTAGAACTGTTATGTAATGTCTGAGTGTCTTGAGTGTTTTGGCCCCTGTCATTGTGGACAGTGCTTGGACAGAACTATATTGGGCCCAGAGTCAGATCTACTGGCGCTGTTATAACTCTTCCACTGGGTTAGGGGCACAGTGCACAGCCCTGTCCCCCCCCCCATGCCTCTGTTGCACTTCCCCTTTGGCAGACGCCTGTTCATTATATAACCCAGTTATCCCACCCGCAGCATTCACCATTTAACAAATAGAGTCTCACAGAGCCTCTAAAACTCTGTTGTGTCCTGTAACTGGGTGACCCCTCTCACCCCCCCCCCCTCCACCCCCTACCTCACTGTATTAACTTCCACCATACATTAGCAAAGTCTGCACTAAATTAAATCCCCCTTAACCCCTGACCCCCCCCCCCCCACACACACACACACACAGACATACATACACACATAACCCTTTTTTTTATTCTTACACAACCTCATTACAATTCCTCTGGCATTAATAACAACAGTAATTCCATTTTTATAGACCCCAAGGCCCTGATTGTGTAAGGATTGTTTTGTGACGTTTTGAGGACAACAAAAGATAAGGATGACTGGATTCATGGTTTCTTTGTGACTGACCTAGGTTTCTTATCCAGGAGGCACCAAGGTTTGTTACCAAGGCATAGATAAAGGTTTTATGACGCTGTGAATGTGACATTCTAAATGTAGCTTATTGTCGTACAACTCTAATAGCCTATTAGATAGCCTGGGTAATGAATGAATGAATGATGCCATATCATCATAACTGGTACTTGAAGCCATCCTGTGAATAGCAATTATGACACATCATGTTTTGTAACATTATCTGTATGAATGTTTCAGCTGCAAAGTAGATTACAAGTACTTCATTCAGTGATACCTTTGATGACCATAAGATAGTGGGCATAAGAATTTCACTCATTGTCACAGGAATGAAACATGGAGTAGATGAAACTTCAAACCCCACTCTCACAGAACAGCCATTGTGGAATTTCACAGGCAGACTTATTACATTGCCATTTTAAAACGCTCCTATACTGCCTTAACCCCATTTTCACAAAACATTGAGAGGAATTGTTGTTATGGAAGCCCATCATCTCCTCGCAACCATTCGTAGTGTAGTTTGACACTCTTGTTTATAAATGGAAATTTGTGAAGTCCTAAAAACTTGTCCAGGAAGTAGACAAGAGAATGTTGGCTGCAGTATGTTAGGAATGCGAGAGGAAACAAAACACTGTTTTTTTGAGCCGGTGAACAGGAATTAGGCAAGGACACAATATCACAGTCATCTTGTCTATCAGCTATGGCTACAGACAAGCATGTAAGTATGACATTATTGTCTTAAAGTCGTATTTGCAATTATTCAGACAGCAAAAGATCGATAGCCTAAGGGAATATCAATTAGTTTGAAATGTTAGCCAGTGGATGTCGTCGGCAAAGACGAACATAAAGAGAAAGACAAGGATGGCTCAGCTGTAATCCAACAGCGCTGTGCTATAAAAGCTAGTTGTCATGGGATATGTCTCTGATTACAAAACAAGGAGAGGACTCCCATCAACCAGCTTGAGCTTGTTTGCTGACAGCAAAGGCAGACATATCTGGAGCTCCTATTTTTTGCCCATATATCTATAAGTTTTCTCACAATATTTTAATATACATCTATAGTAGTCACAGGTTCTTCCAAAGCAGCTATCGCCTGCCGTCAAAGCTGTAATTAAGCCGAATGTAAAACGCCCAGCTAGCATGAGCTATCGGAGTGTATGGCTTACTCGAGCGAGTTGGCCTGTGAGATTGCCGTTTCCTTTTTGTGAATTGACAGTAGGGACTGTGGATTAAGAGAGGCGTGATACACGCGAAGCCCAATACTCGCGCCGCTTTCACAAAGTCCGAGAGATGAGCAGTCATCAGACTGAAAGGCAAACAAGGCACTCCCACAGAGGAAGTGGCGCGGGGTGAGGTGCCACGGCCACTGCTGATCCTTATCAGCAGGCCTGCACAAGGAAGGACTCCAATGAAGCCACACACTTGAAGCCCATCGGTGCAACAGTGCGCATTGAATAGCTCTGATCTCAAGTAATGAACACTGGCACTGATCAGGCTATTTTAAAACATAATGTTATTTAGGTTAAGTTAATGCTTCTTCAAGCCAGAGGAAATCGCATAAATATAAGTCAGTCCTTTCAGTAGGGAATCATGATTGTGATCCTAGGGGGTCATAGCATTCTGTATGTTAATTGGAGATTTTTAACAGGATGTGTGCCTGTGTCATTGGCATAGAATGCAAAATTCACTATTTAAACTGAGCACATGAGTCCTGCAGAGAGAATGCATACTGAGGATATCTGATGGAGGTCACCTGGTGGACACAGTGTTTTAATGTAACTGGTATCACAGGATCACATAGCAGCAGTTTTGGCAACCATTGTTGATACAATTGTTTATATGTAGTGTGTATTTTTGTGTGCATTTTTGTCATCAGAGATGGTTGATGGCACTTAAAGGGTCTAACCCTCAGCACACCTTGAAGAAAAGGTTAGGCATGGGGAGAGTTGAGGGGGTCCTTAACATCAGTTCTGCAAAGTCTGGCTACAGACTTTTTTCTACATGAATAATTCGATTCAGCCGGCCCCAAACACAGATCCGCTGGAGCATCTTTTTGATATGAAGCATTACCTTGGTAATCCTCTTAGTGGTGGGAAAGTGGTTTTAGTGCTGCATTCCATTGGCCAGGAACACAAACCGGGGAGATCAGGCCGTTGAAGGGGGTGCCCCAGGGGCAAGGCCACTCCCCCCACCCACTCCCCACCCCCCACCCCCCAACCCCTCCAACGTCTCGGAAAAACTTTCCATTTAATATTCCACCGATCACCCCACCCCTGCACCCCTATACCGGGCCTTGTTGGACCTGCTGAGGGATGGCCTGCATCTCCATGAACCCACTGACTCGGGCCCCAGCGGGTTCATCGGGGCCAGAGAGAATGAGAGGAAGAGAGAACAAGAGAAAGAGAGATGGCTCCAGCACACAGGAACCTGGAACAGCACTGGATTAGGGAGGGATCAGATGCGCGGGAGATGCGCCAGACAGACACGCGGTCACCAGGACCTCCCTCCCTGCTGTTCTAAGAGATGGGCAGGTTGGGCAGGGGTGGTGGTGGTGGCAGTAGGAGCGGTAAACTGTCCTCAGGGTCTCAGCTGAAGACAAGTTGAAGATCCGCCAAAGTCCTGGCATTTACCTGCCCAGACATATGCTCTGTCCAGGAATGTCTCTTTACATCTGCAAAGCTCTTGTATGGTCTCTAAGCTGGAGGGCCTACAGAAAAGAGCAATAAAATTGTGCAGTGGCATGAGATTTCTAGGCCACACAATGGAGTTTGCAAACGTGAAGTTGATGTACAGTCAGGCTAGCCATGCAATAATAAACATTTATGTCAATCTAAAATTTTGAACAGAATGTATATCCCATATGAGTGTTTACTTAGTACCTTAGTACTGCCATCAGAGCCAAAGATAAACAACACAGACCACATCCTTTCCTCTGAGATGGCTGGTTCATTTCCCCACTTTCACTTCCATCTGTAATGTTGGGATTGCGTTTTTTCAAACCCCACTAGTGGTTAACCTTGCATAGCAAACAAACAGGACTGAGCTATTTCATTTAACCACAAAAGTAGGCTTCCCCTTTGGAGAAAATACTGCCATCTCATCCATCATGGCCTTATAGCCATTTGGCTGCCATTTTGATAGCTGAAACACCTGAGCAATGATGTTTTGAAATTACAATGGCATTACGTCTTCCTGTGCTTATGGAGAAGAACTACCGGAAGAGGACACAGCTATGTGGCCTCGCTCTGGATACCTCACATATATGGTCATCACACAATTTCCTTGGACGGGAAGAATAACAATGCCATCCTCGTGTCACTATACTTTGGAATGTCCTTGCATCAAATTGTCCTACAGCACGATTTTGTTTTTACAGCACATATTTTTTTTGGTTTGTTTTACACCATTAAAAGACTTTCTAGCCACGGGCTTGAATCAACTTTTATTTAGATTATTTCTGTAAAAAAACTGTGGTCTTTTACTCAGTGAATTCTGTTTGTGTTTCACACAAACAACTAAACTTTTGTACTGCTAAGTCAGCATGAAATTCAATTCAGAATTCAATACTCCGAGTCATTCTTAATTGATAAGGCGTTGACTTATAACAATGCAGAGCATTACTGCCAAGATTACCATGAGTCAGCTCTGAGGAAATGACACAGCTTTATTTGATAAACAGACATTTGAACAGATGAACTGAGACAGCAATAAATGCAATCGGAGGGAGGGTTTATGTCTTTCTGGTTAAACCAAGTGTTTAAGGATTTTTTGCAATTTCTGTCATCGGCAAGTGATTTAAGAAGTCTTGGTGGCAAACTTTCAAACTGTTCTGTTGGTGTTGTAATGTTGCAGTCAAGTGTGAGGTGTTTGATGTGTTTGAAGTCTTCAAGTTAGCTGTGGTCTTTCAGCACTGGGTCCATGCATAAAATATTTCCACTTCAGTGCTTGACCTTTTTAGAACATCAATAAAGTTAACTGTCCTGTCTGCCTCTAAAGAGAATCTGTTAATGTGTAAAACAAGAAAGGTCACAAAAATGGGAAAACGTAATTCTCTGTGTCAAGTCGATTGTTAAATGCATCTGTTATGTTAACCTAGTTCCCTTACACATTATTATTTAGGTAAGATGTTTGCACACAGGTGCAAAGGAGTATATTTCATAACTCTGTTTGACTTATCAGCTTTGGATTCACGAATAGTATGTTGAAGAAATGGTTGGTGTCCAGTTCAAAAACTCTATGTTAGAAGTTGTGTCAAACCCTGGCAACAGTGCAAAGGATTTTACAAGTCACAAGAGTTTTCCTTTGCCAACGCTGGTAGCTTGTACTGAATGGTTTCTATTGTTTTGGTTTTAAAAGGGCTATTTCAGTAGGACGCTGGCAAGGCGAAAAGTGGCCTCTCCCTTACTCCCCATAACCTTAACAAGGTGTCCTTCCTCGCGCACTAGAATAGGGTCTTTATTAACAAGGCCAGATGAGCAGAGGTCTAGATTCTCACATCTACCATCCAAACAACTGGTGGCATGCACAATTCAACCCACTTTATCACTCCACGGTCGTCATCACCACTTGCACGCCACACACACAAACACACACACACGCATGCATGTACACACAAAAGTACACAAACATGCTGACATACATCCATAGGAGGTTCTGACACTGTAGGATTACATCAGCAACCTTTCAGACCATCTTACACACATACAATTATACACAGCCTCACTGACTGTCTGTCATCAGCTTGCTTAAACACCCACAAATATACAAATACAAATTTTGCCATTGGATTCATCAGTCTGTGATTCTGAAAAATTCCTCTCCCTCAGCATTAGGGAAAGCTGCATTTTACAAACAATGTAAGAAATTCATGATGCTGAGACGATGGATGCAGCAGACAAGGTATGAGAAAAATGCACCATCTTGATCCAGCAACACTTCCCACACCTTTCATTAGCGTGCTTTAGTGACCACTCACATGTGAGATTTACTGTAAATTATCCCGTCTGAGGGCCTAGTCGTGTAATTACACCTAAATGCTACATTTAAGAAAAAAATTCTCCATGGGAGGGTGTTTATCAACAACCGCAGCCTGGAGGGCCAAATCCAGCCGAATACCATGACTGGTGTTTAGCCTGAGATGACTTAAGGGCTCGACACCAGTATGCAATTACTCTCGTGCCAAAAATTTAGGCCTACACGATTTGGCTGCTGGTTAGCCGCTTTTGAGCGACCCGGGAGTGTAGACATTTCGTACCAGTCTCCCAGCTTGTCTGAGGAGGTGAGTAAGGTGCAGACTGTTTGGGGAGGGGTGGGGGGAGGGTGAGACTGCCTGGGAGCATGACCTGCAGGGTTTTTGGCCCGGTGGCGGTAGAGGTTGCAGAGTTATGTAAAAAAGGGCCCGGCACAGCTATGGTATGTGACAAGCACTGTTGAAGATGGTGCCAGGGCGCCAGGACCCACCACCCTCCTGCTCACGTCCATCTGTGCGCACTCATTTGCCAACCATCTGTGAAATGCCTTCCCGACGCCAGCGTCTCATCCACGATGGCATAACAGTTGGATGCCACACCATTCTAATTGCCCGTGGGTTGATTCAAACTCATACTTTATTTTATCGGTTTATCGGTCGATGTGTATTTGAGGAAAAGCTGGCAAACAATAAATGCAAGAGGGGGAAGGCAAAGTGGTTTGCTCCCTGTGCCACTCAGTGTCTATCTCTTATTCTCTCTCTCTTTTTCTCTCTCTATCCAACCGCAACAGAATTATCAAAGCAATTACATTTACATTTTCGATTATAAACCTTGAAATGAAACCTAGATGACCGGGGACCAGGCAAATAGTTTTGCCATGTTGAAAGCACCAAGACACTAAGGCAATGCCATACAAAACAATCACCTCATGCACTGGCCTTTCAAGAGGCTGCTCCAATGTTTGCAAACACAGCTTCCCGAGGTTCTCTCTCTCTCTCTCTCTCTCTGTCTCTCTCTCTCTCTCTCTCTCTCTCTCTCTCCGTCTCTCCCCTGTGTGCCTGGCATTGTTTTAGCAGAGGCTTGACCTCCTCACAGGGCAAGAGGTGCCCCTAATCCCCGGCGGTATTAACATTCCCACAGGGGGGCTGACTCTGCGGCGCTAACCAGGGCACAGTGTGGAGCTTGAGCCAATGTGGCTCACTCCCTCCAGCCAAGAGCACCTTTCTTGGTAATGTGGCCAATGGGCATTAATATGCAAGCCTGAAACCTGTCTAGGGTTACTTACTGGCTTCTAAGAGCACTGCACTCCTCTGATGCTGCACACTTTTCTGGGCGTCTAAGCTGGACTTTCCACATGAACCCTGTGGAGAAGATTCTTTGGCTGGATCCCAATGCCCATCCTAAGACCTGACCTGTCATGGCATAGTGGTCACATTGAAATTGACATTGAAAGTTTCATGAGAATTTAATCATGCAGGAGGTTTTTCCTGTCATGTAAGATTTTGAAACAGTCCCAGTTTCCTGCTCACATAAATGGTGCACTCTAAGAGGAAATATTCTAAAAATAGATCACGGATGGCATTTATCTCTTGTATTTGTGTTTTGTTTCCGTGAGTCGATCTCTCTTCACCCAGTAGGAGCTGGAATTTTTCAATATGTTTTTTTATTGAACTGGATGACATTTTTCTGTTAACTAAATAGGTGGGTCCTGATTGTTTCTCTCATTGTGAGCAAACGTGTGTGTTGAGTCACTGTGAACATGCATAGTTAAACGGACGCTGAGTTGACTCGGCAAATAAGGAACTGCCGAAGGATGTGTTTGGAATGTTCCCAGCAGGTAGTTAAACCTTACATTTGTCAGCCTGCACCGAGGAGGGAAAAGAAATTCATGAAATTAGTACTAAAACAAATATTTAAAAGAAATGACTCAGAAGATCAGCAATCAGATGGTCTGTTCTCTTTTCCTCTTTCGTGATATACATAAATGAAATCACATCAAATTGGGAGTTTATTAGAATAAGACGAGAGAATTGATTGTTTCCTATGGAGACTTACAGAATGGAAATACTATACTGTATATATATTGTTAAACCTATGCTATATACTCTATTCAGTGCATATAAAACACACACAATATTTGACTATTTGGATATCCTTAATATCAGTTTCATGTTTAGTTGAAAGTGAGATGTTTTTTCAGTTTCTCAAACCAAATGCAAAGCTGTGGCTGTGGACAGAATAGTAGAATGGCCTTGTGCAACCTCACTGTGACTGTCACAACTTACTGCTATCACTGAGTGGCTGCCCAACCCCTTTAGGGAAAAGTTTCCATTGGCCTGTGGTACAATGTACAATGAAAACAATAGCACTAAACTACAACTGAATGAAGTGATTTTGCTAGTGATGTTTCCCATTATGAAAACTCCTCTGTAGATTAACAAAAAAGGAAAAATCACTTGCAGTAAGTGTGAAGGAGTGCCAAAGTATGAGGTATTGCTTCTTATTCTTATTCTTATCATGCAATATTTTGGTCTTTGAGCCCACACCCCTGCCCTTCTAATGAATCCCTAATTGAGGTTTGAGGTTTTTTGGTGTGACAATGGCCACAAATACTACATCCATAGTGAAACTGTGGTGAGACAAACTGACCTGTAATATACTCACGTGCTTAGAAAGTGGCATGCAACATTTGCAGTTTCCAGACTCTGTTAACCTGTTAACATAACATGTGTTTAGGCACATGGAGGTCAAGAGGAGCTACAACCAAACACGCACGGGGGAACAAGGGTCATTTGACAAGGGCCATAAAACAGGCTACAGAAAACTCACTATAAACAGCAACACAAAGAAAGAGAGAGGAAGTTATTTGTAGTTTGAGCAGCGGCACAACGAAGGCACTGGAGCTGCTCTGAGTCACCATTGCAGAACTGTGTACAAGCCGCCTGTGGTGAGGCTCAGGCAGAGTAGCCTACATATACAACAAGGACAGGGTCTGTTTGGGGGTTACGGGAGCAAACCGCTCTGCCTTCCCCCTCTTGCATTTATTGTTTTCCAGCTTTTCCTCAAATACACATCGACCGATAAACCGATAAAATAAAGTATAAAGAGTTTGCACACTAAGCTGCACATCAGTGAAAGTGAGCTCTGACAGATTCAGAGATACAGACGTCAAGGTGGAGATTTAAAATTATGTGATGTGTTTGTAGCATTCACTTATTTTAGTGATCAAATCCATTTGAAGTATAATTTGACTGGAATTTAAAAAATGGGGCTCCTGCCAAGCTGCTTATAGGCCAGTATATCGGCTCTCACTGAAGCAGATATGCAACAGGACTCCTATGCCCTCACTCACCCCAAGCTGACGGGTAATTTAGTGTGAGAGCCCAAGCAGGATGATCAGGATGATACTCAAGACTGTGGCTGGCAGCATTATTGGAGCCTTGCTAATTTCCTCCAGAATTATCCACTTTGTGAGCCCCCCCCAGCACCCCAACCATCAATGTGCTGTGCTGTGGATACACAAAATAACTGGCAAGCTGGGCTGCCCACTTCCCTGCTAGTTTCTTGATTGAACATGTATCAGCGCCACAAAATTTTACTTGCTGACTGCAGGACCAAAGCAGCACCCATGAGTGTGTGCGCACACACACACACACACACACACACACACACACACACACACACACACAGACACACAAATATATCTCTTTATACCTATATCTATCAATATCCATCTCTCTCTATATATATCTATCTATCTATATACATACATATATAGGTGATTCCATGAATTGGTTTTCTTGCTCTGTGATAGTTGCTCTTGCGAAAGGCAACAATGACCCACAGTGACTCACTTGCACTGACACGAGTGGCCACAAACAGACTTTGGATTTTCACCTGCTCACTTGTGCCAGGGTTGAATGACCACGTCACTGAAAAATATTTATTTTGTTTCAGGCATCTTGAAACTTTGATTTGACTGCATAGATATGTATTTAGTGCATAAACTAAATGTTCTATTCTGATCATGACCAGAAACTCAAGGGGGAAACTTTGACAGTTGACCTTACAGAACTGTTTGTCAGGTGCAAGAGAAACACACACACACGCAGGGAGGGAGGAGCGTGTGCGGGGAAAGCAGAGAACCAGGTAAATGTGTACATATATAGAACGATGGATGGACAGATAGAGATAAATGAAGAAAACTAGGGGAATGGAAGAGAGGAGTGAGTAAAATGGTCTCTAAGTTTCTAAGAGGCATGGGAGAGGAGTCCAAGTTGGAAGTGATATGCCTGAGAGAATACTAACACACATACACACACACACACACACACACACACATTTAAACTATTGATCTGGATAGGAAATCTACTGTAGTATCTGTAGTACAGTAGTATCGGTACTGTAGTACGTTTTTTCGTTCCTTTTTACATAGTCTTGTCAAATTACATGCACTGAATAAACCATACATAAAATATATTTAATCATTGCAGCGCTTGCCTTTTAGTTTACAATTTTTATATAAAACCTGCCATTAAACAACTTGACTAATAATTCCATTTAGATATTTTAAATTATGTTTACATGAAATTTACACTCACTTTAACAATATTTTGTTGTTTAACAATATTGTGTATTGTGCCTGTGAGTAGGCATTCGAATGTCACAATAAATATTACTGCGTCATTGTTAATTCTAAGGCAAAATGCTGAGTCATGCTGCTTGAGATTTTACACTCAGAATAACTTGTACCCACAATATTCAGAAGCTCTCACTGTAATAAGCACATTACATGGCCCCACTGATACCTTGTTCACTCTAACTAACTGGCACACTGTCACAGATTGGTCAGGAGACTAAACCCAAATATAGGACAATTGCATCTAATTTCAAAGACTCTACACACACAACTTTGCATGAGAGCAAACAAGAGAAAAGATAAGAGTCAGATCAGAAAAATGTGCATTAAATAGAGTCTCTCTTCACAGTAACAGTCTTCCGGTGTCTGAATCATGACAACAAAGTGTTAAAAGCAGGTGGGATTAAATAGGGCGTGGACAGGTGAGTCAATAATCAGTAGACCATACTGATCGTGTGGGCGAAGCCAAGTTGTAACACTTGCTCATTTGCTGTAACAAAGCATAGATATAGCCCAGCTCCAGGATTCTGCTGGTATCTAAGAATAATAACCCAAACAAACACAAAGACCTTTGGACACATAAGGGGGTGGAGGTTGTAGATTTATGATTCAGAAGTGACTTAGGTACTTCACTTTCATCTTTTGTGATTTTGCGACAGCTGGTCCCAGGGTTCTGAACAATCTTTGATGAAAAGGCTACTTGTGTAATTCAACATGGCTTAGTAACTCTGACAATGTTTCTTGTCCTTTTACATGAAATGTATTAGAGGCATAATATAATTGATGGTTGAGTATATTTGTATTAAATGAGATGATGTTATGTCTTTATCAATACTTTATCAATGGTAATACTAATTTTACCCATTAGTGCATGCAGTGGGTAACAGTAACATGACATTTACTGAAACAGGTTGAAACAGGTTGAGAAATACCAGACACATGAAACATCATAGAACAGCATGTTCTCTAGGTACCATAATGACGTCTTTTGGTAGGAGCAATCAGTTAACAGAGGAAGAATTCAAACCCAACTCTTAGCACTATCAGTGGAGGGGGGGGGGGGGCATTTCTTTAGAGCCACACAAGCCACTGACTTATTCCACTCTGCCATCAGCTCGTAGGAATGACAGATGTGGAAGACATAACACTTCACATTAGATCAACTCAGGTCATTGGGTCATTGGCCAGTTGTACACTGTGAGTTTTTTTTAGCAATTATAGTCATCCCATTTCCTAATAATGAATGATAAATGCTGCATATTGCTGCAAAAGATGCATATTTTTATGAAAGGGAAAATGGTTCTGCCATAGAAATGGTCATGTCACTCATAAAAGGCAAAAAACAAAAGACAAAACAATCAACAAACAAGATCAATCACGTCTTTCATTGTCTTCTTTGCCACATTGAGCACGATGACCAATGTTCCTACCGTTCTATTTAATAATGGACGCTATGTGCAACCAACCTCAATCATTCAAATTTTGTTCAGAGGTCAAAGGTGGAGGCCAATTTGACTCTGTTAAAGCTGCCACATAATATGCCCAAATCACAGTACTGTTTCTCCACTGAGTCATTTGTGGTAAAAGAACACTGGGGCTGAGTGAGAGCGTGGAGACAACTGTTCGTGAGTATGAGGTGACCTCTGATCCATGGCCAGTGGAAAATTTGCCAGGGCACAGTATAGAATGTGACACAGCCAGGACTGGGAGGAATGTGTGGATATACTGTCCAAATAGCACCTCTCTGTGTGTGATGACTTAGTCTTTTACTTTCCTTTTTAACCAACCCCAAGATAAACTGACCAAGATCAGGTAGTTGAAGGAATCTTTATTTTCCCACAGCAATGGGAACTACAGTTGTACTATTCACTCAAGGATCCATTGCTCAATCTGAATGAACACATTCACTTGGATAAGCACATTTAATAGTGCTGATTTCCTTATTGTGTGTTGTAAACACACATCATCAAAGCCAAGCCAGTAATTGCACCTTTGCCTTAAAGCAGTGAAAGGCCTCACCTCAGCTGATGCAATCCTCCACCCCCGACCCCTCCCCACCCCACCGCACCCTTCTGGTAACCGTGTTGGCAAACTGAGTGGTCTTCAAATCCTCCTGGGTGGCATCCTTCCCTGGACTGTTGAGCCGGTCACATGTTTTTCCTCTTTTGTCTCTTTCCTGATAGTCTCCCCTCTTTGATCTGAGAGCTTCTGAGAAAAGCTAATGATTTAGCCCCTTATTTTCTTGAAGATCTCAGTGTTTCCTTAACCCATATTTCATAGAAACTGGTCTCTCTGGTTCCACAGTTGCATAAAAAAACAGCTCTTAACAATACTGGGAACTTGTGCATTGCAGGCCAGAAAATGAACATCCTCCAACATCCGCCCGAAAAGCTATTGTTTGCAATCCACCTGATTCTTGGCCAACATTTATAAGCCTAGTTCACTGTTATGACATTCTCTGCCTGAGGAGTGATAGTCACCTAACCTGAAGCGAACCCATTAACACACATCGGCAAAACGACTACACTGTGCCTCTTGCGGCAAAAAATTGGCCAGCTGAACGGACACTACTACCCCAATGCATCTCCGAGCCAATCTTCTCCCCACATGGACTCCCTAGAGGGTCGTTGTATTTGAGTTGACATGCTGCTAGGGTAAGCAGATTTTTCCTCTCAGATTTCTGCCTCTTTTACCCTACAGTGTTTGGATAGGCTGCATTACTCCAGCTGAGTGTTGGCCAGTTACTGCAGCTATGCTGTTACTATAATACAGCATGGACTCATTTATGGCCCATGAAGGTAGACTGCACTGTGCTTGTGTATGTTTGTATTAAATTAAGTCAACACAAGTAACCAACTAAATGTATTTTTGTGTGTGTGTGTGATTCTGTGTGTGTCTGTATTCGGACCAGTTCCTCTCGTATTCTAGTGTGTAAGTGTGTACAGATGTGTTTGTGGTGTATTTCTGGTGAATCTGCTGGCTGAAAGGCTGCCTCATTTCCACTGTTTGCAGTCGGAGCAGTTTGTGCATTTTGTTACACTGTGAGCACTTTTCCTCAGTGACAGTAGAGTGTTTTTTTGAGTGTATTAAAAAGTGTGTGTGTGTCCAAGACAGATACAGTGTCCATGACATATCAATATTCCCTGAATGTGAATGACAGGGGGGAGGCTCTGATGACGTCAATGTCGAGTACAAGTATAGGCATGCACAAGATTTCTGTGGTGAAAAGGTTCCTACTATGCGTCGCATCTCTCAAATCTTTTTGAAGCCAAAACATTTGTTTGCCCTTTTGTTTATTCGGTGAACACTTGCATTGCAACGAATGGGCCATTTCCGTTTGAGGCGATAAAGATATATAAAAAAACAGGGTAATGATTCCACAGCACATTTCGTTTTTTTGGAGAAGAGAATCAGGCTGAAACCTGACTCGGATTGTTGCTGCTGAAAGGACGTGATGTGGCCTGCTTACAGAGGCCACTGACCTTATCAGGAATCAGCACCACCACCGCCCTTCAGGCAGCTGCAGCACGGGACTGTGGTTTGTTGCACATTGTCGTCAGGTTCAGAGGTCTCCATGACCTTGTCCCTTTAAGATAGTGTGTTTGTTGTGTGTTTGTGTGTGTGTGTTTATGTGTGTGTGAGAGTGTGTGTGTGTGTGTCTGTGGGTGTGTGTGCGTGCATTTGCTTGTGTGTGCGTGCAAGTGTGTGTGTGTGTCTGTGTGTGTGTGTGTGTGTGTGTGTGTGTGTGTGTGTGTGTATGAGTGCATTTGCTTGTACGTGCGAGTGTGTGTGTGCGTGCAAATACTGATGGGACAGCATTTCCACATTCTTTCAAAGCTGTGGTGCTTTGTTAACATCCTTATGGTAAGAGGGCCAGAGATGTTCAGGAAGACTGACTCTACACAGCTCATTGCTTTCTCTGATGTCAAACTGTTTTGGAAACAGGCTCAGTCATGTTATTGGCCTTGGTGACATAGGCAGATCTGCACCAGACAGGAGCTGACTTGTGTTTCCTTATAAACGCAACTCATGTTGATTTAAGTGTCACATGGAAAAGTTATGGGCCAGAGTGTGGACTAGAGACATGTTCAACGTTATGAAAGTCAGCTGAGTTTCACCCTGCCCCACAAGAGCTGTCTCCCTCTTTTTTGTTCTTGCTCTCCTTTTCTCCCTCTCTTTCCCACATCTCTCGCTTCTCCACAACTACACGGCTTTCTCTGGTGTGTGTGTGTGTGTGTGTGTGTGTGTTAGTGTTGTCTCAGGCATATCACTTTCAACTTGGTCTCCTCTCCCATCCCCACTTTCACTCAGTCCTCTCTTCCATTCCCCCTCGTTTTGTTCATTTATCTCTATCTGTCTATCCATTATTCTTTATGTACACGTTTACCTGATTCTCACTCACTCCTCCCTCCATCCCCAGCTTTACTGGTCACGCCTCACAAGCCTCACAAGTCATGCTTCTGCGGTGTGTGTGTGTGTGTGTGTTTTTATGTAAGAGAGTGACGGAAAGATTGAGACAGAGGGTGGGTCTGTAAGAATTTCTGTAGGTCTGTCTGTCAGTCTGTCTCTCTCACTGTTTGTGTGTGTGTGTATGTGTGTGTATGAGTAAGAAAGTGATTGTGTGGATGTGTGTGTGTGTGAATCTGTCTGTGAGCGTGTGTCTGTGTGTGTGTATATATGTGTGTGTGTGTATGTTGTGTGTGCGTATGTGTGTGTATTTGTGAGAGAGAGATTTACACGCACAGACGCGATCAACTGCCCTTGAAGGTGACCAGTGCATCTTCACTGCTGTGACAGGGCCTTGTTCACAGTGACAAAATCAATTTCTCCCTTGTGGCTGAAGTCTCTATGACTCTATCCTCAGGTAAGCCATTATACACAGGAGAAGAAACACAGAGCCTGAAATCTGATGCTCTATCAGTTGTCTCCACTCACTCTGGGAGAATACAAAGAGATACTCTGAGGGGGCGCTATCCGGGCAAAACGTCACAGACGGAATTGTCACACCTCGGTGTGACTGTTTGCATGCCTTCATGTTTGCATTAGCGTGATGAACTGCAGCGGCATCAAACGGGTTAGGCAAGAGTACAGCTGGCAATGTAGCACCTGGTCGGTGGGCTGCGCAGTCCATTTGAATTCCAAATGGCCCAGTCACCCAGCCCACATTCTGACACACTTGGAAGAGTGGGTCATGCGAGGAAGGGATACAGGCTTGAATCTGCAGGGCTCTCTTTAGAGATGATAGTATGGTATATTGTTTGACCCAGAGACAGCAACAGAATGTGGAGAAGCAATTGCAATGATGTGATATCAAAAATGCCTAAGATCCATATTCAAATATTATTCAAGAGTTACCATGTGTGGTGGTTGTAGCAGCACCACAACACAGTAACATTTTGCTTCTATTTGAAGTATCCTTTTTTTATCAGACTTTTGTCATGGTATTATCTTCAATTTAATTCAGATGGCTTATAGCCATGTAGGGCAGATAGACACAAGTGTTATTCCTAGAATGTGCTCTATGCTATTTTGGATGGTACAGGAAACCAAAATTCCTTAGTGTTGATTTAAATACAAAGCATCTTTTGTTTAAGACATCTTGAAAATGAAAGTATTGAGCTTGTCAATAATTCTTTTTTCTACACCACTATCTCTATAGGAGGTGCCCGGAAGACCCCTGAGATCTGATAAGTGGATAAACGGCTGGGTTACTGATGCATACCTCATGATGCTTCTGAGATATGTGTAATGCTGTGTCAGTGTGTCATCCAGTAAGATTTTAGCTGCTGCTTGTAATAAGTCTGCAGGGTGAGACGAGACCGGTTTGGGCTGCAGCTTTGAGTTGCACTCATTAGCCAACCAGTGCACAACTTATGTTCAGTTTATGTGTGTGTATGTGTGTGTGTGTGTGTGTGTGTGTGTGGTGTCATACAGTGTAGTCAAAGGGGGGATGAGGATCAGCTCCACTTTCTACAGAGGAATTATTAAATGTGCACAAATTTCCTGGAATTGCCCTTTATGCACAGCAAAGTTAATCCTCACCGGTGAGAGGGAGGGTGGTAACATGAGAGAGGATGAAAGACAGAATGATAGAAAAGTAGAGAGAGAAAAAAAGATACGGTAACCTTGCTGAACCATTACTTTAAATATGAACCAACCAATTATAAATTACACAGACGCTGCAGGTATGCTCTTTATCTCTGCAATCAGAAAGCTGACCTGGTTTTCTCTGGAAGTAGCTTGATCAGAATCACCCGCATGAACCTAAGCATCTATGAGCATCAGTGATTCCTGTCTCTAAAGCACGCATGAAAGTACTGTATTACCAAGAATTCCATACCAAAGAAACCGTCCCTGGCCAGCCTCAACAGGACCATTTATCATTCACTTAAATTCAAATGAATCAAATAGGTGTAGACCACTGCAAACTCACTATTAGTGACCTCAAGTCTTGCTGCTGCTGCTGCTGACTGGACCTCTGGGCTTTCCTAGTAGAACCAGTCAGTGGTGACCGTCAGCTTAGCGGGAAGCGCTGGCCCTCAGGCTTGGTGGCGGGGAGGAAATCGATTAGCATTATTGGCACTGCTTCATGAATTATTCGTCAGATGTCACAGACACATTCACTGATTCGCAGCACTGCTTCCCCTGCAGTTGTTTTTTTTTTTTTAATGGTGTCTTTCTATGCATCCACTGTCAGCTTGAGCCCTTATATTTGTTATTGTATGTTATTGTATAGAAAAAGGGTAAATAGTAAACAGACTGCATTCATATAGCACTTTTCTACTCCTACTCCCACTCAAAGCACTTTACAATGTGTGCCTCACATTCACACACATGCATTTACACACCAGAACCAAGGTGCCAACCTGCCACCGGGAGCAATTTGGGGTTCAGTGTCTTGCTCAAGGACACTTTGCTTGAACCTGCAACCCTCTGGTTGCCGAACGGCAACGACTATCTACTAACGATTTCTGCTCATCGTAATTTGTGAGGCTGAAATAGAAAGAGTTGTCTCATTTATTTGGATTATGCTTGAAGTCTCTATGGCAAGAAATCAGAAGTATGTGTCCTGTTAGACATCAGACCAAAATGGGCATGACAGTAAATATGACTCATTAATGTTTGGAGAGTTCTCTTGTATTTTTCCACCTTCCATAATTTTCTCTCTCTCTCTCTCTCTGTTTAAAGCCTTGTATTCCTCATGCTAAGCCTCAATAAGTGTTCAAATCTGACTCACTGAAATCACAGCAGATTGACTAAAATCCAAATAATCTGCCTTTTAAAAGCATCTCATTTAATAAAATGGAATTGGATATTACTTTACCAGTACACTTTGTTGGATTAAGTTAAAAGACACAATGAGGGATTGGCCAAGTTTTCACTTTGCTTTCTTAGGTGTATCTGTGAGACTATGTGTGTTTATGTATTGTCTAGGACAAGGATGTACTCTAAGGGATGTTCCACATGTCCAAAAAAGAATGGTAGAAAAAGAGAGCGAGAGAGAGGGGGGGGGGGGGGGGCGGAGAGAGAGAGAGAGAAAGAGGGAAAGAGAGAAAGAGGAAGCGGAACAGGATCATCCAACAGCACAAGCACGCTGGTCTTATGTAACCGGCTCTGACATAAACAGTGCAGAGCAGTGTGACCTGCATCCTAACATGAGGATGAACTGTACACACACACACACACACACACACACACATAGGCAGGTACTGTATGCACATCGTCTCAGACCCAGATATGTGCACGCAAGCACATAGACAATTGTGCAGTCAGTCCAGTCATACCACAAACAGTACATGGTGGCAATCAACAATTTATGTCATGTTCCAGAAAAAGGCATCCATACTTACACTACACCACACAATATGTTATACGCTGACATAACACGACAGCATGGGTTACAGGCATCATCATTTAAATGGTCTGCGTTTGCATGAATCCCCTTGAATGTCTGAGTGCGTAGGTGGCATGGTAGGCATAGACTGACTGGACCCAAGGATCCAGGCTCACCAATGTGTGACTCGCAAAGAGGAACATCACAGGAGGCTGTGACATGACGAAAGCTTTACAGTCTGGGGAAGATCTATTCATTTGTGCTCTGTTCTGACAGTCCCTTGCCAGGTTTTGGAACTTGACTTATGGCAAATGTAACAACATACAAGGACCGTACCTCTCAAAAGCTTATGAGTTTGAATGATAAGTCTGTTCTCATCATAGAATTACTTGTGTAATGGTGTATGAAAGCAATCTGATCTCATGTTTTTATGTTCTTTCATTTTGCTCTTAGTAAGGATGTTCCTCCCATCAGTACAAATCATGAAATTTAGCTCCCTTTAGATCCATTTTAGATCAATTTTAAATCCATTTCAGTAATATATTTAATCACGTTAGTCAGTAGGTCCCAAAAAATCATTCAGACACAAAATCATTTCACATTTTTATTGTTCATTTTTTTACATAACAATGACACAGCTTCACTGATACAAAAATCCCCTTTGATCTGGCAAATATACAAGTGAATGTTAGTTGTTCCACAGGAGACAGACATGTACGTATGGTTTGTATGGCATTAAGGTATTGGGCCAGTGCGTGTTTCTTACAGGCATGATGACAGCAGCAAGGCAGATAGTTCCATACATGTAGTCACATGGAAAGCCCGAAGACTGATACCTGTGGTGCTCATTCCTCTCCTTCCCAAAGCCACATTCAATGACACATTCGTTAGTTATAAGGCTCTTAAATAATGCTGGTAGTGACGTAAACAAAAGCTCTGAATGCACTCCTGCTTTTCTCCAGAGGTGACATGTGACAAGCCTGGTGTTGTACCTGAGCAGTAGACACTAAGGCACAGCTCTGGCTAGTCTGTGAATGCCTCGGCCATTCCCGAGATGGTGGTATGTGTGTGTGTGTGTCATGTAGGGTGCTTCACGTCTGCTACACAAACACCAATGGACAGCGTAGAAAACACAAGAATGTTTCACATGCCTGAGAACCATTTGTTGTAAATTCACTCATCTTCTCTCTGGTCCTTCATAAAAGGGACAACCCACACCACCATGGCTTCTAAAACCAGCTGAGGCAGAGACTGTACAATGCACAGCCACCACCCACAAACAACACAGGCCACACAGACTCGGAACAACCGCTGTCTGTGCTGGAGGTGGAGTGTGGAGCCTGATGCACAGGACTTCCACGTTGAGGTCCGATGTTGAGGGCAGATGCATTTCGCAGCGTGGGGTAGTTTCACGTGCCAATCCACTGTAGCTAATCTCTATGGCAATACATTTAGTTCCAGTTGTATGAAGGAGCCATACAATAAAACGCAACACCCAGGGGCAAGATCCACTACTGGCTTCTCTTCATCCCTGGATCTCTGTTCAATACATCTAATCCTCACATCTCCACCCACGCAGCTTCTGGTCTACCTCGTGGACGCCACGCCACTGTCAGTCCATAGACATCTCTGCTGAGCAGTTTGTTTTTGTCCATTCCAAGCAAATGTGAAAGGCGGATATCCCTGCAGTAGCAAGGCATTGTGGGTATTCACCCTTGGTCTTGAATATGCAAAATCTTACAACATGCATATCTGCACATCAAGAATCAAGTCAGTAACAACTACAATCAACACCATGTGGACATCTATGCATTCATGACTAGAATGTACCATCATAAGCTTAAGGAAACTACACGATGTTCACAAAAAGCACTTTAACCATTTATCCATTTCACTTACTAACCAGATATGTTTAGGTCTACATATGTAGAAAGCAAGCTAAAAAAAGGTAACATTTTACATCATAGTCTAAAACAAAAGTTCTAAACCCATTTAAATGCCAAGTCTCTAGAGAAATAACCCCCCCCCCCCCCCACAGCCCTTCTAAACTGTTCAGTAAGTGTACCATAAAATCGATTATTTACAAAGCATATACAACTGTCAAAAAAGACCATGTTTGTAATCCAAAACATGCACAAAAATATTATACCATTTCATTTGAAATATCCACTTGCTGTATGTATATAGAGAGATCAACAAAATGATCTATAAATATTGTCCACTTTGGCTGGATCTGTTCAAAACATAGCGGCTATGTTTTGCAATGAACACCTTTTTCAAAACAGATAGGCATTCCAGCTGATCAAATGTTCAGAATCGACACTTGAACAAGGCAACGTAGTCAGACAAGGAGCCCACCAAATCTGTCTATCTTAGTGTAGTAGAGCCACACTTAGTCTTTTTAGCATGGGGATTTCAAGAAAATGATTACTACAAAGAGGGATATATAATTAGCAATAAGATTAATCAAGAGGAGTAATCGGCATAGCTAACTAATTTAAATGATTTCATTCATTGATTACATTTTGGCCAAAGCTATCTCACTATCCATCAAAAAACCCATTCTGGATCTCTAGATTGACATGATCGATTGACATGATCGCTACTCGCCAGTTAACGTCAGGGGCCATATGGATTGCAAACCAAATTCAGATTGTACACTCATTCAGGGAGTTTCTGTGATAGCAGAACAAAAATGCTCAGCGGATTAAAAGGGAGCAGGGGAAATAGGAAATAAATAGCACTGACAGCTAAAGCTACTGGTGTTGAGACACTTCACAGTGAAACAGAATGGCTGTGTCAGCACGTATGATGCTCTCACACGTAGACACATACACTGAAGTCCAACTGCTTGAACAGTAAGTAACTCAGTGCCTGGTGATCGAGCACTTTCACATTTTTCTGTGTATAAACGTACAATCATGTGATTGAAATCTCAGTTTTAAAAAACATTCAAATGGATGATACTACCTATGTAAGAAAATAACACCAACAAGGTGTACCTGCTTAAAAGCTTATCTGAATCATTGCTTAATATACATTTTGACACTGTGATTCAAAGTCAAGTATGAGATATGTGTATTAACACACTTGGGATTTGAAATAACGAAAACAACTATCCTCATACTGATAAACTGACAAGCTTTTGCAATTGTGAGTGTGTGTGTGTGTGTGTGGGTGTGTGTGAAGATGCATTAAAAACAATCTAGAAGTGCTTTTTGTCTCAACAGAAACCCCCCAAAAACCACCTTCAAGTGCATGAGGACAACAACCTTGGACGCAGACAGTAGGTCTGCATCCACATGACCAGGCACAGCAGCTCTCTAAAAAACAAACAAACAAACAAAAATCATCTCTGCCTCTTGTTACAGTATGTGACTGAGGATCCCTGCAAAAATACAAATGGTTTTGTCCTGCTCACAGCACGACCAACCAGCAGGTTATACAGGTACTGCAGTAGAAGCACCAACAGCTTGCCCCTTTCCCTCTGTGTCACACCCCTCCCCAACTCCATCACCACCCCTATTCCCACCCCACCTCTCTAGATCTATGATTGCCTAATTAGTACTCTGGTTGACTTTACTCAGTGACTACACTGCAAAAGAGGATTGTTCACCACTAACAAGTAGACACACAATAAAACGAAACAAAACAAAACAGAACAAACAAAGCAAACAAAAAAATTTGCTAAAATGATGTCTGAAGAAGTCCGTCTCAATATGGAGTCCCGGTGTAATACTTTTGTTGTCGCTAACAGACAATAAGGCGCCTGTGACTAAAACAGCCATTTCGCATTGGAAGAAAAATACTCTGTTGGATAGAATCTTTGGGGGGCAGTCAGGGCCCGTGGAGTCCAGCCCTTGATGATGATGGTGTTTCTCCAGTCTGTTGCTTAGTGACCATCTCCAGATGAGCCAGGGGGGTTGTGGATCCAGTCCAGCACGATAAGCGACAAGCTAACGATCATGAAGATAATGCCAACCACAAGGAAAATGGCTGCCTAAAAATGAAGAAAAAAAAAGTATATCAGAGTATATCAGTCACTGTGTTTCTTCAAGTCAGACATACTGCATCCAAAAGCTATTTGGCTGATTTCATGACTTTCATGAAATATTTCAGTTTAAATCCATCCATATATCACTAAGCCTTGAAAACTGGAATCTGTCTATCTAGAATAAAGTGTAAAAAGAAGCATGGTGGCTCTTGAGACATAATCCTTGGACCAGAATATGGACTCACAAATTTCCAATAAAGAATATACTGTATGACTTTCCACTTATTGCCATTTCATTTACAAAATTATTCAAAAATTGTGAATTGCAGTTTCATGAAGTGATGCAAACTATAACAAAATCTCATTGTGAGATAACCCAACGGGGTTTCTCCTTTATTCAAGGCCTCTGGCAAGTCTAGCGTTACCGAAATGGGGTCATGGGGTTCCCTACACAGCGCGCAGAAGCCCACATGCTGATAGAAGTATATTTTCTCCTGTAATGGAGACTGTTTCGGATAAACAGACTTGAGGGCCAGAACTGAAACTTACTGAGATCTTCTGCGGGGAGCGGAGAGGTACACTCTTGACCAGCTTCAGGTAAAAACTTGCAGGGAGGATGAAGATGAGCATCGTGGCAGCAGAGGAACCTGCAAAGGGGGAAAGGGCAGCCATGTTGAGACTACTGCTTACAAACATGATATGAAAGTTACGTTCTCAATGTGGACCCATTATGGGAGATAGATAGATTTATACGTATCTAGATATTTGTAGAAATGGGTAACTTTTTGTCCATTTCCTTTTTAAATTGCAGCATTGTGAAAAACCTCCACTTTGGAGGGCATTTTTAAAAATAACTGCTTGAGGTGGCTAAAACTCCATTTACGTGTTACAAAAGGCCCAGCAACGAATTTAAAAAATATTTGTTTATAAAAATATCTAGATATATGTCAACAGGGCCTAGTCTGACACCTCCAATTGAGGTGAATGTCATGATCCTGCTCCTTGCGACTCCGGCCACCCACTGGACTATCAATGTACTGCAACCTCTGTTTTGTTTACTCCACCATGTGCCTCTGTTTTGCTGTGTGTCCTGCCCCTTTCTCCTCCCCTGCTCTGCACCTGTAACCCATGATCCCATTCCCTGTAATGAGTTCACCTGTTTCTTGTTTGTTATAGTGCTCCCCTTCCCTATATATACCCCAGTTTCCCCTCTGCTCCTTGTCTGATTGTCTGACCGTATTCCGAGTGTTCTGAATTACGTATCTGTCTGCTAAGCCTGTTTTCTTGCGCCTGTTCTCGTTATCGCTGTTTTGCTTTTCCCCTTTGGATATTTTTTTGAGTTTCTTATATTTCTTGGACTTAGGATACTTTTGGATTTGGACTACCTGTTTACGTTTTTGGATGTTTGATCTTTTGTGTGTTTTTTCTCTAACTAAGTTTTTGGATCCTTGTTGGATTACTTACGCCTTTTGTTTTCGATCTTCTGAGCTTTTTCCCTTTTTGTATTTTTGAGCACTGTAAATAAATATTTCCACGGATCTGCGTTTGGGTCTCAGTCTGTACGTAACAGTACAATCAGACCACAAAATGGACCCAGCGGATCAAGAACACTTTTCCTCAGCTATCCAGCAACATGGATCCCTGCTGGGCCGGCACCAGGCGCAGATTGAAGATCTCAGATCTGACATCAGGAATCTCGTGCTCCAGATCCAGCCACTCCGGTCGGCCGCAATTCTTTCCGTGCAGCCTGAATCCCCTGTCCCAGTCGCCCACGCTGCCCCGGTCTTTGACGAACCTCGACTTCCCCCACCAGAGAGATACGCTGGGGAGCCAGGTACATGTCGTTCATTTTTGTCCCAGTGTACTCTGATTTTTAGTCTCCAGTCCGGGTCATTTCCCACTGACCGAGCAAAAGTGGCTTATGTGATCACCCAGCTATCGGGGCGCGTTAGAGAATGGGGGACGGCTGTATGGGAGTCCCCAGTTTGTGACAACTTCCGGGAATTCGCTGCCGAGATGAAGAGGGTCTTCGACCGCTCCAAACACGGGCATGAAGCTGCCTGCGAACTCCTCCATCTATGCCAGGAATCCCGGTCAGTCTTGGACTTCGCCATAGACTTTCAGACCCTGGCAATATCTTCAGGTTGGGGTAAGGAAGCCCTATTCGACACTTTTTTAAACGGTCTTTCAGAAGACCTGAAGGATGAGTTGGTCTCGCATGATCTGCCTGAATCCTGTGAAAAGCTGATAAATCTGGCCATCCGCGTCGACACAAGACTCCAGCAACGTCGACGTTTTCGGGCATCCGGAACTGTGGGGGAAAGAACCGTCCGTCTCTCCTGCAAGGTGCCAAAGTGTTCACCAAATTAGACCTGCGGAACGCTTACCCCCTGGTCCGCATACGTGAGGGGGATGAGTGGAAGACAGCCTTTAACACCACCTCTGGACATTATGAGTACTTAGTTATGCCTTTTGGACTCACTAACGCCCCTGCCGTTTTCCAGACATTCGTTAACGACATCCTTAGAGACATGTTAAATCGTTTTGTTTTTGTGTTTCTTGATGACATTTTAATCTTCTCTAAATCCCTGTCAGAGCATGTCTCCCACGTATGCGCCATCCTGAAACGCCTCCTTGACAACCAGCTCTATGTTAAAGCCGAGAAGTGCGAATTCCACCAAGAGACCGTATCTTTTCTTAGCCACATCATCTCCCCGGGATCCATCCACATGGATCAACAGAAGGTGAAAGCTGTCTTGGATTGGCCTGCCCCCTCCAACCGCCGAGGATTACAAAGCTTCTTAGGATTCGCAAACTTTTATCGACACTTCGTGCGGAATTTTAGCACCATCGCCGCCTCACTCACTGCCCTGACCTCCCCGAAGACCAAGTTCGCCTGGTCATCCGAAGCAGAGAAAGCCTTCTGGGAACTGAAGAGGCGTACACGGTCAAAAGACTCTTGGACGTTCGTCGCCGGGGCCGGGGACTCCAGTACCTCATAGACTGGGAGGGCTACGGTCCTGAAGAGAGGTGCTGGGTCCCGGCTCGGCATATTTTAGATCCGAACTTCGCCGCCAGCACCCTGCTTCGGCCAAAGGGACGCCAGGAGGCGTCCGTTAGAGGGGGGGGTACTGTCATGATCCTGCTCCTTGTGACTCCGGCCACCCACTGGACTATCAATGTACTGCAACCTCTGTTTTGTTTACTCCACCATGTGCCTCTGTTTTGCTGTGTGTCCTGCCCCTTTCTCCTCCCCTGCTCTGCACCTGTAACCCATGATCCCATTCCCTGTAATGAGTTCACCTGTTTCTTGTTTGTTATAGTGCTCCCCTTTCCTATATATACCCCAGTTTCCCCTCTGCTCCTTGTCTGATTGTCTGACCGTATTCTGAGTGTTCTGAATTACGTATCTGTCTGCTAAGCCTGTTTTCTTGCGCCTGTTCTCGTTATCGCTGTTTTGCTTTTCCCCTTTGGATATTTTTTTGAGTTTCTTGTATTTCTTGGACTTTGGATACTTTTGGATTTGGACTACCTGTTTACGTTTTTGGATGTTTGATCTTTTGTGTGTTTTTTCTCTAAACCAGTTTTTGGATCCTTTTTTGGATTACTTACGCCTTTTGTTTTCGATCTTCTGAGCTTTTTCCCTTTTTGTATTTTTGAGCACTGTAAATAAATATTTCCACGGATCTGCTTTTGGGTCTCAGTCTGTATGTAACAGTGAATACATTAGGTTGACTTTTTTTACAGGAAGCTGTGGTTTTAGTTACATGGAGAGCGAAAGAGTGCTACTCACCAATGAAACCAAAGATGTCTCGGATTGTGGGGACGAAAATCACCAGCATGTTGTCCAACAGCAAGATGGCACCAGCGATGCCTATGTGGCGGAACCAGTTAAACTCCTGGTTTTTAAACACCAAGGTGATGATCGATGAACGGATCTGAAACAATACAAAAACAAAGACATTATTAGAGGTTTACTTTTCAAAAAGTCCTACTACAACTGATGAGCATTTTTATTACAAAGAATCCAATTAGACTGGACACTTTTTTTATACACGTACACAAACAACCTTCTATGAGGCATACACTGTAAAGCGCTTTGAGAGCACATAGGAGTAAAATGCAAATGCAGTCCATTTACATATTTTTTGTTTGTGACAACAGTCCCGGTACAGAGCAGAATCTGGAAGCATAGGTTAATGTGACAAATTATGTAAGTACACATATATATTTGGAGATTTACCTTTGCCTTAGTGAGAACACAGGATATTATGATCACAGGGCCTACTACTAACCACAGTTCAGGATATTGAAGATTAATGGGATATTGTATTAATATAACTGGGTTTGTCTCCCAGGGTCTGACCAGTATTCAGAAGAGGCCTCTCTCCCATCCCAGTAAGCTTTTGCAGAAGTAGGTCTCACAACTATAAAAACATGCATAGAAATCCACTTCTGGGAGATATTTACCTTCTGCTGTATAATAGCAGTTGTACTAAGAGCGTCAGAGCCTATATCAACACGCTTAAAGTCACTCTCTCTCTCTCTCACACACACACACACACACACACACACACACACAGACAGTCAATACAAATACTGGGAAAAGAACTGCTGAGTAGTGTGCATGCTGTCTAATGAGGTGATTAGGTAGAGGCAATGAGCAGAGTGAGAATGGCCTCTGAACGCCGCCGTCGGACTGCCACCTAATAACACAAAGGTGTGTTTTACAGGATTTAAGTTTAGATCGGCTCAGGCAGAGGAAGAGAGAGCGAGAGAGAGAGAGGGGGAGGGAGAGGGAGGGAGAGGGAGAGTCGAAGTAGGTGAAAGTTTACGGGTATCAGGTGAAGAGGATCCATGACGGCCCCTGTGGCTAAAGTACAGTGTCTCTGGGGCCAAGCACACAGGAGGGCTGGTGTGTGTGTGTGTGTGTGTGTGTGTGTGTGTGTGTGTGTGTGTGCGCGCGCGCATGTGTGGTGGGGGGGAGGAGTCTGTCTGTCTGAGGATTAACTTTGACTAGAAGCCAGTTGCAACTGCACACGGGGATTGCATCAGCCAGCCACCAGCGAGTGGAGGAAGTGTGGTGAAGCAGTCCTCTGGTGGCGTGGGAGGGAAGAGGTCTGGACTGGCCGCATGTAAGACTGGTTCCCACAAGCATGGCTCTGTTTACACTTGCTTTGATATCAGCGAGTCAGCGTGAAACATGCCTTAACCTGAAAGGTGGTCTGCTGAGGGCTTGCTTAACTAGCTACAGAGCTCTGACTTGGTGAATGGGGGAAGTGGAAGGACAGAAGCAGGCTACAAGTCGCCCAAAGGCAACTGAAATGCAGATGGTGGCAGGTGATTCAAAGGTATTTCTGACTGTAAAACAGTTGCCCAAAGGAAACGGCATGTCTGGTAAGTTGTGTCCCACACAAAACCAGACAAATATGAACCACTAAGAGAAAGACCAACTCAGGCAATGTTACCAACTATGGAAAAGCATCAGTGGAAAGCCGTTAATTTTTAGCAGTTCAACAGTTCTTAAAATAAAATCTGTGCCATAGGCCATGCATGGCCTGAGGCTGAGAGACCAACTCATGACAACTTAATCCAAATGCCCCGCACGGAAGAATTAAACGAAAATCTCATACTCTGGCAATCGCACACTTCTTAGCTTGGCAATGGGAGAGGGGAGCCATCCTTCAGGGGGTCGCCTCTTGCTTAACCAGGGCCCGCCGCCTAGGTGAGACATTTCTGTAGCTCCTTGGCAGCAACTATTCAGAGCCCAACAGCGAGGTCTGGCTCTTGGAGCGTGGAGCCCTCGGCAGGGGAGTCGGGTGGAGAAGTAAGGTGGGGTGGGGTGGGATGGTGGGGGTTGGGAGGGGATGTGTGATATTTACCCAGGTCCCCATGCTCCCACAGAGGTGAAATATATGGCATATGGGCACCGCCCACTGACTCTCGGGGCCACAGGGTGTAGCGAGACACGGCCTGTGGAGAGCGGGCCCTCAAAAGCTGCCACCGTTGCCGTTGCTCCGACGTCATGGAAAGATGAACCCTGCATATGGATACGCTGTAGATAACTGTCCTAATGAACACTTACTGTGAGAGGGAATGAGAAGCTCCTTATAACAACACCAAATTCCGGCTGCTGGATGAATGTGTGTGGACGCCTCTTAAATATACAGAACCCAATGTCCAAAGAGACAGTGTTAGTCAACAGATGCCATGAATACCTGCTTTGCCTTTTGCTTTTAAGTCATATGGGTAAGATCATGTGACCCTGCAGGGCACACATTTGCTTGCAAGGGCATATGTGAGAGGGAAAAAAAAAGGTACACCCAAAAAACAAAACGCAAAAAAAAAAAAACCTTAGAGCAGTCCTCTAAAGGAGAGCAGGATAAAAATGCTGGATGGTTGCAGAATTACCTCTCTACAACATCGCATGGAGGCATCTAACACCTTGAATTTTGCTGATCTATCAACTGAAGCTGCGCAGACAAAGACAGCAAAAAAAAAAAAAAAAAACAGTCCATGCACCTGGGCATTCAGTGTCAATGTTGACCTCAACACTTGACGTTGAATCCAGATAATTAGAAGCCTCCCTGGCCTGGCAGGAGTAGGCAACACATCTCCTAAGACGACGACGGTGTGTACACGGAGTGTGTTTATTCTTAACCATGGCTGAGATAAATAGGGTAATGCCTGCGGTGACTGTAACATCGGCCAGAGTCGACCTCGCCGAGCCCTGAACTGACCTCCGGGGGTGGGGGGGACAAGGCTGCCAGTGTCTCTCTCGTCCCCAGCCTACCTCTGCCCCAGGCCTGACCGCAAGGCTCAAACACGCACACGCTTGCCCTCTGGCGTCAATGCCCAGTTTGGTACCAGCCAAAAGGGCTGATATATCTTATCATCTATCATGTGCATACAGTGTACTAGACAGGAACTAAAAGATAAGGGCCCACTGCGTACACATCATTCAAAATGCACAGAAATATGCCACAGAGCCAGATCTGGTGTGAGGTATAAGGGTTTTACTGGATAAACAAGTATGACAACCACACCCCTATACTATATAACAATTCATGTGTAACTTTTTAAAGAAAATCTCAAAATTTAATGAAATCACACAGATTCCCATGTAAAGACACTAAAGCTCTCTAGCTCGTTTTTCTTAACTGCGTGCATTCCCATGCTAGCTCGGCATGTTCAATGCCATACCGCAACCCGGGCGCCACGGAGACTAAGCAAAGCTAATCTCTCTCTAGAAGTCCATGACATTTGCGCAATCAAAAGCAAAAGGCTTCTGGATGATCCCAAATATCAGGTCCCATGAACGTGTCACATATGGCAACACATCCCCGGGGGTGAACCACTGCACTGTACCGAGAGGGGGTCAAAAGTGACTCCAGCTGTGCGCCATCAACTGCCCATTCATTCTCTAATTCTTTCAGGAAAGTTAACAAGGTCCTCAGTTCAATGAAACACAAGGTTGACCCAGATCTGTCTGTGAAGAGCCACTGTGTCTACACAGCATGGCAAAAGACTCTTCCATCAGAGTATACATATTATGTCTCATTAATATTTTGTTATCTATCATTAATCATGATGTAATCTTAATAATTATATCCTACTTGCAGATCTATACTACCACGACCAGCAATGACATGTCTGTCTTTCCCCTCTGGTCTGCTACTGCAGTAATAGGCAGAGCACCCTCTCTATGGTTACCCTGTGCTGAGACATCTGTCTGTGTGTGTGTGTGTGTGTGTGTGTGCGTGGCAGGGCTGTTGTCTCCCCCTGTCGTCAGTCAGTCTAACTGCATCGTCTGCCTCCCAACAAGGTCACTCAAAGGGTTTTTCCACTGTCTGCACTGGGGCTTACCTTCTGGAATCTTCCACTAACACCGTGGGAGCCAGGATCGCTCACTCGTGGTCTGCGAGATCCTTTCTTTTCCGCATTGTTCTGTGTATATGTCGGTCTGTGAGTGTGTATATGTCTCTGTGTGTGTCTGTGTATGAGAAAGAGAGAGAGAAAGAAAGAAAGAAAGAAAGAAAGAAAGAAAGAAAGAACAGGGAGAGGAGGGGAGTGTGTGAGAGAAAAAGAGAGACTGAGAGAGAGAGAGGGAGAGTGTGTGCATGCAGTTTTCAGTGTGTAGGTGCTGGCTTGCATACAATAAGTGTTTGTGTTATGACAGATGCCAGCTTTGCCTTTAGCAATGAATTGAGTGTACAGCATACTGCCCCACCTACCCATTCCTCAAACCAGACACACACACACCCACACACACACTCAAACAGGGCCCACACACTCACACCCACCGCCCCCCACACACACACCACACACACACACCACACACACACACCACACACACACACACACACACACACACACAGTGCCCAGCCCAGCTCTCCAATCCCAGTGTGAATGTGGATTATACACTTCTGCCCTCTAGTGGACAGTCACTATAGCACACACAAAGACTCACACACAGAGAGTGAGCAGTCGGAGAGGCGAGGCTGTGAAAAACTGTCTCCACCCACCCGCAGCTCTCTGCCCCAGTCAAATGACACATGAGTCCCCAGCAGCTCAAAGACACAGGCAATGACATTCGTTACCTCTCCCGCAGGTTTCTGTCTTTACCCTCAAGTGCAGCAATATGATACAAAACACCTCCATTCAATTCACCTCCCCACTGAAAACTATTCCATTCATTCATGTGCATGTGTGTGTGTATTTTGTGTGTGTGAGTATTTGAGTTGTAGAGCATCATCGTTTGTAAAACGCCTGCTCATTTTATCGAATTACACATCAACTGACTGGAGTGTTCAGCAGCTCAATTTATCAATACATTTTTTGCGGGGCATTTAAATTGTGGCGCTATGACTGTGCTATGTAAGCGTTTTCTGTTTCAGGGTCAGACAGTCAGTGGACAGGACAGGACCACAGGTCCACTAAGGCGGCACATACATGCCACACAGGCTCAGTGGAGCTCTTTTCCTGTTAGCAGCCATGAAATTGACACAACACTGCCCTCAGCAGTCAGCAGCGAGACACTGAGGGCCCCTCTGTAAGCCTGGCCCAAATATAGTCTATGTCCTTTAGGGGATAAAGAAAGAGAGAGAGAGAGAGAGAGAGAGAGAGCAGGTATGGACTTGAGGTTGGCCTGCAGTCCTCATCTGCTAAGGGGTGGGTCCCCTTCCCCTGAGCCCCTACTTAAAGACATCTGGAGAGAAGCTGCTGGGCTGCACTGTCCATTGTGTGGGGAGGCCAGGGGCTGGGAACAGAAGGACCTGCAGTAAGTGCTTCGGATAAAAAGGCCAAGCCTGGGCGCCGCACAAAGGTGCGTGCCAGGAATATACAGCGAGGGCCTCAGGATTTCATTTTTTTCTTTGGCTGGACCCAGTTGGGCAGTACACCCAGGGCTCCTGTAGAAGCAGCAGCAGCAACACACACAGTAGCATGGACGTGCCCGCCTCGCCAGTCTCTTGCTGGCGCAGAAAACATGCCAGTCGCTGACCTCATCTCGGAACAGAGTGTGCTTTCAGGGGCTACCGGGCACAACGCACTCACACAGACACACACTCACACAAACACAAAAACTCCACAGAGAACAGCTCAGACGCAGCGACAGAGAAAAACACTGCAGGGAACTCGTAAAAAAAAGAGCGAAAATGTCTGTAATTGTGCTTGTGGGGGGAAGAGATTTGAGGTCAAGGGCCCAGTAAATGCTGATCTGTGGGCAGAGCCAAAGTGGCAGTGGCGAGGACTGAGTAAGTACATGTAATTAAACCACACATTTGGGCCTTGTTTGTCTGTGCGGATGTGACTGTTTGAGAGTGTGTGTGTATGTGTGTGTGTGCATGTATGTGTGTGTGTGTGCGCGCGTGCATGCAGCACTTGGGGTACTCACAGGGAAGAGCACAATGGGCACGGTGAGTGTCACAGCGGTGAGGACAGCCAGACGCACCAGCAGTAGCATGGTGTCAAACTTGTACACCTTTGTGAAGGTGTGTAGCAACTCATCCGCCACTTGATCTGAACGTGTGGGAAAATAGAGGGATGGGCAGAACGAGGGAGAGAGAGTGAGAGAGAGAGAGAGAGAGAGTGAGAGATTGTGGTTAAGACAATACTCTGTTCCTCTAAGCACAAAAAAACACAATGGGCTTTCACCAAGGAGTTTGACTCAGTTACTAGGAATGTGTGTGTGTGTGGGTGGGTACAAGCAATTGAATTACAGGTTACCGTCATGAAATACCACAAATCTTGTAAGTACATTCATGCTGTGCGTGCATGTGTGTGTGTATGTGTGTGCGTGTGTGTTTGTGTGTAACCGATATGTAAGTCCACACAGGTATGCATGTCTATGCCTGTTGAGAAGGGGACACTTCAGTCACTTACCATAGAAGATAAGGTACCCAAACAGTGCTGAGAGCATGTACATAATCAGCATGGCCAGAATGGACAGATTGGACACATTCTGCATCTTCTTCCTGGAGCGACTGTGTGACAGAACAAAAAGAAGTTGAGCAAATTCTCTGCTACTAATTTGCTACTGAATTGCTACTGATACAGTTCTGTTATTCTAACAGAAATAGTGCACAGTGTAACCAACTAAGTCAGCCATGTAGTAACCAGCAACTAGTTAAGCCACTCGTTAGCAACTAGCAAAGTCAACCATAGTAGGTAGCAATGAGCTAGCTTGTTGTTACCTGCTATGGTTAACTTAGCTTGTTGCTAAACTGTAACACAATTAAGCAACTTTTTAGTTAAGTGGGCATGTAGCAAGTAGCAACTAGACAGTCTTGTGGATGATGCTGATTGTGTTGTACAGGGTGTTTTGATGGTCTGACTCACTCTTTAAGCTCACTGTAGATGGGAAGAACTTCAGGATGGCACACAAATGCGAAAGCCAGGATGGGCACTGTATATGCGGTCTGAATAGGGTGGATCAGACAGAGGGAGGGAAAAGTTAGTCTATTTCAAAAGCCTGACGGCAAATGAACTCCCCCCCCACACACAAGTTTACTCTCAATCTCAATTAAACGTCTCTCCCACATGCCACAAACCATCTGCACACACATGGGCTACACACACACACACACTCACACACATACGTACATGCGCACACACCTTACGCCCTCAGGCACACACCCACATCTGCATGTGCAAACAAGCTTGATAAGGAAAAAGAATGTCCATCTACTGCAGCCCTTAGCACATGGAATCCCACACTTTCTTTCTCCCTCTCTTTCTCTCACACACACACACACACACACACACAAACACACTCACCTGTGAGTTGAACACAAAGTACTTGGGTGTGCACATCTCCTCGATCTCCTTCTCGTGGTGGGTCTCATAGTGGACGCCGGTGGTGCCGCTGGCCGGGGAGTGGTGGGGATCTACGTGGGCACTGGTCATGTCGGCTCGGGAGAAGTCCATGACGGCTGTGCCGTTGTGCAGCGCGTAGGGCGCACCCAATAGCTCTGAGCCATTCATGCTTAGGTTGGAGTGTGCCAACATAAAGGGCAGAGGGCACGGGAGCTGGCTCTTCTTATACATCAGCTGCAGGAGAGGGCAAAAAAACGGGGGTTGGCACTGGTGTAAACAACTAAGAACGCCTAAAACAGTGATACTCACTTTTTTTTCAGAAGAGCCACATTGTGAGAGCAAAATCAGTTGGTGTGTCACCACATATACGTCAACATACCAAGTCATTTGAATCACATAGTTTCTACATAAATGTGGAAATGTGCTAGATATAAATAAGATATTCTAAAAAAAAACACACAATTAAGACCATGTTTAATACTGAGATGAGAGGAAGTTAGCATGCATGTCCTCACAGTGAGACATTCCAGATGAGCATGGGTTAGTCGGTTTCTCTGTTTCCTCTTGATCGTGTTCATGGTTGAAAATGTTGACTCATAGGTGTATATGCTCATGTGCTCACAGGTGTAGGCTACATGTCATGCCTGAGCTAGGTGGCCTTGCGCTACACTTGTGCAGACCAATGCTGATGCTGACAGTAAACAATGGTGGGGTGCGTTGCTAGGTAACTTGCAGTGGCCCCTTTAGGAAGCTAAAGGTCGTAATTTATACTTTTATACTAGTTATATTAATTAATTATTTATTATATAATTTATACTATGCAGAGGATTGTGTTCATTGTATGTTTATGTCATGCATTTTAAAAACATATTGGCTGTGTTATCATATTCTTATTGTCATAAGCTTGCGAGCCTTCAAATATAACTTGACAAGCCACATGCGGCTTGCGAGCTGCGCAATGAGTATCCCTGGCCATTCAAACATTCAAACCAGAAACTAGAAACAGGTAATATCAACCAAACTGCATTTTATTTTTTACTCAAGTGTACTCAAGTGTTGTCATTAGTAAAGTCATTAAGAACTTCCTCATCAATTCTGTTATTTACATGTATTTGCCTGACTACCAGTAATGGTTTGAAAGAGAGAAAACTGTGGTGCGTAAAAGACCAAAACATCCACATATCTAGATCTATATATAGTATATAGTATTGCTATTTCCAAACAACCAAGTGGTCTTTTGTTGTTTCCAAATACCTAGTGATATTTAACTGTAGGGAAGGGTTGCAAAGGAACTGTGTTAACAGAGGACTCTTAAAACCTGCCCTTTGACTTGCTAATGTGAGGTAATGATCCCAGTCTCCCAGTCTTGTCCCAGTCATGTCCCCACAGACCTGCCCATTGGTTGCCTTTTGTTTCCTCAACTGTTTTGCATTTCTTATCATCTCCGGCCATCTGGGATGCTTTGCATGCCTTTAGCTGTGCTATTGTCACTGTTGGTGTCGGCAACATTGGCCATATGCACTTTAGGCATGGGCTTGCGGAAATAGCCATGACAGTCACCACCTCTGGTCTTCCTCAAGCTTCCTCAAACTTGACTTCTTCTAGTTCACATTAGATGTCTGTGAACGGCAATGTTTACTTTTCTGACACGCTGGAAGAAATGCTTTAAAACGATGGTGAAATGTGCAGAGCTGTTACGTGCACCATCTGCCCTAGTTCTAGACATGTTTGAAGGCCTATTAATTGCACACACCTGCAGATCAGTCTATGTTGTCTATGTTTTGCCTGTGTTTCACTCTAGCAAGACCAAAGATTGGATTATCTATCTCAGCCATCAGTACACAGTCGAAGAGAAGACCTGAGTTATGGTCATACAGTGTGCATGAGCACATTTGCACATAGACTTTATCTAGGACTTCGTTCTGTATGAACTGGTCTTCCGGAGAGTTGTAATATAGCTCTGGGTTCAGCTGAGTTCTGATGGAAGATTCACTCGCGTGAGGAACTCCTGACACTGATAGAAAGAGCACGTGGTCCCATCTTATCCTCTGTGTTGGAGGTGGTCAGGGACACTGCCGTGAACTTCAAACACGAGCAGGCTGACTAGTGAAGGACGCATGGTGTTTGCTGACATTTAACGAAGACAAATGAAGCCTTACCACGCCCAGGAAAAACACCATGCAGGAAAGGGAGAATCCACTGGTGTAGCCCAGATAGCCTGGAAATGAGAAGTTCAACTGACATTTAGCTTAATCCTGGTGACATTTACCCCACTGTAATTACAGATTACTAACTCCCATATTTAAACAAAAAAACAAGCTTATGGAGAAAGCTGGCAAATCTTTCTTTTCCAAGCAGGGCTTACCAAGATTTTTGAGCAGGGAAAGGGGTAAAATTACACCGATGGACACCAACACCACCAGATAATTGCCATTCAGGTACCATTCACTAGAAAGGAAGGGAAAGAAACGAAAAATAGAAAACACACAGAGCAAAAGGTGTAAGTCATACTTAATATTATAGCTCAATTATACTGGCATAAAGGAAACCATGGATGCTTAGTCATTTTTGTTATGCAACTTTCTAGTATATTAGGAGGCTACGTTTCATCTGCATGCACAGTGATGTGTCACTGCAATTTGTAGTGCAATGGCACAACAATTGGCTATGTTCACAGACATCCACAGATGCTGAAATGACTTCCTCTTTCTTAAACTAACAGTCACTTTTGGTAAGTGTAAAAATAAAAGCAACGTGCATAAATGAAACGCTTCCAGTGATTGCATCATCCAGGGTCTGAATGGTTTGGAAGCGTACAAAGTCTGAGCGTCCTTCAGGGCTTGCTGCAGAGAGCAATTACCTTGTCAAGAATGTGTTTGAAAAGCTACACTGTGACTCCACAACTTTGACTGCCTGACAAAGCCCATAAGCCTTCACGTGTTTTTTTTTTTGACTTCACACTGAGAGACTTCAAAGCATTGACGGATATCTCTCATTCAGGTGAGAATTCCTCAGACTACTGAACAGATTTTTATGATGCCTGGCAGTATCAAACCCAAATACGTGAGACGTGTTATGACTAATATCGGGATTTTATTTTGGTTGGTTTTGCAGATTAGTAAGCTTGTCTGGTCACTGGGGACTGCTGATTCAGAGTAAGCTGTACTTACAATACATGTTCACATTCCTCAACACTGGGCACCATTCCAAAAATGACTCCAGGGAACTTAATATCAACAGAGTTTAAATTGATAAACCCATACGGGAGGGGATCGTGATTCTGGGCAGTGCCCAAAACCATATTCGGTGGCTAGCTTCCCATCCTGGCAGATGTGTAACGCGAGTTGACATGTTTGGGTTCCAGTCCAGGAACTTTGCTGCCAGAGAGGATCAAATGGCTTTAGCTCAAATGCGTCTGAAACGGTGGGAATGTGCAACATACCCTGAAATCTCCTCCCGGCCCAAGAAGGCGCGGATCACTTCCGGCAGCTCGTACTTCACAATGAACAGGTAGCTGGACATGGCTGCAGACGTCACATGGTAGGAGAGGACCGAACGGAATGTAAACAGCACAAAACAATTTTAAACAATTTATTGAACACAGGAATTGGCACTGAGGAATTCCAGGACTCAATCTTACCACCAATGTTCTGAAGTGTTATAGACCCAAAGGCGGCCATCTTCCCTGGAACGCCAAAGGCCCTCTCTCCAAGCTTTTCATAGATCAAAGAACCTAAGAAGCACAAAACAAAGATTTAAATGAAGCCAAAGCCTTCATCAGAATCATCAAAGATGCTCAGAAACAAAAAAAACAAGATCCGCTACCTCCTTCTTTAGCGGTGACTAGCAGTAGGTGCACTGAGTACAAAGAAAGGGCTGCCACACCTAGGAGCAGAACTCTGCAAGACAAACAGAAGCATAATCAATCCCAGTACTCTCTAGAGTCATTCTGTTTTCACTGAACACATAGAAACCACATCAACAGAATTAAATGCCATTTCAACAATTAAACTCCGACTGAACTGCAGAGACAAACATGTGCACCTTTGCTTGTGATTAATGTTAGGTAAAACCAGTCATGAGACCACAATTTTGACTGAGCTTCTCACTGTGGAGACAAGCTCACTGGAATTCAGTCACTGCTATGAGTTGAGGGACACCTTATTTTTACCACCATGGTCTTACATAAGTCTGTTAAGTAACTGCAGACTGGAACACTGTAACATGGTATGCACCATCATATACACATATACATGCAGTGTATTTATATGGATTTCCTGTAAGTGGCAAAGCACAGGCCATAAATCAACCACAGGTCGTATATCTCTATTGACTGACAAGGCCGCCATTTTGTGAGCGTTGCTGTGAGCATTTTGTTTAAGCTAGTCTATTTCCACCAGGCCCTGATACACAATAGGATGCGCTATGACTTCCCATTGTGTGGACCAGTGGAGCCGTATCAAATCTTTGGATCACGCTTCCTTGTGTCTGAGTGGTGGTCAGGACACACAACACCAGGCATCAGAGATACCAAAAATAGCACAGGCAGGCCAGGCCAGCTGGCACAAGGAGAACGTGTAAAGTGAGGGTAGAGGATGCCGCTGAACTTCCTTCACGGTTCAGAGAGTGGTGGGTGCTGCATAGGGGGTTATGGTATGGTAGTGATGAAAGTTTGAAGTGTGTGTGTGTGTGGGGGGGGGATTATGGTATGGTAGGGAGGGAAGAAGTATGTGTGTGTATGTTGGGGTGGGGTGGGGGGTTGTGGCAGTGTTGGGTGGTTAGTTAGTGGCTCAGGGCTATTTATTTTTTTGCGCATGAATGACTCTCGTGAATGTGCAAGGCTTTGGAAAGAACACCGGGGGGGACCTCTGGACTAAACAGAACAGGAGCCCAGCTGGACGATGGTCAGCTGCTCACCTCAATCTGACAGGGTTTAGGGGGAGGGGAGAGTATCTGTGTGTGTGTGTGTGTGTGTGTGTGTGACAAGAGGGGGGTAAGGCACACGCTCACAGAGAAAGAGTGTGAGAGTGAGAGAGAGAGAGAGACGTGTAAGTAATGGTCTCACACACACGCCCACATAGACAGGAGCTGGGGGTGATGAGGAAAAGCCACATGGTAGGGGGGGGGGGGGGGGGGTAAGCCTCCACTGTGGTAAATTTAGCCCCAGTGGTACCTGAGTCCATACCCCTCTGCATCACACCATCCTCTGACGCCTATGGACATTGGCTGCATGACTCAGTTAGTGGACACAGTAAAGGCACTACAACTCACAAGATGGAGGAGGACAGTGGGGTTTATGTGAGCGAGTGCGACTGAGAGGACACTTACGAGAACAGAATGATTCCTGTGTTGGCCATGGCATAGGAGAGGCCCAGGATGCCGCTGCCCATGATGGCGTTACTGAGGTTAAACACGGACATCCCAAAGGATGCGTGTCCTGGGTGCTGCTCAAAAGTCAAACAATGAGAAACAAAGAGACAGCAGGGCAGAGAGAGAGAGAGAAATGCAGGAGTAAGACCAACATGCACTACAACAACTCAGACACCAACTTGGACTTGTCATTGTATTTACTTAGCATACAATTTTACCCAAATCTCTTTGAAAAAAAAGCATGAAATGATTTACAAAAGCTAGTTAAGTGATTTACGTATAGTGTGCTAAAAAGATTACACCAACTATAGCACAGGGGCGTTAGGCCGCTGGTAAAACTGGTTTCAGCCATCATGTTGTGCTGATACATAAAGGCACTGGCATAAGGAGTGGTGAATGTGCATGAGCTGTATAGATGGGTGGTCTATTTTTGCCTGTGTCTATCTACGGTTCGCTGGTTCACTTACATATTCTTCATGGTACTCCTCATACTTTTTCTTCTTCATGAGTCCATTTCCAAGAAACTTCTGACTCTCTCCGTCGTGCTCGTCAAGGAACTGACTGAAAAATTGAAAATGCAACCATGTTATGTCACAAGCCCCAAAAGAAAGCCAAGAGCAATGGCATGTTTTTTGCATGCAACATATACAACTCTTTCATGTGAAGCTGAAGGAGCTGGACGTGCTCCAGCGACACACTTGGACGCACCTGTTGATGGTGGCCTTCTCCGACTCAATGGGCTCAGTGAAGCGGTCGTCCAGGCTGTCGGTGCTGTCGTCGTCCTCCGTGCTGACCTTCTTGAGTTCCATACGATCCATGGCTTGAAGCTGATGAAACGCCAGCGTGGAGGCTCACAACAACAGATGACCCAACAAAACAGCAGAAACGAGTGGAGCAAAAAGTGTACTGTTCCTCTCCCCTGATCAAGTTTGGCCTCTGCGTTCTGTCAACAAACCACAACAAATGTTGTAAGCCTGTGACTTCTCTTAAGAGATAGTAACAGAGAGTCACATGGGTGGACATACACACACAGATTACAGCAAAACGCCATAGATACCATTACATGCAGGTAAAACAGAGTGGAAAGTTACCTGACCTGATTTGGTGGACAACCCAAACCCAAACCCCAAATGTTACATAATTTCAAGAAGTCTATTTGGTAGAGACCTATGGGATCAGTTCTATTCTTTTTATCACTGAACAGTCCTTCAATTGCTACATTTGTTGGTCACTTGTTGCCATCTTTCCAACTTTGCAACCTTGAACTTTCATGTCACGAGGCTGAAAGAGACATATTTTGTCTAGCTGTAACAAGTCCAAGTCTTTTCCATGCAACAGAACAGTTACACTATAGCCACAAATCATCTCCACTATCTCCACTGTCATTTCCGATTAGGAGCATATTACAATTTTGCCAAGCCTGAATCTCAGTGTCAAAAGAGAGCTCCAAACACAGAAGCTCCTGGAATGTAACTCACGTATTAGTCTTTGAGTCACGTATGAGTCTAAAACAAAGCCAACCAAAGCAGCATGAGTCACAGAGGACACACGTTTAATTGTTATAGTCATCTCAAAACTGACAACAGACAAAAATACACCTTGACATGTGTATGCCTGGAACAATGCCATACCCATCAGCTGAGTATACAGCGTACAGTATAATTAATATGAACTAGATTGTCAAGTACACTAAAGGGTGCTGTTTCATCTTTGTGCATTTGATTCCTAAGAAACCTGTTCTGCAACAGTCAGATGAGCCACCAAGCAATAAGATGAATCTGCCAAATAAATCCAGCACCCAATTAGCCAATGGTTCACTTCTCCAACAGACAAAGCCCTCATTGACGGAATAGCCCAATGGAACCAAACAATTTTGTGGTTGCAACACCACGGCCCAGCAAATCAGCACAATTTCTCGTACTTGGCCAAGTGATTCTTAGAATAAGACTACATTAATCTGTCATATTAAACAAAAAGCCAGCCTACAATATCATCATGAGGGGGAAAAAATCATATTACACAGAGTCACTTTAAATTCTAATACTGCCTGACATTTGCCACGCTCGTTGTGTCTTCACAGAGATTTAAAGTGGATGTATGCATAAGCGAACTTGCTCGACTAGCTCTCTAAGGTGCAGTCCTCACTATGAGTCATTCAAGCTGTTTTCCTAGTGACATTTAGTTTGCCTGCTGGATTTGCTGTTTGTATAATTGACTGACTACAGAGTGCCATTTAGTCACCGCCCTGTTCCCGGGAATATATTTTCAACACAATTTTCCCCTAGTTGCACTTGCTGTATCAAATCCTACACCTTTCCAACAATGGCCAAGGAGTTTAACACATCCAGGTTTCTGTACAAACCAACATGAACTCCAATATACAAACTGCCTTAGACAAACACGACAAAATGTTAAAGAACTAAAAGTGACTGACTACAAGCTCACGCAGGCAGACCGGGAACGAGACACATACAGTAAACATACACTAATGCTGCATGAGTTCCATTAACGCACCAAGATTTATCTGTCGAGAGACAGCTGAGGTCCAGTGACAAGAGCTGAAAAAACTGATGATCGGTGCTGCGCTGCCAGAAGAATGTGAGGCAGCTGGGTGAGCCAAGGGCTCTGCTTTAACGACGTACAAGACATTTGTGCTTCAAAGAGGTGCTTGCATTAGAGAACAGTCTGACATTCCACTGCCTGGAATTGCACAACCACACTTTCTCTCTTTATCCAAACTTTTGGATTTTGTGACTCTCTCTCTCTCTCTCTCTCTCTCTCTTTCTCCATTATCCCTGGTCTCGCTCTTCATCCCGTCAAGAAACATTCCGTCTGGAGACACGTCAATGAAACTTTACAGAAAACTGAAAAAGACACCCTTTACCCTCCGCTCCTTAAACTCAGTCACATCACTACCACCCAAGATTCTCCAGCACCCAGGTCATAAACATAAACAGCCAAGCATGCGTCTACTCACTCGCTCTGACGGATTATGGTAGATGTGGAGCTGTCGGTGCCGACCTTACCGTCAAGCGGACGGACAGAGACTTTTTGGCCCCACAGGTGAGAGGGATGTTTAAAAGGGCAGAGGGAGGGCTTTGCTTGGCCAATCGGTGGCCCTTCTCTCTCTGAGGCCCCCACCCCACCCAACCCACCTCACCCCACCCAACCCACCTTCTCTTTCCTGTCTTTTCCTCATCCTAACCAGCCCCTCCACCCCCCTCACCCCCACTCTGAACTCCTGCGTCATGACACCAAGCACACAGACAACCCAAGCAAGTAAGCAAGCAAAAAAAAAAAAAAACACATTAGGCAAGATAGGGCCTATTGCATCAACAGTTGTTTGTTCTCTTTTCCTGGGTCAAGTGAAAGCTGCCTGTCCAACATGCCCACAGAGTCAGACACAACATAGGTCCAATTGAACCCCTTTACAGTACTTGCTATATTACTTGGCCAAGAACTCCACTGCTGCTGGTCCTAGGGGGAGGCAGGGACATGGAGCTCTAATCAGCTACTGAATAAATGTGTGTGTCTGTGTTTGTCTGTCTGTGTGTGTGTGTGTGTATGTCTTCTCAAAGCATGGCCACCGTCCCTCTGATGCACACTCTTCAAAGAGGCAGTACACTTGTCCCACTCTTGTTACCAATCAGAGAAAAAACAAAAACGGAACTATCTAAGGCCGCCCAACTAATTGCAATTCCCAGCATATAAACTCGGAATTCCCGTAATGTGAATGTTTATTCAATTTCACTGTCACTGCACCACTGCTTTCTGCATTAGAAAAAAAAGTACCATAGCAAGGATGATGCAACATTTCAACACACTCTTGACTTATTGCTCTCTTTTAAACATTTGAAGTAAGCCACACTAGCCTACATCTACTGAAACTGCTACTAAAATGCATTTTTCCTTTGCAGAAGGTATGATTATTATCATTTAAATTAGCTTTAATTCTTGGATATTGAGCATTTTCAGGGAATACACTGAGAAAAGACATAAAAAAGGCATATCAGCAGGTTAACTTACAGCCTAAGCAGGGAGATATGAATTAAAATGGCCTGCAGTGTAATCCAGTGATGTCCAGGTAGCCCTAACTTGGAGCAAGTCCTCATGGGGCTGCAGGGACATTCCTTATACATCAGTCACACCTTTTCAGTTCAGAGTTCACACCATGTGAACCAATCATGAGCTTTTCAGTTCAGAGTTCACACCATGTGAACCAATCATGAGCTATTGTCCATGTGGGCCAGGTTGGAGCAACACACAGACCTCTGATCCCAGGTCAACACACACACACACACACATACAGACACACTTCAAACCTCAAGCACCACCAGCTCTACAGACAACACTCTACTCTGGGGTGCACACACGTGCGTCACACACTAAACAGACCCATGTTGACATCACTAGGAAATGGCTGGGGCAGTGGATCAGCCTCAATATCAAACTACCCCATGAGGAGGAGGTCTGACAGGAGATAATGGGAGAAATCCTGGGCCAATCTCTGGTAGCCCGGCTAAGAATAAGACTCACAAAGGGCCAATTCTGGCACCTCAAACATTGATACACCTTCAATTTTAAATGTCAGCATTCTCGTAGACTAGTCTGGACAGGACGTAACTGGCTCTTCTGTTTGCTCGAGTATGATCCTGGATTGCACAACTGACGCACACAGGTGAATGCAAACACTATCAAAGAGCACACACGGGCCCTCAAACACTGCAGCTCTCTGAGGGATGCAGAGTGTATGGTCACCTGTCTTATCTTCCAGGTCTGAGTTTATTTACACTTCCAAGGACAACTCTGATGTTGACGAAGGCGTTCAACAATGACATGTAGCTGAAGCATCTTGAGACTACTGACCACTTCCTACTAGGGTATTACTAAAAACATAACAATGACATGTTAAATCACCCTATTTAAAAAAGGAGTGTCACACACTCCTTAATGGATTATCTAGCATCAAGTTAGAGATATTAATTCCTTTTGTCACAACCATCAGATATTAATGCCTTTTGTTTTTCACCATCAGACAGGCAGGTCTTTAGACTTTGAACCATTCTTTATTTAGCTGTGACTTCTAAATTTGTTTATCACAGTGAATGTGCACTTGCATTTCCTTAAGACAAATTTTCCTATTTCTACTGACCTCTGTAGGAAAGAACTACATTGGACAACACTGGAAAAACAAGAACTACCTTAGAAAAACAACCATCGGTTAAGGGACCTTGTACTGACAAAACACCACATCACCGTTTGGATTACCCCTGGAGTTCCTCTTGGATCATTGACTTGTGCCCAGAGATAAAATCAAACACTACTGTCCATGCACACACACACACATACACACACACACACACACACACACAGGCACAGTCATTAAAAGGTTCCGTAATCTTCTGATGCCCTTCCGGTGCTTCCTCACTTAGGTGTCACATTCCACACACTTGCCCGAGTTCTTCCTGAGCAGTCATATCTGTGTGCTCTGTGTGTATGTGGGACACAGGTCAGGCTTGGGATGATTTTTCCCTTCACACAGAAGGTTTACATAGGAGGACATGACCAGATATTCTGGACCACAGAAGATTTGTCATGGACAGTTGGATGTATTTTTTCTTTCAATCACCTCTAATAATGGCATCATTTGTAAGTAATGAGGATTGACGCTTCAAATATAAGGTGAGCTCAATAATTGCAGCAAAGTCACGAGACGAGACACGAAACCAAACAAAATCCAAAAGGTTATTAAAGGCTTGAAAAAAAGATGGTGATCTTTGATATCTGTCTACTCTTGTCTTTCCCCTGAGGTAGGGGTGACCTGTCTGTTGTCACAGAGTTAATAAAAATACATCTGGAGCCATGAAAGAGGTGCAAAAATTTGCTTCACGTGGCTGATGTCTGCAAACATTCAACTGTAATATTTTGATGGCCTGGTCTCCTCTAACAGGTAGGTGAGTATGGAAAGATGCGAGCATTCTCACAGGTCGAGGCATGTGAGCTGGTGGTGAGGTGAACACCCTGTGAAAATATTTCTCTGTCAACTGGACCCAAGTTTTGGCGAGTCTTCCTCACCTCAGAAGCTCTCAGAGAGCAAGACCTGAAGCTATTTGTCAGAGAGAAAAACACTCTTGGGTCTTTGGAGAAAAACACAGTAATAGAAGCATGAGTGTTGTTTATATGCATTCCTTACAATACTGAAGTATAAAGAAAAGTTTAGTGCACAGCAGAACAGCAGAGTGTCGGGGGTAGTACGGTAACTGTATGTGTAAGAACTGTAAGTCTGTAGACACTCAAGCTCTGTGCAGATCGTTACAATATGAACTGTACGTGAGGGATGTCCAATGAAACAAGTTGAATGCCCCTGACTTGTCCTGAACATCAAGCAAGAGGAGTAACCACTCTGCAAATATCAGTCTGGGAGAACAAATGACAAAACATTGGCGAGGACACACTGAACCATACTAAAAATTTACAGGGCAGATTTCAATTGGCAACACATTAAGGATATCTTCGCATTTCTTGGCAATTGCATAAATTTAGTTTGTTCATTCAAATGTAGTGCATATATTGCACCATGGAGTAAATGTCCAAATGTATATTGGCTCTACAGAATCACATGAGAGAATATTTCAATCTTTAAAAGATGTAGTATGCATCATTTACTCATGCCATGCCATGTCATGTTACAAATTGTGCTCTAATTTTGTCCATGTTAATAAAATGGTATGCAAATCACCCCTACCAAACATGCCACCATAAAGGGCTATACACATGTAAGTCAATGAACTCTCCCCAAACAGTTCAACAGGCACAGGTAAAATACTACAATACATAGTCCTAATTACAAGGAACAAAGATGTAGCCCCAGATATTACAGAAAATCAGCATACAAAATTTTCACATAGAAAGTTGGTTAATCCTACCTCACACTGCTAGAGCTGACTTTCACCCAGGTTTTCACACTACTACAGAAGTCAGGTTAAAGTGTAGCAGATCTTGATTCATCTCTGTGAGTCATCTCACTACTGGCTTATCGACTTTGGATGTGCAAGCCTGGGCTGTTGCCTCCCCTACACACTCCCCTAAGTGCACACCATGCATGCATGCAGGCAGAGTGACCCACATTCTCACTGTCACTGCTTCCTGCCCATGGGCTCCCTGATGGTCCGCAGAAACAGATGAGCTCACAGGCCCTGGCAGCCCTCTGCCACAAAGGCAACTATGTTCCACAGATCTATAAATACCAGCACACCTGAACAGTGCTGCAAATGTCCCAGGGGCACGCAGCTCATGTAGATTTGATTATTTAGGAAACTAGAGGACTTGCATGAAATCTCTCCAATGCCAGCTCAAGCTTGATAGTGTTCTAAAATGCCATCACTCTTATCAAGCTAAGAGGTGAAATATAACTACTTGTTTGATTATTAATATGGAGAGAGAGTTTCTGTTCTTTTCTGTTTCTTCAATGTCCGATGCAAGCCAGCACCATGGGGACATCATTCTATGTGTGGAGCTTTGGGATGTGGGATTATCTTTGTTTTTATCTTTCAGGTTTTTACATGTGTTCAAACATATATGTATGACTTTCTTTTTACAATGATTGACAATTTTCACCAGAATGAGTGGCGATAGAATGTGAGAGTTTCACATATCACAAGAGTGTTTATAAACTAGGGATACCTGTTTTAATGCAATGCACCATTGGGGATTGTGTATGTGTCTGTGTCTGTGTGTGTGTGTGTTGGGGGGGGGGGGGTATATGTGTAAGACAGATAGACTAAGCCTAGTGGGATAGTTCAGATAATACTTCCCATTATTACTAAATTCAGTGTTTGGGCAGGCCTCAGATTCAAATGAGATTAAGTATCTTTCAGTTGCTACCCAAAATAATGAGACTCTCTCTCTTTCTCTTTCTGCCTGTCATACCAGGCTCTGGAGGGAGGAGCATTACAAAGTCTGATGCAACCTAAGTGTGAGTACACATTATCTATTCAATGGTTCTCTTAAAAAAAAAACACACAATATAGAAATTTGGCTTTTCATGGTCTCATAGAAATGGAAAAATCATTGTTTAATAAAAATAATACAATTATTTTAAAAATGTAATTCATGTTTTTTTTTTGCTGTAATAATTTATTTAGTTCTGGTGAGGAGACAACATCGTGATAAATCACTTGCTTTTGAAGCTGAGCATCACAAAGATGTCACAAAGATCACATGTTTAGCAAAATCCAGTTTGCCATAAGAAATCAAGCTTCTGTTTATATTCTATACTTACAAAGACACTTCAGCAACAATACCATGTTTATTTGTTGCCGTGTATGCTAAACCCTCTGCACATACAGCGCAGGTTTTGCATGAATCAGAAATACAATAATTATTCACAAGACATAATTTCTGAACCGTGCAATGCCTATATTATAGTTTAAGTATGAGAGTTATCAGAAGGCTTAATAGTATGGATCCCACAGCACGTGCGGGCGGGCGGCTGGGCGCGTAAGCACAGAGAAGATACCCTATTGTAGTCTGGCGGGTATAGCCACAACACAACTGTATTAAGAAAACTGACAGTGCTGAAAGTGTGCACAGCTCAGTCTGCTTTGGGGGGAGAAAAGTCAACCATGATGAAATACTTGTTATATTTAAGTATCAGGAACCCTTAGTCCGATATGTTATAATAACCTAAAATCAGAGCTTTGCTCGCGCGCCTCTTATAAAGCGTTAACAACAGTCTCGGTCTCAGACCAGCCTGCCCAGTGTTGACAAATTTAAACGTATCTTCATAAGCACTGGTAAATTCTTTCCGACTTTCTGCTTACTAAAACTACTACTACTCTTTCGCAAGTCTTCCTACTTGGCTACATGGTTTAGCCAGTGTGCAACTATAGGCTCACATATGTCAAAGGCAAGGATAAATGTATTACCCTTTGCAGCCTACTTATATTAGTTTTCTAATTAGACACGTATATTTCCAGAGAGGGGGAGTCCGTGACTTTCCAGTCTCTGCTCACTTTCACCAATTTTCTTCTCTGTTGATACTAGCTGGATTATGTAATAACCGACGCTTCTTAAAGACGTGAAAAAAATGAGGGAATACCCCAGTTGCCACAGCCATAGCTACATATCGTGTATAACATAGGATTTATTCAATCTTAGAGATGCATGTGGTGTTTCTCTGTCACTTATTTTAGTGAGCAAATGTAAGATAGCAATTTCCGAGATGGATATGGGGGAGGGGCAACATTTGAGTTATTTATGCCATGCGCTACAGTAACACGGCAGAGGAAAAATAGAATCTTCCACTTATTTGCTTCCGAACAATTAAATCTTACTGCGCTATTACTTAAATCGCTTCCCAAGACTTCATCCAATATCCAATTAGTTAGTATGCCTACCACAGGTCTTTTGCATGATATAATCCCCTTTAAATTCTTACCGCCAAAGCTTTTCAGCCTCTATGGCTACACCCCATGGTCAGTTCAGAAAACCTCGTCCACTATTCTAGTATGGACACTGGGCAGCTAAATATGCTTTTATAGTAGGCTACTTGTTATAAATAATGTTAAAATATGTACAGTGCCTTTACAATGTGAAAAACCACAACAATAGTACATTTTGTACCTGCATAACTAACATCCTACAACATGCATATAGTCTGAGAAGGGCATCATGATTCTGATTAAGAAGTCACAACAATGAAGCATGCTGGCAACCCTTACCAATACACGTGTTGTGAAGAAAGATGCACCATATAAAATAGTAACAGTTGAACGGCAATATAGTTAGTATAGCAACCCACCTTGAATGAAGGCAATCAGTGGAATGAGGAGTTCGAGACACTGGTAATTGTAAACTAAGCAGACGTATGCCCAGTAAGCCTACGGACCAGCCCATTTAACGAGGAAGAGACTGGAAATTTCCACCATGTGATGGCAACCTTCCTCAAGCATCATATTTCACACTGGAGGAGTTGAGTACAGGGCGGGTCTATCAACTCTGCAAGCTGTGGGAAGTGGTGTCATGTTGTTGGCTAACCTATAGATGAGTGAAATAATTGAAGAAAAAATGTCTAAATACCGTTGAAGATTTAGTTGACTTGACAATAGTAAACAGAAAATGAACATAGGTTATATTAGTTTTGAATTGTGGTATTGGTTAGGCTATCTTGGGATTTCACCAACAGTAATCACTGACTCTCTTTAAAATTAAATAGATAATGGAATGAATTAAAGAAATCAAGACCACTAATTTACCTGGTTAGCTATACATCCTGCTATTGTTAGGCTGTTTATAATTGTTTTGATTACTATACTTTTTTGCTTGAGATCTTGCTTAATTAGCAAACAAAGTTTGCCATTTGAGCAGCATGCAAATAGAATAGAAGAATAGAAAGCCATTATTGTCATTATACACAGTATAATGAGATTTAAAGCAACTCCTTAAAAGTGCACACAGCACAAAGTATAAATGTCCCATGTAAAAACTATTACAAAGTATAAATAAGTCCTTTACAAAAACTACTATAAAAGATAAGAAAAACACCCATGTAAAGCCACTGAGTACCCAGACAGACAATAAGACAGATACGACAGACATGAGTACAAAGTTAAATTAGGAGCAATTTGAAATTTTGGAGACAATCTCCATTACAGGATTTTAAAATGTAGATCTATGAATTATTTATGTTGTAATTCATGCTGAAGTAAACAGCTCACACCCCTGTTTCACTGCAATTGGCATGGTCGTCATTCAGCTATGATGGGACATTTAGAGATTCCTGTATGCATACATTGTATGTGTAAAGAGCCATTGATCCCAGAAAGAGACATTTAAAGATGAATAGCTGTATGTGTACTTTGGTAATCTCTGAGGTTACATGCTTTATATAGCCTTTTCAGAGCTCTGTTTCGTTTAGACAAGCAAACATTCTGTGAACTGCCATCCTCTTTATGTTCAACCAACTCACTCACTCACTCACTAAAGACAGAATACAAACTTGACACCTGATGTATTGATTTGACTATCTTTTAAAATAACATTTATTCCTTCCATACATCCGTAAGAGCTTTTGTTGTTTTTCACAATGAACATTTTATGTTACTTGTGTATTCCAGTTGATTCTTGCATATGTCCTATCCTATATAGCTTATAGTTATTATTTAATTGAAGAGTTCTTGACCCAGACCCCCAAATTTGTCTCATCGGTACCACAAAAGGGCAGTAAGTCTCATCACGTTTTTTGGCAAGGTGTGCCACCTTGAGTTAGAAACTATGTGATAGCATTGCATTCAGAGTAGCTTTTTTGTTTTATCAGTCTGTTAATGTCCAGTATAACTATAGGGAGGATTTTATTACAGGTTAATAGGGTAAAAAATTTAAAAACTTCCACTGCTGATTATTTAAATGAAATGTCACGTATAAATATGTAAATAAGCCATCATATACTTAAATATATGGAATAATTATATAAAATATTATAATGGAATAAATAATCAGCTGGGGAAGTTTTGAGGGGATATGTATATCTTTAGCTTAGAACCGGCTCTGGTCTGACATAGTGGCATGCAGATCCTTGGACAGGAGTCGCTAGGATGTCTTCACTGGGTGGGCATTAGGCTTGCTTGGGGAAGCAAAAAATATTCACTAAAATGGGCACAAACACGGGGTGCCATAATTGGTTTCGGTTTTGGTATTGCTGAAAATATGTTGTGTGGACAACACATTGCTGGCTAATAGCTTATACAATGTAGCAATATAGGCTACTTCAGCACTTGTAGCTCAACCAGTGCAAGGGTACTGGTAGCATTTGTAATGTGTGAGTGTTTGAGGGAGCGTTTTTTTACTGAGGGAGCGTTTTTTTTGTTTTTTTGTTTTTTTAATTAGATGTAATTTCCTGTATTCTGATGTATTTTCACGAGTTGTTAGATCTTATTTTTATAGCAATTAATTCAAAACCCACATAATCCAAAACTCAAACCTGAATCAAAGACTGGCATGACTTGGCTTCATGATTGATTCATGCCAGTTAAGTCTTAGATGGGACACTGGAAATTCATCAATTTTCTGGATTCTGTTGATTAAGTAGTCCACTTTGGACTCTACTTATTAAAAGACATTTGGTTTTGTTATTTTCTCCATTGCTGTTTTTAGGTCGAACTTTGTAAATGCACCAGTTAGCTAACTAACAGGCAAGTAGGCAGTATGGCTCGATTGCTACAATATTGCTACAAGAGACTCTACAGCACAGTGCTCTGCTATTTTGCTACATTGTGTCACATTCGTTTATGCTACAGACAGAATCTGTTTACCTATTGTAGAACAACTGGTTTGTCAGCAACACTTAAAAGGATACACTTTCCAGGCATGTGGTAGATTTATTTGCATTTTGATGTTAATTAGCTTATGTCACAAAACAGAGCGAGTCGGACCCAAAAGTGTCACGTAATAAACTGTTTATTTGGGGTAAAGGGGTAAAGGCAGTGTGTGGATGCTCTTCGCATGCTGAGTCAGGCAACCGGGACTGGGGAGCTGAGCGTAGGTCGTGGGCAGGCAGCAGGTCAGGAGCCGCGGCCAGCGGGTGGCTGGTTGGAGGACTTGTGCTGACAGCAAGTGGGGCAAGCTTGGACGTACTCCCGAACATCCCTCTCCATAGACGGCCACCAGAAACATTGGGAGATCAGACGGCAGGTGTAGGACGCTCCCGGGTGACAGGCCAAACGGGACCCATGTCCCCACTGGAGAACCTGTGAATGCAGCTGGTCTGGAACAAACAGACGTCCCGCAGGGAAGGTACTGGGACTGGGCTGGCTCTGTAGAGCCTTTAATACGAGGTCCTCGACATCCCAGGTTAGAGCTGCTACAATGCGGGAATCAGGCAGAATGGAAACGGGCTCCTGTGCGGCATCCTCCCTTTGAAACTGCCGAGACAGGGCATCAGGTTTCACGTTGCGGGACCCCAGCCGGTAGGAGAGGGTGAAATTAAACCTGGTGAAGAATAGGGCCCACCTGGACTGTCGTGAATTCAGGCGTTTCGCCGATCGGATGTACTCCAGGTTTTTATGGTCCGTCCACACCAGGAATGGAACAGCGGTCCCCTCCAACCAATGACGCCACTCCTCCAATGCCAGTTTCACCGCCAGCAGATCCCGGTTCCCGATATCATAATTACATTCGGCTGGTGAAAGTCTCTTAGAAAAGAACGCACAGGGATGGAGTTTGTTATTGTCAATGGACCGCTGTGACAGGCCCCCAGCCTCCACCCCCACATCTGAAGCGTCGACTTCAACGACAAGTTGTCGCTCGATGTCAGGCATCTGGAGGACGGGGGCCAAAGTGAAACGAGCCTTGAGAGCGGCGAAGGCGTCGTTGGCTGCCGGGGACCACTGGAATGTTTGTTTACTGCTGGTTAGGGCAGTCAGGGGAGCAGCGATGGAACTATATTTCCTGATAAAACGTCTATAAAAATTAGCAAAGCCCAGGAACTGTTGCAGCTTCTTTCTGTTCTCGGGAACGGCCCCGGACATGACCGCCGCCACCTTGGCAGGATCCATCTGAACACTCCCCTCTGCCACGATGTATCCCAGGAAGGACACGGTCTTTGCATGAAACTCGCACTTCTCTGCTTTGACATACAGTGAGTTCTCCAGGAGGCAACGAAGGACCAGTTGGACGTGCTGCATGTGCTCAGTCAGAGGATGAGGATGTCGTCCAGGTAGACGAACACAAAACGATTCAGCACGTCACGCAGCACGTCATTAACCAGGGCTTGGAAAACCCCTGGGGCATTAGTTAATCCGACGGCATTACCAGATATTCGTAATGTCCTGTAGGTGTGTTTAATGCCGTCTTCCACTCGTTGCCCTCCCGGATCCGCACCAGATGGTAGGCGTTGCGGAGATTGAGTTTAGTAAAGACCGTGGCCCCCTGGAGCAGTTTGAAAGCCGAGGCAATCAGTGGCAGAGAGTACCGGTTCTTCCCCGTTATCTCATTCAGACCATGGTAGTCGATGCAGGGGCGTAACGATCTATCCTTCCTGCCCACGAAGAAGAAGCCGGCCCCAGCAGGAGAAGAGGATGGTCGAATAATGCCCGCCGCCAAGGCATTCAAGATGTACTCCTCCATGGTTCGTCTTTCAGGGGCGGAGAGAGAGTGGAGACGGCCCCGGGGAGGAGCAGTGCCAGGTCAATGGTGCAGTCATACGGTCGGTGCGGCGGTAGTGAGGTAGCCTTGGACTTGCTGAAGACCTCCTGCAGATGATGATGACACTTGGGTACCCCGGACAGGTCAGGAGCGGAACTTGTGGGTTCGCAGCGGGCAGGAGGTGATGCAGCAAGCAGGGTAGGCCTAGGGTAAGTAAGCCAAGGGTAGCCCAGGATGAGGGGTTGACCTGGCGAGCAGAGCAGGTGGAACCGGATGGTTTCCTGGTGGTTACTGGAACAACTCATCTTTAGGGGTTCCATGATTAGGGTAACTGTGCCCAACAGGTGACGATCCAGGGCTCGGGCAGATACCGGAACAGGCAGCGGATGGTCCTGCAGACCCAGCCGTTGAGCAAGGTTGGCGTCCAAGATATTGGCTTCCGCGCCAGAATCAACAAGGGCGGTCAGGGGGCGTGTGGAGCCCCAAAGGTGAAGTGTGGCCTGGAGCAGGGGTTTACCGTCTTTGGAGGCTTGAATGTTCATTGAGCTCAGCCACTCCTCCTACATCCGGTGAGCTTGACCTTTTCAACGGGCATGTAGAGACTCTGTGCCCCTCTCCTCCACAGTATAGGCAGAGATTGGACGCTGGAGACAGGGAAGCGTGCCCAACATCCATAGGCTCAGGCACGACGGGCCCGCAGGGAGATATGGCTGCGGACTGTGGCGGGGCGACAGGTCCTCCGGACAAGCTGGTGGATGATCGAATTGACAGCCCTCTCTCTCGGTGTCGAGCCTGGACTCTTCGGCTAATACGGGCTGTCAGGGCAATTGCTTCGTCGAGGGTCGGCGGCGGAGTATGGGAAACCAGTTCATCTTTCATGTAGTCCGCCAGGCTATGGAGGTACCCTACTAGGGTACTAGGGTCTACTAGGGCCTCCACATTCCAGCTGCTTCGGCTGGCCAAGCTTCTGAAATCAATAGAGTAGTCCGCAATCGTCCGTTTCCCCTGCCGGATGCTCATAAGATCACGGGAAGCCTCAGCAGAAGAAGACCCCGTGTCGAAAACTTTGTTTGCAAGTTTGTCAGTGAACTGACTAAAAGTTGCACGCGCAAGCGAGTGTCGCTCAAATTCTGCCGTTCCCCACAGCCGAGCTCGTCCCAACAGGTGATTAATAGTGTACACTACCTTGGCTTCCTCAGTGGCAAAGTTCCTCGGCTGCAGGTTGAAAATTAGACGGCAATTCGTAACAAACGCCCGGACCTGGGCGGGGGTCGCCGCTGAATTTTTCTGGACCCGGGGTTCGGAGAGGTTGGCTGCGGCGAATTCTGGCGTCGGGGCTGGAGCTGCAGGGGCTGGAGTTGCTGGTGAGATGACAGGAGGGTCAGTGGCCGGTGACATCATCTGGGTCATGAGTTGCGTGAGCCCCGTCAGCTGTTGTTGTTGCTGCTGGATCTGCTGCTGTTGTTCCTGGAACAGGCGCCGTTGTTGTTGGAGTTGCTGGTGCTGCTGGTGCCCGATCTGTAATAAGGAGGGGATGTCCTCGGTCATGTGGTTAATCTCCCCCTTTGTGTGTTACCAGGCGCTGCATGGCGGAGGGAGGCTCAGACATGTCCTGATCAGTGGGAGCAGGTACGTGCGCTGGGTCCATTTCTGGTCAGACCATTCTGTCACGAAACAGAGCAAGTCGGACCCAAAAGCGCCACATAATAAACAGTTTATTTGGGGTAAAGGGAGTGTGTGGATGCTCTTCGAATGTAGAGTGTAGGTCATGGGCAGGCAGCGGGTCAGGAGCCGGGGTTGGAGAGTGGAGCGTAAGTCGTGGACAGGCAGAGGTCGAATGCCGGGGCTGGAGAGTTGAGCGTAGGTCGAGGACAGGCAGAGGTTGAAACCAGGGGCTGGAGAGCAGAGCGTGGGTCGTGGAAAGGCAGAGGTCGAAACCAGGGGCTGGAGAGCAGAGCAGAGGTCGAGTCGGTCCAGGGTCGTCAGCGGGGAGGCAATCAGTCAGGGAACAGGAGACAGAGAACAAGGACAGGCAGGAGAACAGGACGGAGACGCGGGAACAGGCAGAAGACAGAAACACAGGTAATTCCAGGTAACAGGCTTCGAGAACAGAGACAGGAGTCAGGGTCTTTAATGCTTGCCGAGCGTGAAGAGCTGTAGGTTTGCAGACGGTCTGACAGGGAACACTGGGAGACAGGGGATTAAATACACGACAAGACAACAGGTAACAAGCAACAGGTGGACACGTAATGATTAAATCAGAGAAGCATGAGTGAGTGGCAAGTGATCAGGAAGTTACTGGGTGATACTGGCAGGTAGGCATGACAGCTTAAGGATGCAATGTTTTTTTGACTTAAGGCTGAGATACCCCCCCCCCCCCCCAATTTCCCCTTAGCCACACCCCTGTCCTTGGACCCCTGAAATGTGTTCAGTTAAGTGAGAAGATGACAAACTCCTTTGATGATGAAACATCTTTTTTAACATGTTAGAAGTAGTGTATTATTTAGAAAGGATTCCTAGACACATCCATGTCTTTTAGGTTATCAGCTGCAGGTTGCATGAACAAAAATGTCAAAACATGAAAGTTGCCACCATGCACTGGCATACTATTAGTGATTTAATTTCTCTCATAATTTCTGTTTTGTACAATTTTACAGTCAAAAATGATGGCAAGAGCATCAAACAAAAAAACTTAAATGCACCATGAGACCTGAGCCTTCAAATAACTGAATTTCATAGAATTGCTAAATAGGCAGTTACCCAGTTACCCGCAGCCCTTATGCTCCTGAACAATATTATCTTTCTGTACAGAACATAGTCATTATCTCATTACCAAGCAAAATAAGAATTTAATGTTAAAGAAGATTCATTTCTTGTAAAACTGATCTTGTCACAAAATGCCATTTTATTTATTTGAGTCTTCTTGACAAAAGATAGGAGCCTTTTTTGCATTTACATGTATTGTTTTTGTTTGATGGAAAACAAAATGTATGTTTACTCACTTTCAAGCACTCAGTGAAAGTAAAAAACATGCCTTGCATTGAATTAGCCTAACATTAGATTCTGTTTCTAGAATGCCTTTAAATCTGCTGAGTTGATATTGCCAGTCCCAGTTCTTTGGATATCATATATCATGTGACTTCCAAGGCCTCCAGCCATGGTGGAGATGACAGAAAAACAGTAGTCTATGTCTAAGACCAATGGCTGACTTTTCAATCCCTGCCATTTTAATTCGCTCATTAGTCTTTGCTCACAATTTCCCATTTGTGATTTATCAGAAGATAAGATGACTGAGAAGACAAACAAGGAAGATGTATGATTTTTTATGAGTGGCAAGAATGGGATTTTAATATTGTTTTCCTCATAGACTCATTTGATCGAGCTTGGGTGAGCCTGATTGGGGTCCTCTTGGCTCCTCAACACACTTGGTACTTCCCTAGAGCTAATTGGATTCTCACCAATGATGTTTGAAATCGATGACAAGGGTTCAACCTATTAGTTCTTACATTATGCTATCTTAAAGCTAGCTGGTATGTTTCACACAGTAGTGAAGAGTTGCCTTAAAAATACCATTTATTAAGAGAGAATCTGTAGCACACACCCCTGCCACACAACACTAAACTACCCTTGTTAAATGCACTGAACTACCCTTGTTAAATGCACTGACCTACCCTTGTTAAATGCTAAACAGACCATTATTTTGTTATTATGTCTTCATAATGGCAATAGGGTGTCTCACGATGGCAGTGGTCACATGTGCAGCCTATGTCCCATTCTGGTGAAACTGACATTTCAAGAATTTTGGTATGTTTTCTTGAACACTAAGATAAACTCATTTGACTTTGAGATCAGCGGTGAAAATTCAAGATCACTATGACCATGTATGTCCTATTCTCATGAACATGATATATAAAGAATACCTTGAGGCATGTTCTTCAATTTTGGAATGAGCTTCGCTTCGCCAAAACATCTAGTAAAATTTTTGAGATCAAAGTTCAGAGTCATGATGGCCCATTCGTAACAATGCTGTAACTCAAGAATGCCTTGAAGCTCATCCTTCTAATTTGTTTAACTTATTTGGTTTGGGCAGCTCAGAGTCAAAGTGATCCCATGTACAACATCTCAATAATACCTTAAGGCACATTTATCAAATCTGGTATGAATCATATCTAATTTGGATGAGAAGATCAACAGGGTAGATTACTTTCAACTATGTATTACATAAACACACAGAGGTATGACATTCACGCCTAACATTCATGCCAAGGCATTCCTTCTGCAACACAGTATTTCTAGTTCTTGAGGCTTGGACTGTTACCAACTTTCATAGCTCCCAGGTAGCTCACTGCCATGTGAAACTCAGTGAAACTCAGTGTGAAACTACGATAGACGGTCACTGTTAGAATTGAAGTTCCCATTAAAATCTTTGTCAGGTGTGTTACAGGAAGATACAAGCAGTTGGCACTCAGTGAGATTGCATTGTTGGGAAGATTGTTTGAGAAGTCTGTCATTAGGCTTAGACTAATTCCTCCAAAAGAATTATCCTCATTCTCATATCCCACGTATTATTTGTCCTTGTAGTGAATATGGATCCAAAGTAGTAATGTTGCAGAATATGGATGCCCTGAGATGGCATCAGTTTGCATCCCATTTTCTGAATCAAGAGATGAATATAGACTTTCACACATATGTACATCTTCAGAAAGAACATACAAAATTGATTGTATACACAATTTATGACATCTTCCATCGAAAAGAGTATATGTACATCTGGATCCTGACATTCTTGCAAATGTGCATAGTCACACACTGGACAAGTTTGTCCTTTTGAAGTTTGAGGGGTCCTTCACTGTGTCTTTAGGTTCAGTACTAACCAATGTAAGTTAAAAAAAATCCCACCTCTTTATGTTTGTATGGCTTTGTAGGTCAGACTGCCTTAAGTAACAATATAGCCTATGGTTTAACATGTTGCAATGTGTGACATTACAGAGTACAATGCCATAGAAACGATTCTTGTAAATTCAACACAGCCTCTGTTATGTAAGGTGATAAATAGTTGTAGCCTCTTAACGTGCTGCCTATTTTTCGAAGAACACCTTTGAGACAGTGTGCCACCAGTCTAGCCAAGCAAACAAGGCCCCACCATCATTTAGCAGAGCAGACAAGCACAGGGATTTATCACTCTCTCTCAGCCTTAAAGGTGACTCCCACTGTACAAAGTGTACACACTGTGCACAGTGTGTGTGTGTGTGTGTGTGTGTGTGTGTGTGTGTGTGTGCATAATCTGAAATGAGATTATACAGTATGCTATCTGCTGCCATTTTAAAGATACTGCTTGTTAAAAATAAAGAATTATTTTAAAATGTATGAATTATTAAACTGTAACTTATCAACATAACTGCAGAACTGTGCTGGATTTAGTACACTTTACTCAATAACTCTTCTTAAATTTAAAATGTTTTTAAAGCTCATAAATTACATATCATAGACATTAATAATGTAGACACATGGTGGAGTCACCATAGTGGAGTTAGATTTCATGGTCTAATTTAAGCTCAAAGTCCTGTGTAATCACCTCACATGAGTAAACTCACTGCCTAGCAGCTGACATTGATTACAGTGGACTACTTTTAGTGTATAATCTTGTTTGAAATTAAGAAATGTGGGTCTGATTTGAATAACTTAGGAGGTCATGTAACAGAATCAGGTGACATCAGAGAGGAAGCGCCATACATTTCATTTCCATAAGCTTGTTGTGACCATGCCTCACGTGCACATCTAAAAAGTGGCCTGATTTTGGTGCACTGGACTTTAAATCGCAGGCATGTTGCAGGAAACAAAAACACATATAGTAGTCACATGTTAGGAAAGTAAACAAAGTTCTTGTTTATAATTGTGTTTATGTTAGAGCTGCAGAAGCTAAACAAACAGGGCCATTTAAAAAGTCATAAATCAACTTGTAAGGGCTTTTGCTGCTTTATGTATACTTGCATTATGTAAGTAGGTGTGGGAGTAGATGATGTAGGCAGCAGGGGCAGTGCCACACTCAGTGATTAGAATGGTATGTTCTTATGGAAAGTCTGTTCACAGTTCTGGCAGTTAGAAGGAGATTGTTCTCAGTGCTACTGTGAATGTCATTGTCTGTGATGATCATAGCTGCAGTATTGCCAAACTGTACTAGGGGAAACAGACACTTTGAAGCTGTGTAGTTCATTTGTAGTTCAGTTTATAGTCCTTAGACTCTTATGAGCTATTTGTGTTGTTCATTTGGAGAATATTGGTATATACAATTTTATCAGGATCACTGTCAGGATTTGAACTAAAACCATATCATGCAAACTAGCAATGCTCTATAAGTGAGGGGTTATTACACAGCCTGCTCTATGGACACTCAGATATATATTTTTGCTTTTCTCATTGTTGTTGCCAACCATCTGTCAGTTACTTTGTGTGCTTTTGAGTGCTTTTGCTCTGTGGATAAAAAAGTGCTGTTGCATTTGCAAAAACATCAATATTGAATGGCTTATCTAAGCTTCAGAGCCATCTGCAATGTAAATGTTGAGAATTACTAGACAGACAAATGTAAAAATGATACCACAGTTTCAGCACTTGATCTGTCCATCCCATCGTCTTGACACAGCAAGTAACAGTACGTGACGACAGTGTGCCCAGCTATATTAGGATCTTTGCTTTGGCCTGCCAGATATGTTGACCCAAATAGCAGAAATAGTCAGTCACTCCAGGGGGCATAGAGAGCCAGAAGGGTCTAGCTTGTGGGGTGACCATCGGCACGCTGGGATTCACAAGCTCTTGTTCCCCCATGGTCTTCCTTAAATGGCATTTACCTCTGAACCCAAAGCCAAGTTTTAAGTTTTAAGATTTCAAAGTCAGTGAAAGCACTCTCCATTGTGTTTATACATAAAGTCTGCCTGGTTGGGTAGCAGTTAGTTTTTCGTCCTTGTAGGATTTCAACACAAGGCCTTTTAACTCTCCTGCCAGCTTTTTCACATAGTCTTTATCACCAGTGTGTGTCTTGGCAGCACTTCATATGGAGCGAGTTTTTGCCTGTCATGCTTTTGTCCTTCTCTGTGCGGGCTTTTGAATTACAACATTTTGTCATTTTTTACATGGGAGGGGAGGAAAAGACATTTTTACAAGTGAGGTTGCTGAAGTGTGCAGTTGAAAGAAAGACATTGAAAGACATGACATGTCATGACGTTTTAAGACAAGTTTAACTACATGCCTCTATTTTACATCATGTAGGCCTGAAATAGACCTCTTGCAACTGACAATTAGAGAAATGGCTAATTTCTAGGAGATTACTGACTAATTGCTGTTTTACAAGTCACTTTAACTCTTAACTCTTCAACTCCACTATAAAGAGTTTTTAATACAACTATGTGCATGGAGTAAAAAAATTATTGTATCTGACAGAGATCTGTCAGCACAGAGATATTAGTTTCACCTGTGCCGTGGAGGTACTAAGAGTACCTGTCGCTACAGCACAGATGCCTGAGTGTCATATTATGCAACTGTTCTTCAGAGCTGAATTAATTCTCTCTCTTTCAACACTAAAGTTAAACCTGTGAAAAAGTAGGTCAAAACCATTCTTGAATTTGGTTATATAATGACAAAAAATGCATTATGAGTATTGTAGGAATATTGAAGCTAGACAACCTGAACTACTGTGATTCTGAATGTTTATGCTGTGTTTTTTTTTTGTGATTCTGCATGTTTATGTGGTGTTTTTTGTAGATTAGCCTGATTAGAAAAGAAGGAAAAGACAGCTGACAATGACTAATGACTATTTTAGGAAAACTTTTTTGAGCTGTTAATAAATAAACACAGGTCTGGAGGGACACTGATCAACAACCCTGAGAAAACATCTGTATGTCTGTGAGGCTTTTGTGGACACATAGGCCACACACACACACAAATACACAAACACACACACACACACACACACACACACACACACACACACACACACACACAAACAGTGATGTTTTCCTGCACATCTGAAACACTAAGAGAATCTGGTTCTTTTATCCTCCAGCATCCAGGGCCTGTTGACACAGATGGGAATGAGCTGCAGAGATCATGCCCTGCCTCTTCTGTCCCTCACTGTTAAACTCTGAAAACAGGTGTCAGTTAAATCAGACATGACATTTGACTACTTACAGTAGGCTATAAGATGCTTCTATTATGATGTTACTGCAGTGTACTGTCCCGATGTCCCCTATGTAAACATAATTTTATCCTTTAAAGGTTAAATGTCACTCAAGACAGTCAGGTGAAAATGACCTATTAGTAGTTTGAAAGCCATAACTGCAAATGATGGGGAGAATTTATGTTAAGTAACGCAATTGCATTTATGCCAAAACAAAACATGCAAAAGCAACCTGTGGTGCAAGATCTCATAACACTACACACCAGTGTATGGCCCTGTACAGGTATTTTTTTGATCCGTTTGGGCCTTTCGTTTACACATAAAAAGAGTTTTAGCAACCTCAAATGGATATTTTTTGAAACGCCTTCCAAAGTGATTTTTCTTCACTTTTTCTTCACATATCATTTTTAGTATTCATGAAAAGTCTCAAGAACGCCCACTTGCTTGTATTGCCATCCGCTGTGTGATGCCAATTCAAAATGGTCATTAGCCTAATCAAAGCAAGTGATTAGGAACTGTGGGACCAAAACTTAATATTGACTGGACAACATCTATGGAAACACAACAAATATGAATATATGCAAATAAAATCCATCAATTTAAATCACATTATGCCCAGTGCACACTGAGAGTTAATCCACCCGCCCCGAACTCTCAAAGATTAACTGGCATGAATTGTCCAATTATGAAATTGATTCAGGTCAGTGGAGTTTAGAGAATAGGGCACTGGGGACATTGGGTGCAGCTACTGCTTTCTTCATGGTGTCCAAATTGGTATTATTTGCACACATTACAATGCACCTGGAGTTTCCAGAGGTTACAAAGTCAGTGAGTCATCACTTAGATTCTGTGTTTCACAAGGTTGAATCACGACATAGCCATTATAGAGTATATAGTGCTATATCATCGGTAATTATAACATTTCATGCCCAATGACATGGCAACCATTGCTTGTGGTGCATGCTTCTGAGCTGAAATGGCATCTGATTGTTCCATACCCAGCATACAGGTCCTGATGATGGAAAAAGTGATGTGACTTTACACTGCACCCCTTACAACGGTACTTGATTTTTGGGGATACAGATGAAGGAAGACACATAAAATCAGTTTTGAACATACTTTGAACAGTGGAACAATCAGTGATGTCCATGATCTTTGTCTATAGACATTTTGTAAATCTGAAGAAAGGCCATCATCTAACCTCAAATTTAATGGGTAAGTTAAAGGATAGAAATGCTAAATGAGATAGCAGAAAGAACACAAACCAAAGTCTTTAAGAATGCTTCAAGAATGACAAAAACTAGATAACTGAATCCACAATAAATCTGTTGATCATGTTAACAATAATACATTCATCAGTCCTGATTCCTGATAATATGAAAGTCTTGAAAGTCTGTTAACTGAATTTCAAAGTGATTTAGTTGTTTTTAATGCATTTTTATCAATAGAACATTTTCATTTGCATAAAAGTGGTGTGTATCAATTTACACTGATGACACTAACAGTAATAGTCTGTTAGCCCTACAATTTATTACTTTATGTCAGCGAAAGATCACCTATCTTATTTGTTAATCCCACATCCTGATATCAAAATGTATACCAAAAACGCAACATAACAGTCAGAAAGTCATGTAATGTCTACAGACATGGTTGTTTTGTTCTCAGTGGGAAAGTTGTGAATGTTCCTTCCCATGCTCGCTGTGTTGCATGGCATGTGTTTTACTGTCTACATTAACCCTTGTGTAGAGCATTGTGTCAGTAATAACAATCAGTCGGGGGGGGGTTGAATATATATATATATATATATCACCCTCATGTTTCTGCATCCTCTCTGGTGAGCTTTCCACCTTTGGCAAACTAAATGTCATTGGCACTGTGGACACTACATGTGCAATTTGAGACCATAAACAGAAAAGTACTTGTGAGGTTCTATTAGCAGTAATCATGATGTTTTTCAATACTATTTCCTCAAATAAGGACTTCAAAGGACACTTTTTAAAACTGACTGCATGTGTCTTTTGATTACAGAGTTATGCTTTCACATTCACGGTTCATCTACTGTTATCTTTTTTCACTCAGTTTCTTTGATCAGTTAATCTGGCGACCTATGTTATACAATTAAGAGGAAACAAGGTGAAGCATGCTAGCATGCCAGGATAGTGAAAACCAAATTTGGTCAAGCAATAGTATTTTTTTTTATAGCCCCACCAACTTGGTGAGGTTCTCAACTGATAAAAACAGAATATGTGGAAATCAGTCATGAATGACTTATGTTATTATTATATATGACACCATTGAATTGAAATGAACATGATGGGTATATTGCACACGCCCACAGTGTAGACATTTTAACAACATAACAACATGTCTATGTTTTTTGGTAGTCATTTGGGTTTATTATCATAGTACATAGTTCAACCAAAGTCAAGTGTAAGAATGTGTCGTTAGCTGTATTTTGGGCCACTGTTTTTCCGTAGCTGAGACTCAGTAAATAAACTGATCTGGAATGCAGCATCCGTCCCCTGCAGTCTCAGCATGTTGCACTAGTCAACAGCTGGACTTATGTCAACCAATAGGAACATATAAAAAGAAGAGGTCTGGGCACAGGTCACTGCTAATCCCCCCACTTTACTCACAGAATTTGATTCCTCTCTTCAAAGCAACACTATGGAGTTTTTGATGTAAAACTAATGGACTAGTGGACTAGCGACCTAAAAGCTACACAGAACATTCCAAAAATTTCCCAGAGCCTTATTGGTGCTGCTAGAAGATGCTAATTGGTGTTTGATGGCAATACAGTCAGTAATGCAACGTTGTAAAGGCTTTATTCTAATTTTGCGTGCCAAGAACTGCATGTCCTGGGTGGCTGGTGGGAATAACACTTGGGTTTATCCACCCCTCATATGACTATATGCCATCCAAATGAGCTTGGAGATGGCCCCAGAACCAACTGAAAAAAGGAAATCACAAGTTGTAATATTGAAACCAGCTGTCAACAACTTCCTGATATGCTGAAAATAATTATAAACAAAAGAATTCGGTTATTACAGTAAAGTGTTACTGTAACTTTCCTCAGTGCTTGCATCAGAACACATAGCATCCTACATCCTAAAGTTGGTGCCTCTGCTGTTGTAGCATAGCGCCAAGCTCAAAAGCGCCCCTACATACTTCTCCCATTCTTCCGCTTCCATGCGCTCTTTCTCCAATTGTTGAGGGTGGCCTTATGTAAGCCGTTCTGTATTAATTTTGAGGGCAGTTATTTTTCGGACCCCTGTTGTTTGACGAGGTTGTTGGGATGGTTGAAAGTGAGTGCTGGATCAGGGTGGGCTAGGGTTGAAGAGGGTGGGGGGACTCTGGTGAAAAGGGCTGAGAGGTCGAACCTCTCTGTTGTTCGCGTCCATGTGAGGAAAACACGCTCGTCTCCGACAGATGAGGGTCCCCATTCATAAAAGGCCCCACTCACGACACATCAACACATCAGCAGTTAGACGTGGAACTGGGCCCCACGCACTAGCACGTGCATGTGAACGTCATTGTCAAGCAGCACGTGCCCTCAAGGAGACCAAAGGAGCCATCAAGCTGCAACAACACGTATCCAGGCCTGAATGTTTGGCAGACAAAAACACCCTCACACAAATGGCATGTGGAGGGTCAATAGGATGCTCCTTAGGTGACTATACATCACATAAACAAGTGCTTGATAACGTGCCACATGCAAAACGCACAGTGTTTTGGAGCAATTTAGCACGAAAAGGGTAAATGAGGGTATCCAAACATGGCACCATGGCTCCATTTAAGTGCAGATTCCACACTCAGTTGTTGGACAGCTTTAAGCAATTCATTTTCAACTGACAACACCACACCATAGAGTTGCAGCAGGTGAATGCTGGCATTTCAGTATTAAAGCCTCAACATATCAAGATTAGCTGTATTAATAGTATAAATCAGCTCAGTGAAATAGCTGCTTTAGCTACTATTTACCTCATAAATCTTTATCACCTTAAGGACAAAAGACATCATTTTTCTGTCGGCCTTGTTTTAAGGACAGCTTTACAATGGCCATCACAGTGATAAAGAGGAGTGTGTGAGTGTGTGTGTGTGTGTGTGTGTGTGTGTGTGTGTGTGTGTGTGTGTGTGAGAGAGAGAGAGAGAGAGAGAAAGTGAGAGGATCATGACCTTAAAATGACAAGCACAAGACTAGGCAAACAGCTGTCCAACACCATCCTCTCAGTTAACAGAATTTGGAACCGTATTTATGGTAAGGACTGCACAAATCAGTTTCCTATATCATGTTTGTCCTCATTTTGAAACTGGGAAGAGGAGTGAGGACATGCACGTGTAGGTCCTGTTTAAGTACTGTGTATATGCGTTGGTGTGGCGGTATAAGTTTGCCATGAGTGTATAAGTCTGTGTGTTTCTGCTCTAAGCTAAACGTGCCTGCCTCTCATGAGGTGCCTATTAGCAAACAGGGACTTTGTCTGTGGGTGTCATGTGCCAGTCGTTTACCAGAAGAAAAAAAAAAAAAAACAGAAAGAAAGCAGGGAAAAGTGGAGGAATTGCACAAACAACGATAGCGTCAGGGACGCGCAGGGGTCCTTGTACTTTTCCATGGAGCAGCTGAACAAACGGCCGCTCATCTAACCAGTCCCCTCTGTCCCCTCCCACGTCCCTGCACAAGACACATCAATACACTCGGCCCTGGAGAGTAGGATGGAACGCGTGGGATGAGAGATAACACTGCGATCATGATTTCATGTGTCTCTGCTTCACAATCACCTGGGTTTCTTTGTATTGTCCGGATACATAAAGATGGCCTTTATTTATTTAATTCTTTATTTACATGTACTTACAGGGCATAAGCAAATGATTAACTGAATAGCAAAATGAAATAAAATTGCCAACCCTGAAAAAACAGAGTGGTGGATTGCTAGGGTCAGTGAAACCACAAATTTCCAAAAAAGGCGGGACACAGTGCATATTGTAAATAAAGCATAAATGGCATAATTGTAAATTCATGCGAACAACCTATTTGTTTGAGAGTAGTCCAAGGACAATATATCAGTTGTTGAAACTTGATTTTTAAAATATTTTATGGGACATTTATGGTGATCTCAAATTTGAGGCCAGCAACATGTCTCAAAAAAATTGGAAGTTTTGTCTTTAGTCCCCAATTTCCAAACTTTTGTTGACACTGTCCCAATTTTTTGTACAAAAAAGGCCTTCGTTCTTGTTTTAGACATGATTCCAGCAGCCCAGATGGTAGGTGTCTTCTTCATCATGTCTTTGTTTTCATTATGCATAAAATGTGACAGATCTGGACTGCAAGCTGACCATTTTAGCATCTGGACACCCCAGAACACTGTTGTACAGAATGCAGTTTGCCCTCATTATTTGTAATATTTAAGGCCTTCTCTGAAAATATAATGTCTGGGTGGCAGCTCAAAATCTAATTTTCTTGAGATAAGGGACAAAACTACTTTTTTAAAAAAATATTCATGATTTTTGAATAAATACATGTATAAACACAGGTCTCAGTTAACAAACCATGCAAATGAACTTGTTTAAAAAAAAATCATTCACATCATAATATGATTTGTGTCAACTCCATCTGGCACTTTAAAACTCTAATTTGATCAGTCCAACAACAGTGTTAAGTCCTAATGAATGGAGGTCATAGGCAGACTTTGGAAAACCCAATTTTGAAACATTTTCATCTTGTACATGTTTATTACATGTTAGAAATAAACATATATTTCAGTTCCTGTGCAATAACACATTGTTACATGTAGTTCAACTGGTGTTTAATATACAAAACAGTACTTTAAAAAAGTTTTTTTTTTCTAAAGAAGATAAACCTTGAGTTGGCGAACATAACAGTGTTGACAAAGAACTGTAGAAGGAGAAACCAATCTGATGGAGCTGATGCCTGATGGAGTTGAAAAAATAATTATTATCTTATTCAACACTTGTTCATTGATGGAATCTTGCTTTTCCACAGATGACTCTATAACCTGAACTAAAATGCCAATATTTCTTCAATCATTCAGATTATCATAATCAGATGACGGTGTTGACACATTAAAGCTGATACTACAATTGCATCAACATTGTTTGTTCAAAATATTTTAGAAAAATTTATTTTTTCAATGCCACCTTTGCTGCTTTTGCATCCACCAAAATTAGGAAGTGCATAAGGGGCCCTCAGAGTTATAGTTTACCATAATGTGCCTGATTTATTCAGGATTAAAAAATACTAAAAGACTTGACTCAAAGTGAGTTTTGATAAGCACATTTTTATAGACAACAAAAAAAAGTTCACTTAAAGTAGTTTGTGACATGTTGTAGAAGCATAAAATTATTTTGGTATTAACGTTTTTATTTTTATTGCTTGTTATTATATTTATTGCATTTTAACCACTTTTTTCACTGTTTTACATTGAGATATATTGCATGCACTTTCAGTGCAGAGTGCCAGTATTCTAACAAATAAAGATCAAATGGTTTTGAAATACATTAAAATAATGTCATGAGTATACACAGAACCTCAAGACTAAACTTTTGATGTCCTTTTATACTTTTAAAAGAAGTCATAATTTTTATGTGGAAGACATGTTTTGCTTATCTCATGGACAACTGATATATCAGTCAGCATTAATTTTTACTCTCCAGATAAGTAAGCAGTTCATAACTGCACCCCCATACCATCATAGATGCTACCTTTTGAATTGACCACTAAAACAAGTAGAATGGTTTGTCTCCTCTGTAGCCCCGAGGATGCAAATTCTTCCAAAAAGTGTGAAAAAGTTTCACTTGTGTAACCACAGTTACTATTCTCCACGTCTTCTAGGTCCGTCTCAAATAAGCTTGGGGCAAATAAGACTGTTAAACCTTTGGACCATGCCTGAACATGAAGTATTCTTTGGGTATGATCAAGTTTTCACTAGCATTTGTGGTTAGACTGCCAAAGTGTATTCATGGACTACGGGCATTTTATGAATCTATACAGTGATTTTCATTAAAGTATTATATGTTATACATGCAATCTTGGTAATGCAATATTTTTATGCAATACATGAGCAATGAATTACTTCTTTAATTCTGAGAGACTCAGCCTCTCTGTGATTGTCTTTTATATACACATTTATGTTGGCAGTTAATTAGTTTTGAAATCTTCCTCCTTGTGTTGTTCTTAACCTTATTCACTTTTTGCAACATGTTGCAAGAATCAAATTTCAGTTTGCTTATATTATTACCTGTTTCAATGGTTGATATTTTGTCTTTGCACAACTCTCAATCAAATTTATGACTCAAACATAAAAAGTATAGCCTGTCACTCAAGGGTCAGCTTTAACAAAAACATGTACACAATTCTAGAAATTTCTAGGAATTGCCAAAGGGCAAAACCCAACCTTAAGAACATTCCAAAAGTAGGTCAAGGATTCCTGTGTATGAAATATAGGAGTCATTGTGTTTCACACTGTGCTTGAAACAGCATTTGATCATTATCTCAGCACCACTACAAAAAAAAAGAAGAATAAAACATTTGGCCCACACATAGGGCTCTAATTTCTTTCATACAGTATACACAAAGTAAAGTATTAATGCCAAAACCTACTAATTAATGCTCATTGGATAGCCTGGGCATAAAATTTGTTAATTTAATACCATACAACACTAAATACAAGGACTACAGGTCTTAGTTAAGAGGCATACTGTATCAGTTTGAATGGCTTGGTTATTAATAGCTTTTGTTAGGTAGATGAGCATTGCAGAAGTCCAGTCTGCTAGTGATGAAAGTGTGTGATAAAGTTTCTCTGTATCTGCTTGGGATAGAAATGACTGGGCTTTGACAATGATTCGGAACTAGTAGAATTTGCTCTAAGTCACATGGCAGACATGTAAAGTTCAAATCAGAGGTTTTACATCAGTCATCTCAGATTATTTCCCCGTAACTCGTTCTCTGCTTTATTAGACATTATAAGGCATAATAATGACACTTCCAGATTGTTATTTTGTAGATACTGTATACTATACACTGAGAAAGTAGGGTTTGTGTCATGGGCGATAGCAAAAACAATTGGCTGTGTATCACCATAGCTATGAAAATTAAACTTGTGCTCTCCGATGATGTCTCTCAGTAGAACCAAACACACAGATCCCAAAATGGAACCACAAGGGACTCCACAAGTAGTAGTAGAATTCACAGAGGAGTGGCTGCCAAGGGTATCCGCCAGACAGATAGATCCTAAAGCATATCAGCACAGGGCCTAAAAGACCAATGCAAGTCTATACTTGGCTAAAAAGGATACAAGGATCCACTGTATCAAAGTGCTCTTCCTTATGGCAAAGGGTACTAAAATAGGAAACCCATTATCATCCACATATATCCTAAACTTGCCTAGAGTGGTCTCTGCTTTACACCAACATGTCATGGTGGACTTGGCCTAACAATTCATTCTCTCCATTATAAGATGGTGTTCCATGAGATTAGGTTATGAATCCATTGTTTTGGTGTCACCAGAGAGATCTTGAGAGATATTTCAAGTACTCAAGCACTCAATGACTGATTTATATCCATCATGGTATCCTCATCTCGATTAAATTAGCCAGTTAAAATCACATTACTATCTCCCTCTCTGCTCCCTGTACATACCTGTGCACCTTTCAACTTGAAAACTGATAAAAAGTTAACTAGCATTCACTCATCAACGTTTAATGCCTTGGAATGTCTGGGGGTCCTCGGGAGGGCTGCAGAGAGTGAACTGACTCACACATCACTAAATGTAAGGTGACTCTGACTCACACGTCACTAAATGTACGGTGTGAAACACCAACCACTTTCATCACACATACTCTACGCTGTTTTATTAAACCAGACTTATGAATTCTCTTGCTGCTTTCAAGTCTCGGGGCACCATAGCTTCTTTTTGCTGTCAGCAGAGGTGAAGCGATGGCATTTTAACAAGCTTAGAGGGAAGGACTACGATTGCATCAGCTCACAGAGAGCCCTTCTGAGTAAACCACACTCGACAAGGTGTCAGCTTTATAAAGACGGAGTGCGGCGCTGCTTCCGTGTTTCTGTCGCAGTTGGAGCATCCTCCCTCACCTCCATCCGTCATCCTCCTGTCAGTGGGCTATTTCCAGAGGCAGCTCTGACCCTGCCTATCCTCAACTCTGACCCTGCCTATCCTCATCATCTCCACTTGAAAAGTCTCAGAGTTCAGCACATGGTTCAAACACAGATCCCCCCCCCCCCCACACACACACACACACCTTTTTTTGCTTAGAGGGAACTCTCTGCACTGGTGTCTACAGGTGTAATTTTGAAGGTCATCTCATATGAGGATGGCATTGCTGTGAAAGAAGTCACTGCTCTCTTTATTGTATATGGGATATTTTGCACTGTTAACAGACGCTGTTGAAAATCATAGTTTGTTGGTTACAGCTGCAACAAATATAGTATGTAGCCAGACAAAAAGGCAACACTAAAGGCATGTGTACTTATGTGAACTCATGGCTAAACTAGTAGGGCAAGCAGCAGTGCAATGATCACATGAGAATAACCAGACACAATGTGAAAGTGTACTGAATTGCTACTGCATAACTCTCACACTATGCTATGGAAGATTTAAGACCCACGTCAAATTTGCATAATGATTTACACATAGTTGAAGCATCTTTAAAAGTGGAGACTATGGCATACTAGAATTTAATTAGCATGACAGTTTTTTTTCAAAACATTCCTTTGACACTTAAGATTTTCAGCTATAATATTATGACAACGCTATTCAGGTTTCTAACCATCTTCATTTTAATCTAAATTAGAAGATTATCTTGCAATCAAGAAATGTAAATTGAACCTAATAAATTAAAATTAGTGAATGCTGCCATACAGTCAGTACAATGCATTCTCTTTGTTCTCCATTCCTCCTCTCAGAGTGTTTTAGCACCACCTAAAGGCTGCACATGGGAGTAACAGTTTCAAGCACTAGAAATGAAAGTCTATATGGCTGAGGCACTTTTATGTCCTGCAATGTAAACCATATAAATAACACTGTAAAAAAGACAAAGCTTACTTGAAAAATTGGTGGAAACTCATTGCCTCAAATGAGTTAAGTAAATGTAACAAGTCTCTATTAAGCCTTATTCTTTTACAGTGAATTTGTGTTGAAAATATGAGATTTAAAGCGTAAACCATGTATTTCAACACATCTTCACTGGCCAAGTGCATCATATCCTGCTGGGGTGAGCTAACCGGCGTATTCATCCTTTTATACAGTATCTGTGTCATTTTAAATCATATTCCATTTAAAAATCTATAATGACATATCACAAGTGAATTTAATTTAGACTGGGCCATTTTCCAATGACCATGTGTTGCATTAACTCATGTCATTATGGTGGACGCATCCAAGTCAAACACAAAGCACCTCATTTACATTTAACTTTTCTAACTCAAACAGCACATTCTGTCATATACTGTATCCAAATAAATAATTCAGCGTTTACTAAAATAGGACCATTCATCTGTTACTGCAGTAGCAAGCTGTGATGTTTCTGTTACTCCAGTAGGGGGCAGTGCTCACTCAAAGAATTTCAGTGCACCTTTTGGAATTCAACTGCTCTACCTGCTAATAATTACAAGAAGTGATTATCCTAGCAGGCTATGCAACCTACTGTGTTAATAAACATAAATCTTTAGAAATTCTTCCTTGTTTTTTTTCAACCAGAAGCAAAGCAAGAATCACTGCTTTTTGACAGTTCCATTTTCGTGACAGTCCTTAGTCTCTCTAATCAAATATTTGCAGACTGCAAGATAATCTTTATTTTCCTTTTGAAAAAAAGATGTAGTCTCTAGTTGGGAAAGCATTTTCTTTGGAATTGAGAGAGACACCACGCTATTTGTAAGTCAAGGGTCAAGGACAAGGACAGTTATGTAAACTTAAATTATGCAAAATGTAGGCCGTAGGCCGTATCCCCCCCCACACACACACACACATCTCTCAAAGAAATCAACTTTTTGAAAAGTCTGACTATGCTGAATATGAATTTGAATGTCTATTGAAAATCACTGTGTTTCAATGCCATTGAATGCCTTTGCAGAAAGTAAATAGTTCATGCTGTTTAACCTGTTTACTTTAGGGTAGACCCCTGATTCCTTCTTCAATGCATGCCTATGTGTGAATAGAAGACACATTTTGGCCAATATCCTCAAGGGAAAACAGATTAAAAAGCATAAACAAATTGCTTTCTAAAAGCCTGTACCCTCTAGATGTGATTTAACATGCATTGAGACATGTTCCAACTTCTTTTATATCATGGACTATTCATAGCTATGAAATGTATCTCAATGGCATTGAAACACATTGATTTTCAATAGACAGCTATTCATGGGGCTGAATGAGGTAGTGCATCTCATTTTTTTTCATTCAAATTCAAATTAAGCATAACCAGACCTTTAAAAAAACAGTTTTCATTGGGATAAGATTATCTGACCCATGACCTAATGTATTGTGATGCATTGTAATACAATGTATTTGAGAATTAGACAAAACTTCACTGGAGTGCTACGTAAATTCATGGTTGCACTGTATTCCAGTCTATTCATGGAAATTAGAGAACAAACAGGAAATTATATTCAAACAAAGCAAACTTTAATACACATTAGTAATTGTCAAGATAAGTACAAGGTCTTTATGCAAATGTATCACGTCTGAACATTGGGTTAGAGTGTAGAGTCTATGTTATTACTAAACAATATCTTTAAAACATTACAACTGCCATCGCATTTTACCTAGAGTACCTAAATTATGATAAAGAGGTCTCAAAACTTTGTTTTATCTTAAGCTGTGAATGCTTTACCTTTGTCTATCTAAATAAACTTTACATCAAAATCAAGACTCCAAAATATGTAGCAGCAGCCGGTGAGCTTTGAGATGTCTGGCTGTCTGATTGCAATCAGAGACACTTCCCCTGACAGCACACTTGATTGTCCATACAAAACCAGTCAATGTTGTTTTTTTTTTCACTTCATCTGACAAAATGAAAAGATCCCTCACTTCTGAGGTGGCAGCTATGACATGGTGGCTAAATCAGCTGCCATTTTTCTCCAGGGGGAGGATCAGAGGAGCTGGCACCGTTCTTCAGGATGCTTCTGGTGGTGACTGGATGGGCTTCTCCTGCTGAGTGAGCCATATTTATGGCAGTGACCTCCATCCAAGGCTCCAGAAAGACCACCTTTTTACCTGTGCTGGGCCGTCTCTGAAACTCAGGATTACTTTTTCCCAATCCCAAGTGTTTGCGGCGACAGCAGCAATGACAGGAACTATAGTAGAGGTAGGACAGCAGTAGGATTATACTGACCATCCAAGAGGCCATTGCAGTGAATGCTGTGTGGAAGTTTTCGCTTTGTTGTGTTGATGTTACCTCTGTATCGCTCACAATCACCTGCACTGACTTTTTAAAACCTTGTTGCTCACCACTGATGACCTTACAGTAGTATGTTCCAGAATCTTCCAGTCGCACCCCTTGGATCTCCAGGGTGCCATTTGAGTGCACAAGCAGGCGTTGGTCTGTTCCTGGTGAGACCTCCAGGTCAGGAGTATCCCAGTGCACTGATGAACCTTGTTGCTCCGTTGAATCCACACAGGGAAGAAGCAAATGCTCTCCTATCGTCGCCTGGCACACAAGCATGGGTGGATGAGCAGAGCCATTCAGCCACTGTGAGCAGCTCAGAATCTCTTTGGTAGTGACTCCACTGAGGCAGGCATGCTGAAAGTCCACCACTGTCCTGAAATGTTGATTGGCCCAGTGCTGTAACATGGCTCGCAAGGCGCAAGTGCAGACCAGAGGATTATCATGCAGGTAAATGCCAGCCTGTGTCCAGGGAGGCTGAGCACGGAAAGAAGAAACTGGGATTTCCCGCAGCAGGTTCGAAGACAGATCAAAGACTCTGAGTTCCGACAAAGACATGGCCCCTTCAAACATCTCTGGGGGCAGTTGAGTCAGTCGGTTCCTGCCAAGATGGAGCCTCTGGAGGGCGCCGAGACCCTCCAACGCCCCATCGCTGATCCGACCCAGGTGGTTCTCAAACAGAAGCAGCTCCTCGAGTTCCCCAAGCCCCTTGAAAACCCCCGCATAGAGCCACTCCAGCCTGTTGGAGGACAGATCAAGGTGGCGGAGATGAGGTGTGCCGACAAAGGCGCCCGGCACAATGGTGCCAAGGGTATTCTGGGCAAGCACCAGGACCTCGAGTCTGAGCAGTGGGCGTGACGTCCAGATGGCGCTTAGGGAGGTGATGGTGTTTGAGCCCAGGTCAAGGCGCCATATGAGGTCACTGAGGTTGGCTGGTACAGCCGAGAGGTTGTGCCCTCTGCAGACAACTATGTCACCCGAGCTGAAGCAGGCATGGGAGCAGCCTCCATACATAGAAAGGGCAAAGAAAACAAAGAGCAACAATGCCAAGGCCTTGTGGCATACTTGATATGTTTTATGAGGATTCAATTCCATGCAGTCTAAAAGATTAGAGAGGGAAGCTTTAGTACAACATGGCAACATGCAAGACTAGATTGAGAAGAGAGGCAATAACATTTTATGGGGCCTATACTGATAATTATATTATATGGTTATGATGAAAACAATGTATTTGTTTTTCATTGTATTTTGATTGCTATATCCAATTTAAACTAAATAATCTAACTATTTGCATTCCTGTAAGAACCATTTGGAAAACACCAGTCTATTGTGCAGCCTATGGCATCACGAAGACCAAATACATAGATATAGGATTTCATACACTTACCTCAGAGGTAAAGCAAAACCACCATTCAATATCTGCAAAATAATTCAGTAAAATTCTGTAAAACAATAAAGTTAATCAAATACACCGTTGATGAAGGTTAAAACTTAGCCGCGAAAAGTTTGTGGAAAGTTAGGTCTACCAGCCTAGAAAACAAACGATTCCGACGGGTAGGTGATGAATGTGTGCTCCACTTTAAGTGGTCCACGCTACTTTAGTTCACGTAACTTGTGTGCTTCAGAGACAAGGGGCTTGAAATAGCTAGGTCAGTCCTCGTTTGTGTCGCCGTGGGAGGGTCTCCTGAAGGTAGACAAATATTTACGGTCACAGCTGCTAAGATAATGACACAGATAAACTTGTCTGGATGCAGTCCGACCCAACAGCCAAATAAGCTCCTTTACCGAACAGGCTGAAAAGAAAAATGACTAACATGGCATCCATTAGGCTACGTAACATGGTTTAGCGTTCGCTATAAAATTGTCTCATTGTGGGTATTCGAAAAATATTTGAAAAGTATTGGGAAAAGTGAAGTATTTCTTAAATGTGTGCTGAAAACAAGTCATGTAGGCTTTGTGCATTCATATGTGCGTGCGTGCGTGCGTGCGCGCCCGCGTGTGTGTACCATCTTAAATAATGCAAAGCAACCTATCAGGGTGACAAAGGGCTCTGCTGACACCCAACTAGTGCGTAAAAATACTAATCACGTTATGTGTGTGTTCACACGCACACACGTACGTATGTATAAGGTTAAGTTGGAAACCTGAGGAAGGAAACCTAAGATCTTTAAAAAAATAAATAAATAAAAAGGGTTTGCTCAGTGCATATTTTTTCCCAGAGACTGTAGACTTTAGGAGCCTTAAAGTAAAATGTGGTTCCGTCCATATAATTAGCTACAGTCAAAATGCATGCAGGAAATCAGTGTTTTTTAAGTTTAGGATTTAGACTTGTTAGAAATGATTGAAAATATTCAGTGCAATAGGTAGCAATTTTCTTCAGCACACAACTTTAAACTTCATGTACACACTGAAGAGGGTCGATTTAGATGCTCAACCCACACACCACCTTTTTTCTTTCTGCATGAAGGTCCTTCTGGGACCTCTAAGACTGTCATGCTATCCACCCTGTCTATGTACTGTGTGTGTGTGTGTGTGCATGTGTGTATGTGTGTGTGTGTGTGTCTGTCTGTGGCCTTCCTTGAGTGTTTCGAATGAGACTGATCAAACGGTTGACCCTTCGTGCGACATGAGGGTTTTCTCTAACAAGCTGATGCTATCCACGGCCCATGTTCTCTCTGCTCCCTGCCGTGATGGGGACAGTGTAGGCTGTCATCAGCATCCACCTGATGAACCCCTCTGACCTTCGCTAAAGCACCACTGCTGAACACGTTATGAGGCACATTGGCAAACCCCTTCTGAGAAAATGTGTTGGCAGCCTTAACACCTACTTATCTTATAAGTGTGGACTGCCAGTAATTCCTAACTATTACTAGTAATGTCTTTGTCTTGTTGACAAACTAGTAGAGAGCTAGTACCAAATAGTGCTTATATTTTTAGTAGATGCCAATAATACTCAATAGGGCAACAGTCTGTTCTAGCCAAAACCCTTCAGATTAAAGTAATAAGGCATTTTAAAAAGGTTTTGTTTGTGTGCAATCCAACTTATACTGAGACTGGAAGATGTCTGTAGGGTATAGGGCTATAAGATTTGAACCAGGATCCCAAGTCATGGGACACATCCATGCACATCCATCGACATCTGAGTTCCATATCACCTTGACCAACTGTGATAAATGGCTGTTTAATTCATTAGACACAGTGAGTGATACAGGTCAGTTAAATGTAGGGTTCACTGGTTAGGTTCTTCTGGATTTTCATTTTACAGGTGTGATTCAAAAGTCCAGGTCTTAGATTTTACAGTAAATGTTTAGTTTAAACCAATATTACACCTGCCCATCTGACCACCTGCTCTTGATTCTAAATAAAACACACATTGCAAGAAAAATCCCATTGAAGATGACTTTTCAGAAATACAATACCTGCATATCTGACACAGAGGAAAAGCTTTTGGGAAAGTCTTGGGGAAAATGAATGGTGCACCAAATAAATGTCTTGTGAGCCGAAAATAAAAGACAAAAAAAACCCTGCAGGCCCTTTCTTGGCTGTCCATGTTTAGCCTGCTTGCCCTGCTGCTTGAGGAATAGCCCTCTCTGGCAACAATTTGCCTGTGCGTCATCTTGATGAATGGGTCGCATTTCATGCCTCAGATGGGTGTCTTACAAGGTCCCTCTAATACATATATCTCAATATCGCTGCTATTAACGGGGCTTCCCTCTTGCACACTTTCCAATGGACTGCCCATGAAAATACACACCTCCTCTGAAAGAGGATCCCTGGGAAAAAGGGAAACAGATTAACTAGGCAAAGAGAGGAACAAAGTGGTCAGGATAGCTACTGCAGATACCGCACCGGGATGTGATTACAATGCAGTGTGAGTAGGCCAGCTGTAGAGGGCTTCTGTAGGTCCCTGCAAAGATATGAAAAAAGATTAATGTAATACAAGGATAGTGTGCCTTGTGGGATGCATTTCCCATGATTTATAAATATGCACTGGTAATAGCATTTTATTATTAGACACTGGTAAATGAGCAATATAGCCTAACAATATCCTGACTGTGTTTGTGTGTATATGTGTGTATGTGTGTGTGTGCCTGCCTGTGTAAGAATATCCTATTGTTGTTTCTGCTAATGGGCTTCCACTATTAAGTCTCTCTCTGCTGAATGACGCTGTCCAGGGTCCTGCAAACAGTACATAGACCTATGCTGTGGCGTACCGTGGGCTGTCATAGCAAAATAACAGTGGAATGAAGACAGCAAATACTCTATCTTTCACAGCGAAACAATTACAGTTATAAAAATGCTGAATATCTGTTTTTGTGAAAAACGATGGGGCTGCCTGAAGGAATCTTCTGTAGGCAAATAAAAGAGTGAAGAAAAAACTGGTGCGTGAATGAACAGGAAGTAAAGAATATTACAAGATTCAGAATGGGTGTTGACTGGGTGTTCAGAAAATCGAACGCATCACGCGGCTCAGAGAGGAGATAGAAAGGGGCGTGTAGACTATGGAGAAAAAGTGTTGCTCACGGTATTTGAACTCTGTTTCACAGAGGCAGACCAAGCGACTTCTTCTTCAGAGATAGGGGTGTGCAGTGACTGTGAGTGCTGTGGCTGTCTATGATTCTCCGTCTACCAGCGGTTTCCTCTCCCCTTCTTCCTGCTAAGTTTCGGTTGGCCCATCCGCCCTCTGCCGTGTCTCTTTTACCAAGCCCGACGGAGTCTGCGGTAGTTTGCAGAGCTGCGGCGTGGACCTCGACTGTAGTAGGACGGCAACCAGTGGTAAGTAAGGAGAGAAAGAGGTACTTAAAGAATTGCTCAGTTACTAGAAACTACAGATAGCCCAAAGATGCATATTGCTGCAATTTATTTCATGTGTTGTTGCAGAAGTTGAAATAAATTGTAATTTTCATTGGTGATATGGACTAGCGATGCGTCAAGTGCATTGTTGGAAAATATAACAAGTCGCCGTTTATGACCGTGAATAGGCTACAATCAAGATATTCATACGAGATTAAATGCTTTAGGGGATTAGGGGTCACCCCCTGCCTTGTTAATGTGGTTTAAATTTTAGTCTAGAAGTGCTCTCACTTTTCATCAAGATACAGATGTGTATTATGTAGCTTCTCTGCGATATTTATTGTGCGCTTTGTAATTTTCAGAGTGCTTCAACTTAGAGTCACATCTGTCATTGCGAAATGACATTTGAGGATAATACCATAATATCCCGCTAAATACTTGTTGCTGTCTCTTCGTCTTATGCGCTACTTCTACGTATTCCACAGCTTGTTGCTGTCAAAGCATTTTAGTAGATAAGTCAGCTTAACCTTTTTGAAATGAAGAAACTTAAACTTGCCAGTCGTAGGTAGTAGGAAATCATACACATTACATCTTGGACTCTGACAGTCACAGTCACAAATACTTGTTTGTAGACAACATCGCGATGCCTATCTCGCTAAGACTTTAAATAATGGCCTAGGTTATGCGTTTGTCAATGCACTTCACCTTCGGTTATTGTAGGGTTACGTCATCCTTTCTAGTAGCATTCTCCCGAGATGCACTCTCTCTTGCATATGTGAGTTTTAAATGCTTTTATAGAAATCCTATCATATAGTATCCTCATCCATGTTTCAAACAGAACCTTTACCGGTATTGGAGATTACCTCTAAGTATACAAATGATTAATGATTGACTACTTTATATAGTAATATATTTTGGTTAGTGATGTATAGGCTTCAAACATCAACCACTCTACGTTTCCTAAAATGCACATACAGTATACTTACATTGTTGTCTTGGTGTGTTATTTATCAAAGACATGACCCCACACAACATGGTGTTTGATTCACTGATTTTTTTTCCTCTTCTGTTGGGGAGGATATATAATTCCCTTTGTCTGTACAAGGGCTGCTTTGCCAGTCTGAAAGCCTCACTCTTACCCAACATGTGGTAGAATAAAAGCACTCAGATGGAAAGCAGTCTTTGAGACTTGGCTTGGCTTGGCTTCATCCTCATTCATTATGCCTATTTAAGTTGTTCAACCAGCAATTGCTTCTCCTGTTTAATAAATGGCCATGTAAATGAAGCTGTGAATTTAAATTAGCACCAAGTATTGTTGCCTATATAAAAGAAATTTAATAATGTGTTGTTTCCCCACAGAATAGATATTATGTAAACATCTCTGTTTGAGTTGTTTTCTATGCAGATAGATCTGTGCTTTGTGCATCAACTATGAATTTCAAACAAACTACAGAACACACATGCAAGGAGAAAAAAAACTGATGTAGATGAATTAAAATGCTTCCACAGCTAGAGATTTGGTGAAATTAAGTGTTGGTGCTCAGAGATGGAACCCTGCTAAAAGTGAAAAGAAATGTATGACTTATTCATCATAAATGTAATCACAGGCATGATACAGTACGAATGTACCTGATTCATTGAAGATATTGATACTTTTCTTAGAATTTAAGCATTGTTTACTCACTAATACGATAATAAAAGTAGGCTATTTTTAGGCTATGGACTGAAAAGAAATACAGTCAGAGTTTGTCCTTGCAGGATGGAGAAAGAGAGAGGTTGTGTGCATCTTTGTGTGTGTGTGTGTGTGTGTGTGCTGCATCTTCACTGTGTGTGCAGCTGAGTTAGAAAAGCAGTGTTTGAATATCAGCACAAGCAGCTGTTCAGTGCTCACTTCAAAAGCAGATCTGTTAGCATGGCCATTTGACAGCCCTCAACACGGATCAAAGACTAGCCAGACACTCATTACATATGGCCCCACAGTACTATGAATATTGATTTTTTTTTTTGTCCAGTTGGCAGGGCTTTGGTATACTCTAACCATTTGGCTGAAATAGCAGCTACTCTTTTCACAATCCCCCTATTTCTTCAAAGAAAAGATGCTTATTGTAACATGTGAATGATCATTTAATGTTTCAAGAAAGCATTCACTGTGCTGAGGAGATTTCAGATTCTCCTTTCATTCCACACCCTGTATGTTTTTCCGAGAAAGTTCTCATTTCTTATTTCTTCGCGTCCTTATGTCAGCATGCTGTTTAATCCTCGGTTGTCTGTCAGCCACATCTTGTCAATCCCCTTCAAACACAAGAGAGAGGATACCAAGGGGCCGCTGTGTTCTCTATGGTGATATGAGTCCACTTCCCCTGGCTGGCTGCAATATCTTGAATTGGAGGTTCTGGTATTAGGGGGATTACAATGAGGTTTAAATGGGTTTAATTAGCTCCTAGTGCAGAAATGTCAGCAATAAACTAGGCATCAGCCAGTGGGATGATGACATTCATCAGACACAGAAGGGCAGATTGGGATACTTTGTTTTGCTGCGAAAGCTCCAGACAGCATTGTAGTTCGCAAACATCGACCATTTGACAAGCCCCGAAACCATGGCCAAGGACATGTTGTCACACCATGAGTCTTTCAAGTTGTCATATGCTATGGGATATAGAACAGATTATGCTGCGATCAGGGATGAGAAGGTGACTGATGTAGATGCAGAGGATATGAGAGAAAACGGGGGTGGATTTTTCAGGGTCTTTTGTGAGCAACAGTTATGCAAAGATTCACAGACAAGCTAATTGTAATCCCCTCATCCCGTCTGTTCGGTGACTCCCAGATGGTAGCTGGTTATGTACTTGAACTGGCCCTGGTTCGGATGTTGTCCAGGAGCAGCTGGTGTCTAGACTTGTGGACTATTCTGTCATACACATTAGAATAGTAAAGAAAAAACTGAAAACAAAGTAGTTATGGTTATTAGTGTTATTAGTTTTATGTTTTAAAATGTTGTAATAGAAGATTGTGTTGATGACACAAATTAGGTGTCATTCAATCCAGTGATAAAGAGATGTTTTCGTGATGACTTTGACTAATCCCCTTACAGTTATATTAACTTCCGTCTTCATATAAACACAGTTTCCTAATGTGATGCTACACAAAATTACAAAAAAAGAAATCTCTTCAGATACCGTATTAGCATACATATCACATTTGCAGTAACGAAATTGGATACGTGAATGCGTGCAGGAAAGATTATGGTTGTTTCAATCCCTAATCTGATTAGGCTCATTGTAAACAGGGTCTTAGATGGAGTGAAAGCGTTTAACCAAAAAAGAAGCCATCTCTGCGGGGCTCTGTCTCCTCATTTGCATGGAGCTCAGACTTGCGTGGCACAAAGCGATGAGCTTTTTCTTTTTTTCTTTTTCTTTTTTTTTTTTTTGCAGAGTGCCAGTGCATGCCTCTGATCGACAGGTCCTCTCGCCCTGCTCGCAGCTTGCGTCGCACATGTTAATTAAACCGTCTATTGAGATTTCCCCCACGCTAAAAGGCCAAATTAAATCAGCCCCCGAATGAGGGGAAAATGACTTCTTGGCAATTGCATAATTGTGTTTGGATGCATACCGTAGCTGTGGGTTTTGGATATGCGTGGTGCACAGACTTCCTGTAGCTATGAGATTTTTTTTGGAGGGGCAGAAGGGCGAGGAAAGGTGGTGAAGCGAGGATGAAAGGGGAGGTGAGGAGGAGGTTTATAGGAGAGGAGAGGAGAGAGGGAGATGGAGAGAGGATGGGTCTCAGTGGACTCTCTGGCAACCTTGCCGGGGCTCCCCTAATCCAGGCGAAACAGCTGGGACACTGAACAAGCCCAGTGCCATCATCCAGAAATATCACCATCCACAGCTTAGTCATGTGGAAGACACAGGAGCCAAGGGTATACAGTAGCCTACATCTGTAAAACGGACTGCATTAGGGGAGAGGCGATAAGAGCCTGAGGCGTATGAGATCTCCTAGTCTAACACATCCTCCTCTACCTCACACATGCACTCTGGTTAGTCCTGTCTTTTTTCCCTTTAATAGATAGGCCAAATATTTATGCTTGCTTACCCAATATGTTGTGTGCATTCAGCGAGGTGGGTGGGTGGGTGTTTACGCCATCCCTCCCAACAGCGAATATGCATTCGTTGGTTCGTTTGTTCGTTCAGACGACTAATTACCTGTGTCTGCAAGATGGGCAAGGTCAAGAGATAATAGCAGAGATTGAGAGCCGGGGTCAGCCGGCCTAGCTAATGAGATTTATGACCCGGTGCCTCTCCGACCGGCGTTCTCTGAGCTGTTAACATGATTTATGAATCATGCCTCTCACAGGTGGCTGCCATCCTCAGATAGATGGCTCACTATGCCCACAATTAAGAACAGAGGCCAGCAGCTGAGAGCCACCATAAAAGACGTGCCTCATTCTTCCACTGGTACCCGTGGTGAAGTTTAACTTGACTCTGAAAGCATTTGATCGAAAATAATAGTGACATGTCTGCTAATATGCCCGATTAACTTGGCCCTTAATGTGGGTCCTAACTGCCATATGTTTGCATGAGTTCTGGTTGAACAGGTTCAGAGTTAATATACTGCAGCAGTAGAGTCAAGTGGAGAAGATCCAAACTATTAGACTCTCTCTCTGCCTGCTTTGTCCTGAGCAGCAGATCACCAGAAAAGCCAATTAAAGCCCCAAACCCTGGGCCCACTTGGCCAATTACATCAGATTTGTTAGCTGCTGTAGCGCAACCAGATCCGCCAGGACCAGCTCCACCATCAGTTTTCCCCCAACCCTGACAAGCCCTTCACTCCCCAACCCCACCTCTCCCTTGTTTCCCCTTCATCTTCCCTGTGAGCCCCAGTAGCAGGCAGCTTTCATTATTGCTTGTTTAAAAACAAATGTCAGGTCCCTGACAGCCGACGCTCAGTCCACACCTCCCCAAACAAGAAAACCCTCCGAAAAAACGAGAGCGCCGTCCGGCTGAAAAAGCGCTACCTGACAACACCACGCGCCAGGCTTCCCATTAGAGATGGTGCAGCCACCGGAGAGGAGCACTGGGGCAAGAGACATCAATTTGCTCCCCCTAATGCGCTTACTGCCCCCACAAGACATATTGATTATTTCTCCCCCGCAAAGTGACAAATAGCATTTTCGGGGGCGTAATGGAGACGAATGGTGGGTGTATGAGAGGGGAGGGAGAGGGGGGCACTGGCCCCACCCCACCTCACCCCTCCCCTTCTCACCCAACCTCCCCATCCTCCACTACCCCATCCTGTACCCTTTCATGCTACTATAGAGGGATCACAGAAAAACAAACAGTGCTACCAGTGGAATGAGGTGGGGTAATGGTGGTGCTGTTGATGGTGGTAGAGGCGGAGGCGCTGGTAGGGAGCTGGCACTCCGTCAGGGCGAGAGCGCGACAAGGGGCAGCGGGAGGTAGCAGGGCTGCAGATGTCTGGAGCTGCCAGACGATGGGTGGTGGGGGGTGGTGAGAGAGAGTGATGCTCCTTCATTACGCCGTGCCTCTCTCTCTCCGGAGGTGCTGGGCTTTATGGCCACGCCGCAGAGCACTACATCTGCTGCAGTTTTTAAAAACTCCCCTCTCCTGCATCGGGCTCCAAAACCCCCCACACCCACTCAGCGCCAGTCACTCTCTTCATCTACCCACTCTCACGCTTGAGGTCCAACTCTCCCACCTTGACAAGAAATGTACCCGCCAACTCAGGAAGAAAAAAAAAATATATATATGCACCCGCATGTAAATTACACGATAAATAGGATAAATGGGTTCCATTCAAATATGAAATGCAATTCGGCTGGTATCTCGCAATAGTTTGAAAACATGTCAATAATGCAATAATGAAAATATCACAAGAAATCATTCTGAGGAGCCGGCGGCAACAGCTTCACTGGATAACCAGATTACATTGGCGGTGCCTGACTGTAATGGTAGATATGGATGGAGCGGCTGCAATTTCTGATGATTATCTCCCATTTTCCACACAGTGTGTCTGCTATAGATGGAAATCAACTGAGATACAGGATTTCAGGGCAGTGTTCCTGTTTAGGACCCCCCCTAAACTCCTGTGGGGCACAAGGCGAAATGGAGGTTAGGCTTGCTGGAGAGAAGCAATCAAAAAGGCAGTGGTATAAGTTTTCACTGAGTAACTCAGTTTTAAGTCATTTGAAGCGCTGGGTCTCTCTGCTCTCATAAAGAGAGATATACGTTTAACCCACTTACAACTCCAGAAAGCATATAGCTATGGGTTGAGCTGAGGATTTATGGACTTGGTCATGTAAATGGTGCACAGTGGAGAGTACACTGTACACTATAGAAATCTATAGATTTCTGCATTCTTTGGTGACCACTGCTACTGGGGTTAGAGAACCACCTCTAACTCTAGGTTTAAAGGACAACCATGAACATAATTTAATGTATTATAATATTGAAAAATGTAAATAAAAATGTCTTATTTCAATGTCCAGGCCCTTAGCTATGAGCTCTCACTGAACATCAATCATGGCTAACAACAGAGTCATCTTCTCATTACATCTCCATACTGTACCTGTAATTCATCCTTTACCGGGCAGTATGGCTGCCATAGTCTCCCATGGAACATCATTCCATTGTCTGTTTATCTCTTCCATCGGATCCCTATTCTCTGTGCTCTCTCTTTCCCAGTCTCCTACCAGCTATTTTCATTTTCCACATCATGTGACAGGCTCACCAATCCACCGCAGTTATTGTTTGGGAATTGATGCAATATAGATATATATATTTCACTTCTTCCTCCCATTCATTTTCTGTCTCCCATTCACAGGCTGTCTTCTTTGCCATGCTGCAGTCATGCTCTGGTATGTATTGGATCTCTGCATTGGTTGATGCAGTAAGTTTTCCGTTCAGCCTTTAAACATTACTGCTCCAAGATAACATCATTAAATTACTGTGCGCGTGTGTGTGTGGTGTAACTTTGCCTAATCTAGCAACCCTGGAGAACTGAGTCATTAATTAAATATTAAAGGGTATGAATAACACCTCCTGAAAGGGACTCAAAATGGGCCCTTGTTTAGGTGAGACTAGACTACATCCCTAACTCGCAAACAATTCACTTTTCATCTTGATTTATCTTTGTCGCAGGGCTAGTGATTTTACTGTGTAATCGAATCATGGAAATTGCGTTTCCATTTAATCATGCAAATAGAAAACAGAACAATTTGTTACCATCATCCCTAACATTAATAATCATTTCCAGTCTCTGCATTTCATCGAGCGAGAAACGGAGGGCAGAGACTGAGACGAGCTTGAGGAGACAACATTGGCCCTAAGAGACTCTTGCACAGCCACCTAAGACAAATTAATGTCAAAGGGGGACCAGGCTCTTCTAATAATTCATGTTGAGCCTTTGTGGCGAGCTTTGCAAAGAACAATCTCCCAAGCAACTTTCTTGAATGTGCCAGTGGTGGCGTAGTGCCCATGGGCTGCACCCGAGGTTCAATATAGCTCGCTTGGCTGTGGCCCCTGTTAGAATCAATGTCCCCTTTTGAGGCGCTGTAACTGGCCCAGTCCCTCCCACTACTCTTAACCTCAATCTTCCTGCAATCTCCAGGGAGCAGCGGTCGAGGGCACACACCATGGATCCCTCGCTTTTTATTTTTTTATTATTTTTTTTTATCTCTCTTTTCATCAGGGCCCACTCATGTACAGACCCATCAAGCTCTGAAACAAGAGCTTCTCATAAGGCAATCTGACCTTCATCAAGATTGGGGGAGGTGAGGGGAGAGACATTGTTGGTATCATGTGAGTGTGTGTGTGTGTGTGTGTGTGTGTGTGTGTGTGTGTGTGTGTCTGTGTGTGGGTGTGTGGGGGGTTGGATTGGACGGTTTGGGGGCGGTGGGTGGGAGGCGAGGTGTCTTAGGGGGTTTTGATTAGGCTGGTGCCTAAATATAGCCGCGATAGCAATTAGGCGCCAATCTAATCAACCATGTGCTCCTACCAGGCTGAGGATGATTCAGCCCTCATATTCCTCTGCCTGCCTGCCTGCCTGCCTGCCTGGGCCAGTCACTCGCTCATCATCTGGCTGCCTCTACACCGCGGCCGTCCATTTAATTATGCCCACCCCCCGTCAGCCGCAGATAAGGCCGAGATAGCCTTATCACCGCGCCTCATTTCAGAATCAATGAAATTAATACTGCCGCCCTCCCTCTTTTCTTGGCCTGTCATTACAGTCATAGCGTGCCTGGGTGGCTGAGTGATTTATTGGCATGTGCTTCAGCTGCCTGTGGTGGTCTGAGAGATTCCAGGCTGCAAGTTTTTTTTAATTTGTTTTGTTTAGTGTTTTTTTCTGGTTTGGTTTGGTGGCTTTGTTTAATCGTTTGGCCACAGATGTTGCGCATAATCCTTTTTTCCGAAACCTCACGGTGAAAGGAGTAAACAAAGGCAGTGTAGAGCATTGGCAGCGAGACACATCTGACTTTTTCACTGACAGCTGTCGGCCCACACCTGTCCGCTATGGCTCTGCGCGCACACACACAAATACACACAACTCCTCTGTTTATTGTCTGTCTGCAAGGGTGCGACTACCTTGAACACCTTAAATAAATGAACAGGGCATAGCCGCAGCTACAGCTGTGATGCACTAAGCTGAACAGAAAGGGGAATCTACTGGTGGAGACAAGATAAGGATGGGGTGTGTGTGTGTATGTGTGTGTTGGGTGTTGGTTTGGGGGTGTTGGGGCAGAGGCCTGAATCCTGTTCGTGCTCCAAGTCATCGTTTTTTTGACAGGCAGGATTTTGGCGGTCCTTGGAGGTTCCGATGGCAGATCAGGCTGGCACAAGGAGCAGACAGACGGATGGAGGTGTCCCTCTTGATTTAGACCCATCGTTTATTTTTAAGCGACGCCAGATGGTCCGGCCCAGCATCCTCCCAAAGTGCGCGTCTGATGGATGTGGCGTTGGGGAGGAGGTGGTGCACATCTGCGCATTTCGATAACTGCTAACAGTGCCTTCCTTCTCTTCCTCGAGATTACCCTCGCAGCAGTCAATGTGCTCAGCTGAAATCAATCAGGCAAAAAGTCTGGGGAGCACTGTTAACAAAAAGCATTAATTAGACCATGATGCATTTATACCATGTGAATCATTCATATTCTGTTGATTGTTTAATGAGGGGAACACAAGTGCGTCTGAATAATCAGTCAAAGAAACCTTAGGAAAAAAGAAAAGTATAAGGATATAAGAAAAAGTACCTCATCTCATGAGGTAGCCCAAAGACGAAGATTCAGCGACTTCACTTTGTCATAACCTTGCAATTATAAATATATTTTTAGTGGTTGCTCAGACACAATTGAACTATTATCCATTAATTAATCATCAATTAATCTAATGGAACACGTGAATTGTTATATTACAGATGGTGTCTAGTTTGCGAAACAACTTGAGGCATTTATTGGAAGCTAATGGCTAATATCAATGGAAATCGATCTCAACTTCAAGTAGCTGTTCAAAGATGTTATTATGTTATTCTAGTGCTTGCTGTGCCTTCACCCACAACAGACAGATTTGCATTTAAACACTGTCAGTGAGTAGTCTTTCATCAGCTGTGCGCTGGCCCTGAAATGAATTCTTCATGCATTATAAACCAGCTCCTGTTAGGAATCTGGATACTGCTTAACTGGAGGAGAGACAACGTGAATTTTGCATCTCTCTCACACATGTTATTTATGTATGAGACCATCACAGTTCACTCCCCGCATATACACACACACACACTTTTCTACCCGCTGAGGCTTTCCAAGCCCCTGCCTAGCACTCCTATATGACTAGCTTAGCATCCTCGGGGCACAGCAAGCGACCTCTCTTGATGATTCCTTCCACGGGGTTCAGATCCTGATGTTTATGGCCCGGGTTCATCACCGGCATTATCAGCGAGGAGAACTCCATTAGACCCCTAATTTTTGTGACAGCCTCGTTAATCAGTGTTGCCATGGAAACACGGGGGTCTCCTAATGAGACAAATTGTCCTTGGTATTCACTAATTGTGGCACGGGGAAGCCATGCGTGGCGGGCTGATCTACCTGAGAGAGGGAGCGTGGCGGCATAACGCCCATTGTAGGGCAGGGCCGGATCACCCGAGTGGAAAGAAGCAACCAAATGATGATGATCAGATTATTATTACCTCAGCAACAATGACCCTCCCCTGCACAGGGGCTCAGCTGTCATGAGCCCAGGCCCTCTGACCACAAGAAATGTGTGTGTTTGTGTGTGTGTGTGTGTGTGTGCGCATGTGTGTGTGTGTCTGTGGGCGTGTGTGTGTGGAGGAGTTCTCCCATTCCATTCAGTGGCTGCTATGATAAGCCATGGCATTTCACTTCTCAATGACTGGAACATTTCATGATAGCCTCAGTAAGATACCATAACAAATACAGTGGGCTCACTCAGACTAGACATCTACACACAGGATTATGCATTAATCCCCACCCAGCTCCCAAACTCTACTCCTATACACATTTAGAATATATAGAAGAAATTTGCTATCCTTTTTTCTGTTTTATTAAATCTTCTTCAGGTATGTCTGTGATCACATCACTGTAATGACCATTTTCCCATATCTACATAATGCATTCATATGGTACATGAAATAATGAGTGTGTAACATCAGAAAATATCTCAATATCTCATGTGTCTGTCATGTCTGTTTATAAATCCATGTTTATAACATGTTTATAAACAATGTTTGTGACGTCTTGTGTCTGTGTTGTTTGTCATGTTATGTGTACTCTCCAACTTGATAATATAATACGATGCCATGTTTTCCATTCGCAGTCCATGATTGTACACAGTGTCTATTGCCATTTACTCACAGTATGTTCAAAAAAGCTGATCTGTTTGTAACAATGTTTGTAACAGTCATGAGCTAAGTGTTGAATAAATCCTTTATGAATTATTTATGAAATGTCTTAAAGTTTAAATCTGTCATAGTCTAAGCCTCTGTAACTTTGCGTAAGATCTAAAACAGCCTATAAATATTAAGTGAAAACAGAATTGTGTTAGAATGTTGACACTGACAAATCTTCTACTTTGCATTAGACCACCTCTTGACAATATTTTTTGTACATGTATTCATGAATAAGTTCACAAAAAAATCTTGACATTTTTTCAGAACCTTGATTTACAAATTCATGCACTCAGGGTAAACAACAAGCATAACTAATGCCTGCAATTACAATCAACAAATTAATCAGTTGCATGTCAACATAGATTATAATTATGAACATTTCATTTGCTTTAATCACGCACTTTAATTAGTTAGGTTATTTTAATATTCTCTTTACTGAAAGATGATTGGACTTTAAAATGGTTTTCATTTGGATTGAAAATGATTTTTGCACATCAAGACATGTTAACTGCTTGAACAAGTCATCAAATTATTTTCACTGCTGATGTAATGCTCACGGCACAACTTCAAAGGATTGTACCCAAGTGCTTCAAGTAAGCTTTAATTCAGGACCAATGCGCCATCCAGAAAGCACACACTGCTAATTGATGAAAGCAAATTACTTGTTAGAGACTTAATCAGAGATTTAGCAAGTCGGGGTTTTACCAGCTGATGCCTACAAACCTCTTCACAGTTTTCGAGCACCACTGTGGGATAATGACCCAGTAGACTTTTATTTTTCTTCTCCTTTTCAAATTCAGATTTAAACAACACTTAACACTATGCAAGCTATTGAACCTTGCATCATCACAACCTCATCATAAGCAAAAAGCACCACCATTGCACTCACAAAACCGTTACACATACCTGTGAATGGGGTCAGAGAAATAAGACCGATAGACTCCTGTGCAAATCAAAATGCCAGTCACTGGCACTGCCCCAGAACGTATACCAAATATGAACAGGCGGGACATTAGTCTTGCGGAACCTCGGCTGGATGAAAAGGACACGTGAGTCAGCCAAACAGCCAGCCAATGCAGTAATGACTCATTTCACCCCAAGTTAATGGGGGTTTTATTACTCTCATTCAAACCTAATCACATGCATAAAAGCGCAGGGGGTAGTTTTAAGGACAGGACCGGAGAGATTACTTTACCCAGCCATCCAAATGGGAAGGGTTGCTCTAAATGAGGACTATTTGTGGGTAGCACACAACATTTGAGATCACCAGAATAGTCAGGGCTGAGTCTGATGTATCTAGGTGCAAAGTGAGAGGAGAGGGGAGGGGGGGCGAATACTTGGGACAGTTGGGGAGCTTCCTCTGCTGTGGCGTTTTTCAGAGACTGCAGAATTCCTGACCAAAAAGTTTTCATATTCAACAGTATTGGGTTGAAAAACCCAGCAATGTTGTGCCAGCATTTGAAGAGTTATCCCATCCAACTTTGTGTTTGTGTATGTGTATGTGTGTGTATTTATGTATTTGCACTCCAGTCTATAAATAATGTTACATTGTTCTTTATGAAAATGAACTCATGCATTCTCCATGCAATTATTTTACTCTACCCTCGAGGAATATGTATTGGCTCAGGGAGATTAAAGACCAGCAAAGCAAACGGTCTCTTACAGACAATAATAATCCTCGCAAATATAAGATTTACAGGAGGTAACATCAAGTACCACTGAGCACACTAACAATGAACAGTAGCCATTTTATAAAACACCATCACACAAACATATTTAGAATTACAATGAATTACTAACTACTACAGATGGTGTTGTTTAAGTGTTTAATTTATTTTTAAGTATTTGAACAGGATTTAAAAGGGAATTTAACAGTATGTGCACTGTAGAGCACATAATGTTAAACTTTAGTTTTTCCTCAGAGGGTGACAAATAAATTCAAAGGTTTGAGAGGGGGATTTTGATTCAGCATCACAAAGATTCAAAGGCATACACTATGATTTACACACTGAATGAAGGCTACACTAGAGCCCTTTTCTTGTTCGAAGTGGTAAACAGACTTCACTCTTTATCCTTTGAAGTCATCACAGTTTGAGTGTGCCTTGTCTGCATGGCGTCAGATAGCAAACAGTGAGATTTCCTCAGATCAAAAACATTGTGCTCTCTATCGATAAAGCCGTGTAAGCCTGGAAATGGAGTCAAGAACCACTACAGCATCTACGAGTCTAAGCCTGTTGTTTGTTCTGGAAGGCCTCAACCGTGAGGCAACCAAAGTACATGTTTGAGATTTTGTTTGCCTGTGCTCTTTTCAACAAATTACCTGCTTAGAATCCAGTTACAGAAGTGAGTAGCTGAATCAAATAGACTGTTTCGATTTCATCTCTTATTCTTTCAGTGTTCCCTTGCACTCTTTGTTCAATTGTTATGCTCTGCACATACACAATGGGTTGACTAAGACTTCTCAATGTGTTGCTGCAGTTTGTATAATCATTTCCACCATATCATTCATTGCTGTTCGGGTTCTACTCCAGTTCTTTTATCTCATTTTGATTGCTCGAATGTACTTTAGCAGATAAATCCCCACAGATGTCTAGCTCTAGATCGCAAGTTTGAACAGAAGCTAAAACATTTGGGGCATAAGCTTGGGTCCCTGTGTGGATTAACAGTTACATTGTGCATTTCTTACCTGACTGCACATTTTTTTAATAATGTTTTTGAGCGTAGAATTAGGGTTTACAGATTGTAGTTAAATAATTACACTATACTCAAGGACACCTAAAACAAAGTGGACATAAATTCTGAATTGTTTTTGTAGCCGAACTCCCTGTGCTTGCTTTCACATTCTAGCCACGTTTTTTTTTTTCAAAGTGTTTTTTCCTCTTCCACTCTCTCCGCTTCTCTTTACAGGGGGAAAACGCAGGGAGACAGCAGTGAGGAGCCGCTGAAGACCCGCTCATTAATTTATGAATGGCCCACAGGCCTGGAGGCACGCGCCGTTCTGCTCATCTCTGCCGCTGACCAATGCCATCAGGCGCCTCGGGCCGCACTCCTTCCGCACGTCCACGCTTGGCAATTTCCAGACCGTTCCGCATAATCCAAGATGCCTCTCTCACTCACTCGCTACGCGGCCACATTGTATCTCATGCCTGTTTTTCTTCCCCTCCTATAATGGACATGTGGCTGATGAAGTGTTGCAGGGTTTGTGGGTG